>VWZO01013343.1:0-150592 GCA_013396975.1 Bucco capensis | reverse complement strand
GCTTTAGGGAGGGCAGGGATTTTTTGGTTTTTTTTTGTTTGGGGTTTGTTTTTTTTTGGGGGGTTTTTTTTTTTTTTTTTGGTTGGACTCGGTGATCTGAGAGGTAATTTCCAGCCATGAATGTTCTGTGATTACTGTTACAATTGTGACTCAATGCTGCTGCTATTTGAATGAGATGTTTCAGCTACATTTTTTTATAATTATTTAAACTGTACAGCAGCAATGAACTATTTACTCCTAAATTCAGGTTGTTTTTCTCTTGGTGTTTGTGATTTGTGCTAGTGTGATGAAAGAACAGAAATATTTGAGAAAAATAATGCCTTGTCTGCGTGGCTTTCCAAGATGGATGTGGATACACACTTGCATGGGAGAAATCTTTCTTTTTATATTTGGGAAATATATTTTTAAGGTAAAGCTATTTGAATGAAATTTTACATTAGTTGCTCAGACAGATAGAAGACAGATGTAATAACCAAGTACAGTTTAAATAGTGTTGTAGGATATGTTTAGAACAATCATTCATTTTGTGCAGAGGAAGTGAATATAATACAATGGAGAAACTGTAGGCTTTTGAAGATTTGTAATGTAAAAGTTACTTTTGAACAATCTTACTCTGAATGAAATTCTTTATTTAGCAGTGAAAGGGAAGCACTAGAAAGTAAAACTGATCTCTCAAAAAGAGCTGGCCACAGTCTTTGTAAACACCAGTGTGTGTATTTATTGCCTGACATTATAAGGGAAGACTTTAATTTGTTTCTGTGCCTTCACTGGACATTTCTTTTGTCACTCTTTTGGGATTTCCTTTAAGGATGACCTTCTTCTTCAATTTGGGTTAACTTAACTGCAGTGTCCATGGGTTTTTTGCCTTAAAATCTGACCTTAAACATGTAAGGTTTTTTTTTGTTTGTTGCCCCCCAGGAATTATTTATGATGTAGACCACATGTTCTGTAATATCCTAGAGACTAATTGGATTTGGAACTCTGAAGCCATAAGCACCAGAGTTTGTGCCTTTAGATTTTTTGGTCCATACTTGAGGGATTTTCTATACCACATGATATCATGCTCAGAATATAAAGCTGGAGGAAGAAGAAGGGAGGAAGAGATGTTTGGAGTTACGGTGTTTGTCCTCCCAAATAACTGTTAAGCATGATGGAGCTCTGCTGCCCTGAAGATGGCTGAACATCTGCCTGCTGATGGGAAGTAGTGAATGAATTCCTTGTTTTGCTTTGCTTGCACATGTGGCTTTTGCTTTACCTGTTGAACTGTCCTTATCTCAGTCCAGGAGTTTTCTCACTTTTGATTCTCTCTCCCATCCCACTGTGGGAGAGTGAGCAAGTGGCTGAGTGGTGTTTAGCTGCCTGCCAGGGTTAAGCTGTGACAGCCCCACCAGATGTACAGTGGGTGATGTATACGACCAGATTTTGCTTGGGTTTTTTTTTTGTGTGTGAAAACACAGAAGCTTTAAGAATGATTCTCACTCCGTTACCTGCTGAGCCTTCACTTTCCTGTGTTTGGGGAGGTGGAACTCAACTTGGCACCACTGGACTGATGACATTCTTCCTTGTACAGCACTGGACTAGGACTGCCATAAAAGAATACATTGGGGAAAACAGGGCTGGCAGCAGTTTCCATCTGGAACAACTAAAGGAAGTATGGATTGATTTTTTTCCAATGAAAAACACAGTTTTAAAAAGTTCAAGTGTCTCAGTTGCTTTTTTTTTTTGGCCATTTCTGTGTGCTCAGTGATAAAGTTGCAAGAATTTTTAATAGTGGTCATAACAATGTAATTTGAAACAGTTTTTGTGATACTGAATAGTGAATTATTGATGTTTTACATATATTCTACCTGGAACAGGAAATCCCTTTCCCTTACCTAGTTTTAGCATAACATAGATGAATTATAGAGACCTCTAGACATCCCTCACCAAAGCTTTCTGCTCCCTTTCTTCAACAGTTCCTACCTGCCATTGGAAATACTAAATTGTGCCTGTCTGGTTTTTTGTGAGTGGGCTCTTTTGGATCTTTTTCTCTTCTTGGCCTCGAGTTTTCTTAAATCTTGTAGAAATATAATATGGCTGAACTTCTATCAAATTTGATTGTATGTAGAAATTATTAGTAAGCAGACCAAGGATGTTGGTTATAGCAGCTTGATGTTCTGTTTAAAGCCAGGATTTAGTTGATTCCAGACAAAAGAATCTTGAGTGATGGCTCTCAGGTTTCTTAGGGGAGATGGCGCTGTTTGAAACTGGATATTTGGAAAGTTCTGGTTTGTAGCGCTAAGGAAGCTGAGATTCAGTGTCATTCTTGTGTACACCTGGGGCACTGATGAAGCCTTCAAGCCTCCATTGCTTACTAACAAAACTTTGCTAATAGTATTTTTCCCTCTTGAAGGGGAAGAGGAACTGTAAGTGTGGCAATGTTCTAAGGGTAGATGTATTAAACACACTGAGATGTTCATATGTGTCAGGACTGTATATGTTTGGTCCTAACCAAAAAGACCCTGCTTTAGTAAAAAAACATGTTCAGAACTTTTGCAAAATCAAGCCTAGTGAGGCTTGTATAACTTTAACTTTTCAGTCTGAATGTTTTGATCTTGGCATGTTAACTCTAAATCCTCATTTTGCTCTGAAAAAGCACAAACTTTTTTTCTGGACAATAATGATTAAGTAATTGGAAGGAACAGTTTTCACTGTTGTGTTTCCACAACTCCTCCCTTGTTCTTACACATGCATAGTATTTGGAATGATTAATTTTAAGTAACATCTGCAAACCACTGAATAATATCAGGAGTGGCAGCTGTTGGCTCTGTCCCATGCTGTCAAGATCATTTGGCTTGAAAGACCAGTGCTTCCTAAGGAAAGGAGAAGGCATACAGTTCCCTATCCAAGATTACATACATATTGTCCTGCTAACCTTTGGGGAGGGCCAAGTGGTATTCACATCCCAGGAGCAGGCAACAGCAGCCTGGCTGATGTGCCTAGGGCATGATGGGCAATGCCTGGAGGGGCCAGGCTCAGGTACCTGCACGGCCCAGCCTAGCTATCCCCAGGGAGACTCAGGATGTGGGACTTAGCATAACCAGAGCGGCAGTGAAGTACAAGGTGCTTTAGTTAATCCTAGTATGTCTTGTCCAGGCCCAGTGTAGGTTAGAAAAAGAAAAAGTTATGCACTCACAGCACTTCAGGCACTGATGTCCTCATAAATAGTCTTCTCTCCCGACTCCAGCTTCCCCAAATGATGTGCTTTCTGTCAAAATAGAACATGAACGAACATTTTCAGTGTAAGCCCAAGCCCTATATTCAAAATAACAGTTTTCATACTGGTGATCCTGACCCAATTTTAACCCTGGTTGCTATGGTGCTCTGCAGGCTGGGTGGTTGGTGGGGCAGGGTGATGTGGTGATGGCACACAAGCCTTTTGTTGCTCCTTGGCCTGGCTCCAGGCAGCTTGTTTCCCCTCTTCTCCCTCCACCCCACAGCAGCTGGCAACAGCCTACATCTGCTGGCCAGGAGCAGCCAGGCTGCAGACTCTGCTGCCTCTCTGGGTCTGTTCTGGAGAATCCACCTTCTTCCAGGCACCCAGAGCTGTTCCCCTGCAGACTACAGCTCCCATCATTTGACTGCATGCACCTCTATTGGAAAAGCCTTCATCTTCCTGCTCCCAGGCAGGCTCCCTCTCTTCTTCCCTCACTAGTTTTTTCCAGCAGTCCCATGTCCTGCTTTACTCCTTCCAAAAAAAAAAAAAAGGAACTTGTTACAATACTTTTAAAGGCTGAGATTTAAAATAGGTTATCTTCTTAGTAATGCGTAAAAAGGAAAGTGACTTTTATGAACAGGTTTTAAAACAAAACTCATTATTGTAAAAGCAGATGTTTTAATTTCTAGTTGATGTTAAATATATTATAATTGCCTACATGCAATAATTTAAGCACAGGATTTGCAAATTTGAATTTAGTGTTAATTTAACTGGTAGAGATACTCTGAGGGGTAATAAGTGCTTTGCATTTTTCATTCAATCTCAGTGTTACACTTTCCCTTCCACAACATAATCTAAACCACAGACCAGCTGGCTGTGTTGATTAAAATCCTCTTTCTGCTTTTTATTAATCTTTATGGTTTTGCCCTAGAATTATGAAGTGGTCATGGTCTATCAGGAAGGAAATCTGCTGGGTCAGAATGCAGTATTTACAAATCAAGATTTCTGCCTAAAGCATATTGCTGATTCCTAAAATAAATTGTGTCCTGAACGCTTTGTTACATCTGCAGAGCCTTACATGAATTTGGAACAAAGCTCTTCAGATTAAATTACTTACAAATAATTCATTATGCATTTGGCTGACACATTTCCTCACTGAAAATCTAGTTTAAGAGAATATCATTAGGGGATAGGGGTGACTTTTATTGTCAATAGGCCTAATCCTGCCTTTTGGAGGCAGAGAGTCTGGACTCTCATTGCCTTTACCTTGATGGCAGAGGGAGAATAGACAGGGTCAGGGTATTGCTGCAAGGGAGAGCACTGATCAGTAGTCAGAGGTCCCTCAAGATAAATAGCAAAGGGATGGGTAACATTCTGAAATGGAAGGTGATGGAACAGTGGGAAGGATGCTCTGATTGCCAAAATTCTTCAAAAGGGTGGCTCAGGCACAGCCTTGATCTTCCTTGCTCTGTAAGGCTCCTTACACCAAGGTCGTTCGTCCAGACTGGATGAGATTCACCCTAAACAAGTAATGTGCTCTGTGTTGTTCCTTTTATTGTTATTAACTATTTGATCACGATGGACTGATTTTTTTTTTTTAACTAATTTGATGTCATGATTAGGCAGCCACTTTAGTATGTGTTAATTCAGTTATGTCTCATTAACAAAATAAGGCAGTAACTAAGCATAATCTGTCTTTTCCTGATTTCTCACGAGGTTAATTAAGACTGTAGATGTACTTGCTGAGGAGTTTGGATATCTTTGGATCTAGGGATGTTTAATGTGTTTGCATCCTGTAGATATGCTGCCTATACTTTGGCCAAGATCCTACTCTTAAGGATGGTAGTCAGTGAAAATGTTATGCAGGTAGAGAGATCTGCCTAGAGGTCTTTGCTGCACTCTTTCCTGCTATATGTTGCTACTGGGGATTGTGTCACTGCCTACATTCAGGACAGAGAAAGCATAAAATGATGATGAATGTTTATAAATAGAGCATGCTCGTATCTCAGAATTTTGCTACAGGGAGTCTGGTTGGTCTTAGGCTTTATTTTTTTCTATCCATAGCTGTGCTTTGGTACAAACATGCATTTTTACCATTCAAAATAAATTGCCTTTTGAATTGTATGCCATTGCTATCTGCTTTGAGCTGTAGCAAGGGCTGTAAGATTTGCAGGTTGAAGAGTCAGGGCCCCAAAGTTTTCTATAAGCTTTTCTCTCTGATGAATCATATGCCTCAGCTTAGCATATCTCTCACCATTGCAGGGGTATCTGTCCTACAGCAGAGTAGAACAGAGATGGGCCATGAAGATGTGGAGTATCTGCAACAAAACCATGGCCTTGCATGACACCAAGGAGAGGGAAGAAGTTTGCTATGATCCAGCTCTGCTATGACTTGTGCTGTTGAACTGTTGAATCAGTTTTCCAGGTATTGATAGTATATTTTTTTAAGCTCTGATTTTTTTCAGGCACAGAAACTTGCGCTAGCAGCTTCCTCTGGTAACCTTGTTGCTTAATAGGGTGCTGGTAAGCATTGCTTGCCTGGCTGCTGAAGGTTCATGTGCACTACTCAGACTACCCCAAAAGGCTACTGGGTGGGGCAGGTTACTTGCCTTGAATCACAGAATCAACTGGGTTGGAAGAGACCTCTGAGATCATCAAGTCCAACACTTGATCCAACACCACTATGATTACTAGATCATGGCTCTAAGTGCCACATCCAGTCTCATCTTAAAAACCTCTAGGGACGGTGAATTCACCACCTCCCTGGGTAGGCCATTCCAGTGCTTAATTACTCTCTCTGAAAAGAAGATATGCTTGATTACACTCTCTGAAGAGGGATATGAAGCTGTTGGAGAGTATCCAGAGGAGAGCCAGTGAAGATGGTGAAGGGTCTAGAGAGGAAGCCATATGAGGAGTGGAGTTTGTTTGCCTCGAGAAGAGAAGACTGAGGGGAGATCTCATTGCAGTCTAACTTCCCCACGAGGGGAAATATTGGGGCAGGAGCTGATGTCTTCTCTCTGGTGACCAGTGACAGGATCTATAGGGAATGGCATGAAGCTGTGCCAGGGTAGGTTTAGGGTAGATATTAGGAAAAAGTTCTTCACACAGAGAGTGGTGGAGCACTGGAACAGGCTCCCTAGGGAAGTAGTCACAGCACCAAACCTGACAGAACTCAAGAAGCATTTGGACAACACCCTCAGGCACATGGTATAATTTTTGGGGTTGTCCTGTGCATAGACAGGAGTTAGACTCTATGATCCTTGTGGATCCCTTCCAACTCAAGACATTCTACAATTCTGTGTTTGGTACAAATACTAACCACCAAATATACATTTCATGAGCTTTCATACTGTGGTGTTTTTTAAATGAGCTTCTGTGCTTGCGGTCTTAGTGACTTCAGCTGGTACTCATGGACCTTCCTTGGGGATGAAGGAGGAGGACTCAGGGAGAGCAGACCTCTGGACACTTTGTCCATACACGCTCCTCAGCACAGGGCACAGGCTGAATGCTTCACAAGCAGAAAATTCCATAAAAATTAATAGAACTGCTTAACAAAAAGAATGCAAACTCTGCATTTCTGGGTCACTTTATCATCCCTTAAGGATTTCCTTTTTCACTAAGTTATGTGGCTAAATGTGTTTTTTAAGATGACAGAGTGACCTGAAGGAACTCACTCAGTCTGTCTTGGTGAGGTATAGTCTCCTTGCTTCTGTTCAGACAGCTACCAAGAACCTTCCCCCCATGTTTGCTTATTTAAACTGAATTAGGTATCATGGTTACAAATCAGAACAAAAAAAGGTCTGTGTGTACAAGAAGTAGCTGATGTTCTGTTTACAGAGTAAAATACATGTAGAGAAGTTTTTTTTTTTCAGTGCAGAGAAAAGAAAAATATCTGAACCTGTCAAATGCAAGCATATTAAAGGAGATGATAGCAAGAAGACCCATATACTGTACATAATATATGGCTTTCTTCCTTTTCTATGTCTGCCTTACAAGGGCTGAAACTGAAAGCATCATTAAATGTTAATCTGCTGGGGCTTCCATAGTGATAGCAAGGTCAGGCTGTGCTGCAGAACACAGTGACAGATGGAGCATCCTCTGTGAAATCATGTTGCATAGCCAAACGCTGTCAGTAGATGAGCTGTCTGCCATGGTGCACGTGCTCTGGCTGTGTGCCCCATGAGCTCCCTTCCCAGGGGTGGGAGTGCTCTGAGGAACCCAGCCCCTCAAGTGGGAAAATGCCAGCATGGCCATTGCGTGCGGAGACGGAGACAGGAAGGACAGGCTTTAGATTAGGGCCAGTAACAAGATTTCTGCTTCTCTGAGTGTATCATAACCTGCAGGCAGGAAAATGTGGGTTTTGAAAATGGTTCGTCCTGGCATAGCACTGAGCCAGGGATCTCTAAATCACTTTGAAGGACACTGTCCCTGCTGAGCCTGGTTCCTGTGTTTTTCACTGTCTTGAACAAAAAATAAAATCAAGTCTTGGAGATTTACCATGCTTGCATAATTAAGTTGAAAGTTCCTTACTGACAGCCTTAAGGTCTGTTCCCATAAATGTAAACAGCAGCTTAGACAGAAGGATAAGTTTTGCATGGTGTCCAGATACACCTGCTGGTGACCAGGCTCCCTGTGTCGCTGCACTTTTGGCATCACCACTTCATAACTTGCCAGCTAATTTAGCAATGAAGCTGCTGACAGGAAAACAAACCAGCTGAGTTCCTCCCTAAAGCTTCTGAACAGCAAAAATGGGAATGATACCCAAATCACTGCCTGCTCCAGTTCTTTTTTTGCCAAAGGCCTTTGTGGTAGAGGAGCTGATGCTGTTCCCCAGGGCTGCCAGAGCCAGAGTTACAGACACTACAGTCTTCGGGCCAGTCTGCTCTCCTTCAGGATGGAGATAATAAAAGTGCTAGTTCAATGTGACTTACTCCAGTGGCATTAAACACAGCTGGTCTGCAGGCCTCATCCTCACTAGTTCCCAGTGCACTAGCAGAGAAGGTAAAGAAAACCTGAAGCTCTGATGTCCTGTCCCTGATGTCCCAAACCTCTGTTTCAGTGGTGGTGGTGTCATTGTCTCAGTGCTAACTGGTGCATTTTGATTATGGCCTGGGCTACAAATATAGTTTAAGCAACTTGTGAGAGGCACTGTCACCACTGATAAATTATATAATGGTTTTAGCAAAAATCTTTAGAAAATGGTGGAGAAAATTCAGTCACTGCTGCTTATGAGTCCAATCATTTCAGCTGTGTCTGACATAGGCTGCACATTTTCCCAGCATGGGCTATTTCCAGAAGTCATTTGCTGGGCCTGATTGCTTTGTGAGATTCAGGGACGTTTGTGAAATCTTAAAATGAAGCTTTTATACTTAAGTGTTAGATCAAGAATTGAGTTTTTATGTGCCTCAGATGAATTGAACAGTATCAAATCTGAAACAAATGGGTTGTATACCTTCACCTATATATCACAGCAGAGAGGGAAGCAACATAATCTTTGCTTAACAGAAAGGCTTTATACTTGTTATTTATGCTTTTGAGGCAGTTGCAAAATTTCACTCAGGGTGGCTGTAAAGAGGTAAATACCCACAAGATATGGTTCAGAATATACCCATAGCTCAGCCCTGAACAGAATAATATCTAGGGCAAACCAGTACTTCTGGTGATGTTCCTTCAAATATTAATACATCAGTGGCAGTTAGAGTCACAGGCAGCTCAGGTGTCCATGAGGTGATAAATTGCCAAGCTGAGCTAGGGACAGCAGAGTCTGAGACTACTATATGTGAGGTTGCTCAAGAGGGCCCTAACAGAAGAAGGAGCAGAAACAGCATCTCCCAAATTGCAAAACAACATCCAAGCCAACAGCTGGCCTTTGCTCTCTCACAGACATCTCCTAGCCTCTCTTCATAAGCTCTATTGTGTGCTTGCCTTTCAGTAGGTGGTAAAGAACTAGCTCATGTAGGCTCGCGAGCAGTTTTGTAGTAATAATGTTACTCAAAACAACAGGCATCATGCTGATGGTGTGAGACAGTTGCATGTTGGGTGAAATCTTACTGACTATAGGATTAAATTTATGTTTCTCCAAAAAGGCTACTACAAAAATGTGCTTATCTCAGAAATGAAGTTCTCCCTTGGCTGTATGGAGTTGTTGGCTCATTTTCTGGAGAGAGAGGAAGCGTGGCCACTGCTGCATAGGACATTTGGGAGCACAAGTTCTACACAGGATGGGAAGAGAGAGCCAAGGTCACTTCTCTTATGGTTCTTCTTGGACTTACAGCATTTCTGTGGTTTGTAGAGTTGTAAAATCCTGACACCTATATTTTCTCTTTGCTTCCTCTTTCTACAGGTTTTAGTCAGACTTGTATCAAATTTGTTCTCCAGGTATATGCCTAGATGGAGTTTGATAATACCTCCAGAGATTCCTATGCAGTTCTCTTTAATTACTGACTCCTCTCTGGGAACATTTGACATTTCAAAATGTACTGCAAAGCACATTTCCAACATCTGCTTTATCAGTGCTAACTGAGCTCCCTCCCCAGGCTCTGGAGACTCCCAGGACGCAGGGTCAGTGTATCACTGTGCTTCACTGTAGCCATATCAGATTTTGTTTTTAAAATGCCTCATTCAACATATCCTGGAATATTAATCTGTTGTCTTCACTCCACCTAACCCTATGGCAAAACTTCTTTCCTTTGAGGGTGACAGAACACTGGAACAAGCTGCCCAGAGAGGTGGTGGAGTCTCCTCTGGAGACTTTCAAAAGCCACCTCAGCATGTTCATCTACAACCTGATCTAGGTGAACTTGCTTTGGTGGGAGAATTGGACTAGATGATCTCCAGAGGTCCCTTCCAACCCCTACCATTCTATGATTCTGTTTATTTCAATAGATAAGCCCATGTTTTCAGCAGTAAATGCAGGAAAATAGGCAATATGGAGCAAGAGTTGTGTGAATTTGCTTCTGCTGAATGCTGCATCATCATGCTAAGTTGCTCTGATCCAAATGGGTCTCCAGATAGGTGTCAGACGTCAGAGTTTGTCTCTGGAGCAAATATTTTCTATGCTTACCTTTGCAGGGACTGTATCTCATGTCTGAGCAGTGAGATGGCCATTTGTGTAACAGAGCTGGTGCCATGTGTTGCAAACAGAACATCTCCTGTGCTTCATCCTTGAGGCCTTGCTGGTTTTTGTTCTTATTTAATTGTTTCAGTGAACTTAAGTAAGCCACTCAAATAGAAAGCCTGTGACTGTTCCATGTGCAAGAAATACACAGTAGCCATCGCAAGCAGGTGATGCAGTTCCTGCAGCTCTAAACTGGGCATCCTGAGACCAAAGTGCTGTCATCCATATGCTTTCATTAGTGACCTGGAGAAGGAGAATTTGACTTATCAACTTGACCTTCTCAGCTGCTTGGTGTTGCAGTGTAAACCAGTGTTGTATGAGTGAGGGTTCATCTATGTGATGCTTTCCAAGGCAAAGCAGACAAGCCAGCTAGAAGCCCACCGCTAAAATGTAAGCAAGGTGTCCACAAGTGTTGCTGGTGAGCCTTGCAGAGGCATGACTAGGAAGCCCTCACAACTTGCAAAAGCTTTCCTGGCATTTGTGTCAAGTATCAGGGAAAGAGAAACAGCCCTTTTGACTCCTCAGGAGATGTCTTCTGACATTTGCTGCAGGGTAATGGTGATTCTTATCACAGTTTGTGTAACTGCAGATGTTTGTCCTGACTATGAATTTCACTTTAAGGAATCTTTAGGAGAGTTTATGTCATCTTAAGTATTTAATGTATTTACAGTGTATAATTTACTGGGTGATAGTTGCTGAGTGGTTCTCTGGTTTTTATCTTCTCACCTGCCTTGCCCATATCTGAGCCCTGGCTGCTGGTTGCAACTGTGATTCTTGGAGAGCCAGAGGGTGCAGCATGGTGGCTTCCGTGGGGCACAAAGGCCACTGGGTGCCCTATCAACCCTCCATGAGCAAATTTATTCCCAGCACTGATCATTAGCCTTGCCTGTGATGAGCAGCAGCTCTTCTCTGGTTTTCATATTGTTTGGTGCGTTTTCCTTTGGTACAAGAACTTCTATTGTGTTGTTTTGTCCCTTTATTTGTTGTTTTTCTTAATGAGTTCCTCTAAGGAACCTTATTTAAGCAAACAAAATTTGAAATGTAAACTTTAGAAACATTTAACACACATATGTATCTCTGGCAGGATTCAAGCCCAGAAAAGAAGGAATGTACAAAACCAACAGATGGAGAAGGATGCAGCTGAAGATATTGTTCTGTAAACGAGCCTCTTTAACCTTTGAGGCTGCTTTGTACTCACTATTTTTACTTTCATTTAGATTATAATGTCAAAGTAACTATAAAACCAAAGTACAGACTGTCATATTTAAAGGAAATGACACAATTAAGGATTTGCCTGCTTGAGGAGAAAGTAATGGAGCTGAGTTACCTTAGGCACAAGCTAGATGGTGCTAGAGCATGCGAGTAATATGGTGTTCACCTAACAGCTGTGTGAAATGAAAATATGATGGCCAAATGAGACTATACTAATGGAAAATCTTCAGTCTTAGAGGCTTTTTAACACCCAGATTTGCCTGATGATTTTTTCTGCCTATGTAAAAGTAGTTTCCACTTCCCCAAGCCTCTCAAAATTGCCAGTCAAATATATTAATGTAGGGAAACCTCACTTTGATACTCTTGTATTGAACTGATTCATACAGATGACCCTACTCCGTGATTTGAAGCAAGGTCAGTTTTCTCCCCTTCATTCCCCTGCTTGCATTGCATTGGGAGAACAGTCAGACATTCCCCAAAGCCCGGGGCAGTGCTTGTGAAGAAAGATGTGCAGTTCTCAAAAGCATTTGTGGGACCAAGGGCATAATTCCCATTGAAAACCAGTGGGAGCTGTACTTTAGAGTTTCTAAGCTGCAGAGCTTCCCCCAGCATGCTTACCTCAGCACTTCTCATATTTAGACTTGGGAGAAAAAAACACTCTTGATTGCGAGTTAAATGATTTAGTGATTTTTGAAAGTTTTGACTTGCTTAAAAATGAATTAGTTTGACCCAAGGAATGAAAGAATGTCAGTCCTTCAACTTTAACTCCAGTTAAAAATTTGTGACCATAAATGTGGTTGGTGGATCCAATCCCTCTAGGGCCTGGCCAGCTGCAGATCCTGTGCCACTGCTGTGCATTTTGATGGGTCAACATACCCCACTTAACAGAGCCCAGAGTGGTGTAGGATGGAAGTGTTCACTTGCTTCACAGCAGAGAGGAAGGGGAAAAAATACTGTGCAATTTGATGGGTTTTTTTAAAAATATTTTTATACTTGCCTATTTTAAGATGCAAGATCTTTACACTTACAAAAGCACAGCCTGTGAAGACTTCAAGGTGCAAATAACTTCATCCATGTATGAAGGTTGAATGGGGCATCTAGTTGAAGATGTCTCTGCTTATTTCAGGGTGATTAGACTAGGTGGTGGTTAAAGGTCTCTTCAAACCCAAACTGCAAGCAAATAGACTGTTCAGTTAGGTAAAAATCCCACATGCTTTAGACTGCACACTTAGCATCTTTGAACTCATACTTTATCAGGACATGGCAGATACAGGAGTGTTCCTACACTGAAATGTGATGTGATGGGTAGAGAGAGCTCTGGATGGTGAGTAAGGAGCCATATCTTCTGGCTCTTCCCTTGATTTGCTGTATGATCTTCTGCTGGATTTAATCTCTCCTTTTCTTCACTTACAAAATGGTATAAAGATGCTTCCCTAACCACATAAAGTACCTTGGTCTTTAGAAATAAATAGCACTGTGACATGTATGTATTATTCAGTGTAGCAAAAGGAGAAAACTGGAAAAGCTGAATATGTTCAATATGTTTAAATATGCCTGGAGGTTAATAATTTACTTGGCAGAATGCCCTAGTTTTCTGGTTAATGGGCCTGTTCAGCGAGCTTCTGCTGTATCTCCCATACTGGCCTACTGCTGTTCACACACAGTTGTACATCTGGTGATCCAGGCTGTACTGCTCCATCTCTCACACCCCTTCAGTGAATGTAGCAGAGCTGGGGTGACACCAAAGTACTCAGCCAAAGATCTGTGCTTTTGTCTGAGGCTTGAGGACTGTGCTCAGCTCTGGGGCCCCCAACATAAGAAAGATGTGGACCTGCTCAAGCTGGTTCAGAGGAGAGCCACAAAAATAATCAGAGGTATAGAACACTTCTCCGATGAGGAAAGGCTGGGAGAGTTGGAGTTGTTCAACCTGAAAAAGAGAAGGCTCCGGGAAGACCTTATGGTGACCTTTTGAAACTTAAAGGGGGCTTATCAGGAAGATGTAGACAGTCTTTTTAGTAGGGCCTGTAACAATAGGGCAAGAAGTAATGCTTTTAAACTAGAACTAGATATAAGGAAGACAATTTTTATGATGAGGGTGGTGAAACACAGTAGCAGGTTGCCTGGAGATGTGGTAGATGCCCCATCTCTGGAAACATTCAAGGTCAGTTTGGAGGGGGCTCTGAGTAACCTGATCTAGTTGAAGGTGTCCCTGCTTATTGCAGAGGGGTTGGACTAGATGATTGTTAAAGGTCCCTTCAAACCCAAACTGTTCTATGAATCCATGATTAATTCCAGTCTGTTTTTAAGGTCTTGGGAGAATGAAAAGTCTCAGTCTTTGGAAGTTTTTATAATTTTACAAATTTTATTAGAGACTCCCTAGGAAATTTCATCCAACAATGGACAAAGCCTATATAATGGTCCTACTGAAATAACAAGCCACTAGACATTTTGTCCCTGTTTGCCTGAGTTTGGAAGGCACATGCAGCTCGACTGGGAGTCTGTCTGCCTTTTAAGAATGTTGGAGGTTTTTGGTTTGAACTACCTGCTAAGAACAGCAGATTAGTGGAGGAAGCTTTCCATATCCTCTGTTCTGATAGTAACTATTTTATTTGTTATTCTGTTAAAGACATGCTGCATGGTCCTGACTGGAAATTCTTATTAATGAAGAACTGAGATCTCTGAACACCTCAAGCTGCTACCTACAACTTTCTTCATGATTCAGTCCTGAGGCCAACAACACCTGATTCCCAAAGTTACAGTGAGTGCTTTATTTCCCTTGATCCTCTCTACTAGCTGGCTTGCCCTTAAAATTTGCATGCAGGGAAGGACTAGAGGCTTGCTTTGAATAAAAAAATAAAAAAGCTTTAAGACTTCATGAGACATTTACTGGCAAAATGAAGACCATGCAATCTTATTGTGCTATTACAGAAAGAACACTTTTCAGAGGAGTTATTTTGACTAGCTCTAATTTCCTAGACTTCCAGAGTTCCCAAGCACGCTTGTCCCTAACTCAATAATGGAAATCTGTTGCAATAAATTTCCCAACCCATAACTAGACATTAGTTTCTTTGGAACCTTCAGATGTTGGTTTACACCAAAGCAATGAGCTTACTTTTCTTCTACTGACTTCAGTTTCTCTTGATAAGGGAAAGAAAGGTGTTAAAAACCAGGACCTCAGCCTATATGTTAAGAAAGTATGCTAGTATTGACAACAGGCTGGCTGATAATCATAATATTTTAACTGGACTGCAGCAAAGGTTTCCACTAGTCATTTGGCTATTGATGGGTATTGTATGAAAGCATCCATGTTTCTCAAAATCAGTTTGTAAGCTCACAGTAATTTCTGGTTTGCAGTAGAAGAGTGGAGGTTGAGAAAAAAAACACATGGGTTTAAAGGAAGATGGGATTGTCTTCCTGCCACTTAGTCTACTGTGTTTGATATGTTGAGCTATGCACTGCTATGGAAATCAATCAAAGATGTTACAAGAGATGTCTAACTAGTCAGCCAGCTTAATATTGAAGATTCAAACAGTGCTGAGCTTGAAGTATTCTGGAGGTAGCACTTGACCCAAGTTCATTGATGGCACGCCAGGGCTTATCAAGCATGCAGAGATGGCTGGGTGATGTTATTCAAGCAGATGTTCAGCTGGCAAACTTGCCTTACTCTGTTTTCTGTCTTCTGTGAGAACATGGAAAACATACTACGTTGGGTCTTCTTGGAGGAGAAATTGAGGCTGTGGGGAGAAGAGCTTGTCAATCATGGCAGCCAAATGTTCCCACTTGGAATTTAATGTGTCCCCCTGTCCATCTCAGAGTGAAACTGTGAAGTTGGGTTCACTGGCAGCCCTTCTGAGCTTGCTGCCTGGTCTGGATTATGAGAAGAGTTCTGTAAAATGTGTTCCATATGTTTAGTTTACCAGAAATCCTATTGGTTTGCGATACCACAACTGAGCGTGTTCTTGGATATTTGATCCCTGTCAGGATAAGACAAAGATTTGCTCTACAAGGAATTTTAAGTCAAGCGTTAGTTCTGCCTCAGCCCAGACTATATATGTGCTGACAAAAATTAATTTGGTGTTTATTTCTGTCATGAACAACACAAGATTTTCTTTGGAGATTCTAAGATTTTTCTTGCCTAGTAATTAAATCTTTGTCATGTTTTTGCCAAAAGCAGCATGTTTGGCTCCTAAAGGGAGATCTCTTAGTGTCCGTCTGTCCCTCCTCCTCCTCCCTGTTGTGTTTGCCGTGCATGATAAATCTCTGCTCCACATCCTGCCAGGAGTCATTCTGTTTTGTTCCCCGGGCATCCAGAGGAGGTTTTCCTCGCTGGGAGTGACACACTTTCTCTGCCAGGAGCCACAGACACAGAGTGTGGCTGGCACAGGGCCATCACGTGCTGTACCTGCCTGCTGCCGAGATCAAAGGGCTCCAAGCAGGACACCCTGGAGAATTCCTGCTTCTCATCCATCTCGAGGGGTTTGCTGGCAGTCACCTTTGGTAAATGGCTTCTGTCCTCATAACAGCAGCCTAGAAATCTGTATGTGTGTGACAGAGCATGGAAACTTGCTAGATTTAGAAAAAGATATTATT
The DNA here is from genome assembly GCA_013396975.1 of Bucco capensis. Lineage (NCBI taxonomy): Eukaryota > Metazoa > Chordata > Aves > Piciformes > Bucconidae > Bucco > Bucco capensis. The sequence continues at coordinate 134,477 of VWZO01013343.1, read as the reverse complement.
TAATGCAGTGTGCTAACGTTTTAAAGTACATTTATATCTATAGTGTTCCATCAACATCATTGATTGTTGATATTTGTTCTATTGTGAAATCAATCCCATGTGTATCTTGTCCTGGATTCTGACATCATGTTTATCTTGTCAGGAGTTGAGTCCCTTGTTCTCCCCAAATCCAAATCCTTTAGTGTTATCCTCTAAGAAAATGCTTTGTTCTTACATACCCACCCTCTTGGTGCTAGAGTGCATACTACTATTGTTATTTTGTTTTTAGAAGAAATGCTCATAAAAGAGATATACTTTTCCAGGAAGGTGTATAGCTATCTCACTGGCTTTCAACATCATCACCACCAACAAAACAATAATATTCAGTACTGGCAGTTTCAGGATGCCTTCCTTTGTACAAAAGGTTAGTCTTCAAATTCTTTCTGCAAGAATACATTATTTTTCCTTTTAAAATGCACATAAACTTTGCTACATAGGAGATGTTTAGAGCTCATAGGGCTAAAAAATGCAGTGATGCCACTTTAGCTTTAACACAGCTTTGTCCTTTGCATGACTCAAGGACTTATTCTGCCATGAAAATTATAGACATATCCGTGAATAAACTTTTTGCTGTTTTATTTTTGTTTTTCTTTTGCAGACATAATCTACATGATAGTAATAAAAACTAAGCCTCAATAGAGTTCTGCCAGGGAGAACATTAGGATGCTTTCCCATTCTTCTTTCATTCATCTCAGAGAACTCAGGGAGGGGGGATTTGGTTTGGTTCTGGTTGCCACTGACATGTGCATTGCAGATGTCAGAAAGACCTTTGGGAGACTCAAAGACTGTCATTCAGGAGCTACTGATAGTGAGGACTGCATGTGATTAAGAGATGGCATTCACTAATTCCTTTTATGCTTCTGACATCAGTGTGTGAAAACAAACCAAAATGGTGGCTTCTGCTGTTCAAACCAGTGACCAATGTGAAGGAATAAAGCTTTACTCTGAGTCAGATTTTCTGTAGCATGTGCCAGTGTTCAGAGTCATGACACCCTAGCCGGATCATTTCAGTATGAACTGTGCTGCAATGAGAAGCTTCTGTCACCCATTCTGAGAGATCAAAGGCCTCTGAGTTGTGCATATGTTTCACAGTCAGCAGTAATTGGCTTTATGTCAAGCTTCGTTGTGAGATTGGTTTTGGATTTCGTCCATCTGAAGAAATGTAGCAGTTAAGATTTACCTAGCTTAGAGTGTTAATAGTGGTATTAGAAGTAATTTACCTAATGACTAATATCTGAACCATTTCCTTCAGCCACTCTTCTTGGACATTTCTGCTGAAAATAGATGCTACCTTCACTTTCCCGATGGTAGAATCCATGTCTTATTCTCTAGCTGGAATAAACCACCTTGTACTATGTACGTCATTCAACTTCTTTGTGTGCCTTTAAAAATGGAAGTAACATGACAATACTGGGACTTCCCTAGCTCTGTTTGTTGTTTGCTCAGGATATATGAGTGGTCTGCTCTCTTCCTCTCCCATCCACAGAGCATCAGAGCCTCATTTTCCCATGTCTCCCTGGCTTCCTCTGTCTCCTAAGAGCTATCTATCTCCAGCATCATCGCCTCTCCCTCCCCAGTACCTTGCTGGGCAGTAGCAGAAGTGTGAAGTAAGCTGCAGCTACTTTGATTCAGTGCATTTGCTCCCATTTTGTGCCTTCCAGGTTGTGGCTGGGTCAGCCACCCCACTTGCTTTGCCCTTAATGTAACACTGGTGTCTTTGCAGTATTTACACATCTGCTTTCCTTTAAATGCATAAGCACAAAGTGCTTGTGGGTGTGGAGCCTTAGGCTGACATGCACTTGGTGCAGCTGGAGAATTAGTGCCTTTTAAGAGGGTATGGTCATTTTTTTGGTGGTTGAAGAGACAGAAGTTGAAGGGTGGTCAGTAAGAGCACCACTGGTCAATGGCAATATCCTGGCAAGTACCCTGGCAGTGCAGCACAACTATGTCCTTAGTGACTTCCCTTCAAGTCAGTCATGAATGTGTAAAGGTAAAGCCAGGAGTCAGTTTACAAATAAGTCCAGTTCCAGAAATGCAGCTGAAGATTTTTTTATGAGAGGCAGGTGTTGGATTTAAGCATTACAAGATCTTGAAACCAAAAAAGGCACTCAGCATTGCGGGTGCCTCCTGTGCACTTATGAAGGTGAAACCTGGTAGGTTTTTTGAGGGGTAATGTAAGAAGTATGTGAGCTCCCAGTGAGGAGGATTAGTGCTAAAGGGTCAGCTTTTTCTGTAGCACCACAATCAGTTGCAGTAAGTGTTGGAAAGATGCTTGTCTTGATTCTGTAGAAAACAAATACCTACTCCAGAGGCAAGCACCAGAGGAAGCTGTCTGCTGCTCCTGCATATGCACATGGACTGTTTCCACTGCCTATAGATTTTATCTGTAATTTACTGAGTATGAGGAGAAGGGAAAGTCAAGGCTCTTCATGTCAATTACCTTTTGACAATGGCATGTTACAGTGGGAGAACATTACTGATGTGATGGGGGCAAGGGGAGCCAGAGGGACAGGAGTTACCTGCTCCTGGCAGGTTTCCTGCCTCTTAGGATGAATCTACAGCATACAATTTTTACTGCAGCCTTCATCATGCTGACACTGATGTCAGTCTGCACTGACTTGTTTTCTCACAGTGAACACAAACAGTACTTGATCTGCATATTGTAATTTTCACAGCCCATATGGTCTCCTCAGGTTCCTCAGGTGCTTCTCAGAAAGGGATTATTCATCAGCAGCTTAATTCATGGCTCCTTGGGGAATCAGGGGATGCTCCTCAAGGAGGATGAGCAGCTAATACAAAGACTAGCACTAGCCTTCATCTAGGATTGCCTGGTAAATGACAATGTGGAGCATGGGAATGTAAGAAAACAAAAAAAGAACCACCCTGAGGAAGGAACAATTCTTGAAGTTATGGTAATTGTACATCAAACACCTGCCTGCCCATGAGGGAGCTCAGCTGGATCACCTGTAGTAGCTGGGATCATAGACTTTTACCCTCTTAAACATGATGTTGGAGCTGCTTGTCCAGAGGAAAGTGCAATGAAGTAGAAAAGCTTCAAAGGCATCAGCCACCATTTCCTTCTGCCTGGGGTCAGCCCCCTTAAAAGTGACTCTTTCTGGATAAATGAGCCTAGGAGGCATGAGGATTTCTGCCAGAACAGAGAGGCTGGGTAATCAGTCACATTAATTTGGGCTAAGCGAAGCATGAATGAGGCCTTTAACATTCATTCAATGTTAATCATATTGTTAGCTAGAATAACAAAACTGACTCTGTAGAAATCCAGTCTAATTTCCTTTTGTTGTAAAGTTAATCCAACCATGTTGCTATTGTGCAGAAGTTCTGTCTTCCTAAAAGATCTTTGACATTGGTTTAACATCTCTTTCATAATCTTAATTCTCCTGATTGAATACTGTTTTGGTATTCAGCAAAGATAACCACTCCATATATTCTGTGAAAATAAACTTGTAATCATCTGTGTACCCTTGAAAAGGGAGACTACCAAACATGAGTCATATGATAACTCTGAAATAATAGGGGAAAATTAGATGAGAAATAATAATAAAAATCATGACCTAGACATTGTACAAAAGGTAAAATTGCATAAGAAATATTAAGTATGTGTATATAAGTATACTATATGTAAGTGTATATAATATGTATATAAGTATATTATTAAGTAATGTATCTTCCCCAAGACATAAGATGGAGATATGTTTACAGTCATTTTTTGGGTGTTTTGGAAAGGACCTCTAAATCACTGTTTTTAAAGGCATATTTCAGCTCATTAAAGAATTAGATCATATCATAGAATGGCCAGGTTGGAAGGGATCTTAAGAGATCATCTAGTTCCAACCCCTCTGCCATAGGCAGGGATGCCACCCACTAGACCAGGTTGCCCAGGGCCACATCCAAGTGGCTTTTAATTAATCTACAATTGTTGCATTCTATTTAAACATGTATTGCAATTGCTAAATTCTAATTAAATGATAAATGATTAATTAAAATAGAGGGGAAAACAACCTGATCTGATACCATCTTACTTGAAACATAGATTTCTACTGCCCTCCCTGTGCCCCTGGCAGCACTGGCCCTGTTTGATATTGGTATTTTCTGTTGGGAGAAAGGCTGCTTCTCACTAATATCTAATTAAGCAGTAAATTAGTGCTAGTTGTACAAATGATGAAAACTCTGGTGTGCTTTGCTGGTGTGTGTGGTGAAAGTTGCTCCTAGCTGATGGTCAAGGGTGCACACAGCTCCAGCAGCCCTGCCTAGGGCAGATGCCCAAGGCGTGAGTGTGAGGGTTCCCCTGCCTGTGCCCACCCTGCTGAGGCAACCTGCTCTCCTTCCAGGGCCATGACGAGGACATACGTCGGCAATGAGGAGTGTGGCAAACCTGGGGCTGACTTAATATGGATGGAAAAGTGCTGGAAGCTGGTGCTCGTCCTTGGTATGTGTCTTTTGACAAGTGTTTCTTAGTCAGTTAACAGTTAAATTTTAGGTTTCTTCTAATTTTCTATTGCGAGAAGAATATGAAAGGCTTATAGTATCTGATACATTTTAAACAGGAATAGAAAAATTAATTTTATCAAGTAAGGAAGGTATCAGGTGATACAGCATGACCAGCAGCAGGATGTTGGAGAAGCAGAGAAAGAAAGGATAGTGAAAGGACCTTTCTATGGATGGGTTAGAGGGACAGCAACCTTTGCCACTAAGTTTTAAACTATAGCTGTTACAGTTATGGGACATGGGGTTATGGATGTTATTCAATTGCCTGTCAAGGAACCCCTTGCAAGAGGTGATATTGCAGAAGTCTTCTGCTGCTCCCTATTTTCACAGAGAGACCAGGGACAAGCAAGGGAGGGATTTTTTTTTTTCATTCTCTGAAAGACAGCCTTTCCAGACAGACATGACAAGGTGGAGATGAGCCAGTCTGCAGGAGCTGATGCTGCACTTGTGTCTCCGTAAGGCGACTCTGAATAACGACATACAGCTTCCAGCGTTGTCGGTTCAGCACTTGCTTACTTCAAACACAATGACAGGTGTTGTTTTGAATTAGTGGCAAAGTAGTCATCATCAAAATTACACTTACAATATGATGAACTTTAGCATTTACCAAGAGATATGCATGCATCTTCAGTATCTATCTATCTTAGTATTTAATCTGCAAGGTTGGATCCCCTCAGCAGAAAATCTGACATTGAACTGCTCTCTGGGTTCTCTCAAGCACAATAGAACACAATTATATTTATTGAAGCTCACTGCAAATAAACTAGAAAATGAATTACTCTCAGCTATTGTCCTTTAAGAAGCTTTTTAAGAGAGAGGAAAGGAAGTTGTAAGCCCTGCAAGGAAGAATAGTTGTCTCTTGTGGGGTGGGAGTAACTTAGAATCTTGTAGAAGCACTGAAATACCTCCTGTAACTTAAAAATCCCAGGGAAGACAACTTTTCTTATTCTATCATAGTTAATCGAGGGAAAGCTGTGTGTTGTTTAGTTGAGCTTCACCTCAGTGATATTCAGGTTAAAAAAAAATATATATTGATCAGAGTATCTCTGATGTCTTGATTGTCTTGTGGAAATACCTTGGCTAAAGAAAGGAGGTAGAGAGTAGGCAAAGCAAACAGACTTTTGTGACCTTTTTCTCTAAATCAAGAGGGAAAGAAAATAATTGCTTTTGAAACTGTCACTGTTTAGCAGATCAGTACCTTCTGTGGGTGAGCCATGGACTTGCTTGATATAGTAATAATCTTAAAAAAGGATGGAAAAAAATTAGATCTGTAATTTGTAAATAACACCAAATATGTAAGTTAGGAAAGGAAAAAAAAAAAGAAAATATGCAAAAGTTTAATTTATTATTAATTGGCAGTAGCTATTTCCCCTTAGAGCAGGCAGACCAGAAACAGCTATTAACTAACTGTCTTGGGTTTTAGTGTGTGAAAGAGAGAAAGCACAAGCCATTCAGGTTAGAGCATTCAGTGGAGGCAAGAAGTACTTCTGTCCCTCCTGGGTGATGAATGGGAGCAGGCCTTGAGCATGCCTTGTCCTGAGAGACAAAGTTCACAGCAGCTTTGTGTGGCAGGCATGGTCCTCTCTGGGGCAAGGGATCCTGCTGCTGGTGTGGCATCGAGCAGCTATGCCCCCACCGAAGTGATAAGGTGCTTGAGCTGGTGAGCTGCTGACAGGAGTGATCTGAAAGCTGGATTTACTCCAAGGAATACCGGATTAATTTGCAGGTGGGATGGATGGAAAAAACTAGATGTGACTGTCAACAGATTACAGAAAACCTCTAGCCAATGTATTTAGTGACTTAAAAATAACCCGAGTCCTAAATTGTGTAAGGGACAGAGTGGAAAAAAAAAAAATTACATGGGATTATTATTTTTCCTTTTGAGGAATTTGCTGTGCACCTTACCAGAAACGTGGCTTCTCTTCTCTTTGCCTGTTGTTTAGCAGAGCAGAGAGTGCTCTGAACCAGGCAATAAAAATTAATGAGAGCAGGAAAAGATCTCCGGGAAATGAAACACAAGAAAAACATTTTTTTCAGCTAGAGAGGAGATGAATGCTGAGACATGGTGGAAGATGTACAATGACAAACAGTACAGAGAAAGCAAATTGGCTCAACCGAATTTCCTGCTAGTACTAGTATAAGAGGGAATTTTGTAAAATGAATGCATTAATGTAAAATGAATGACTTAAAAGAGTTAGCAATCTTACTGAAGGGAACAAACCCACTGCATTTCAAAAGCTCTGTCTTTCCTTAATCATCCAATTATACAATCTTTGCAGTAATCATATGGCCATCATAGTATTATCATTTTACAAAACATCCCATTGAAATACAGGGGTTTGTGATGAATACTGGTTTCAGTAAAGAACTGGGTGGTTTTATAGTCAGAATAATGTTAATGTTCACAATTTCCTTTTCAAATATGTAATTGTACATTTGTTGATAGCTAGCTTGGGGTGAGTGTTCATGATTTTTTTGTCCTGCCTTGTAAGTGAAAAGAAATAAAACATGGCAGAAAGATTTCTGATAGAGAGGCATGTGAAATCCAACACTCACTTCTAAAGAAACAAAGGGGCTTTGTGTGAGGGGTCGTGGGGTGCACCACTGATCTGCCCAGGCAATGCTGTGGGGAAGGATACAGCACTCATGTTTCTGTGGCTGATAAGCAGTGGCTATTTCTTCTTGATATTCACAGGAGAAGTCTTTTTGATCTTTGCAGTTATAGAGAGGGACTGAGTCCTGCTCCAGATCTAAGGAGCACTTATTTCGGCATCATCATCAGAACAGGTGAAATTAGTGGTCCTTCACCCCTTGTTTTATGTCCAAGGTATCTTGCTACATGTCCCCTAGGTTATCATGTGGTTTCCAGTGCCTCTCAGTGACATTCAGCAAAGCTGATCTCCAGTATTCTTTGTTTTTTCTAGATGACTGGTGAATATATGGGACAGCACACAGCGTGACACAGGTCCTGTCTCCTGCTGTATGGAGAGATCTGCAGAGCTGAGGGTCATTGTCATTGTCGGCACTTCACACCTTCCCCCTCCAGGGGGGACTTTCCCCTTCTCCACCCAGGTGATAATATCATTTTATCAACACTCAAGGTTTGAGACATTAGTCCTTTAAGGAGGTTTCAGGCTCCTACACTTGTCCAGCAGGCAGTGGGGACATGTCCTCTCAGCCCTTTTTTTTCCTGTGGTTTCCAATGTCGCACAAGGCATCACTTAGAAACAATAGGAAAATGCCTGTGTCCTGATCTGATTTAAATTATTATTTTGTCTAGAGAAATGACATTCAGATCAAACATCTTAAAAAAAAAAAAAGAAATCCCATATGCCACAAATTCCAAACAAAGCTGGAGTTTGCCTGGGATGTAATGACACCAGCCTGTTGTGCTTTTCCACAACAGCCTGTAATTATTTCTTTCTTCAAACTGTGCATAGATCATTGAGGAGGTTTATACATTAAAAAAAAGGCTGCATTAATTTCAAGCTACATTAGGAACACAGGAAGAAAAATAACTGATGTCTGATAGATAGTAAAAAGAGGCAAAATTAGAAGAAATCTGACTGGGAGGTTTCTACGGAAATTATAACAGCAAGGAGGAAAAAAAAGGAAACTATCAGAAAGCAAAAAGTTTGCTATTGCTTCATGATTAGATACAGCATGTGGGCTCTGTGGATTCCTGCAGGTCTTACACTTATGGAATCATAGAATTGTTTAGGTTGGAAAAAACCCTTAAGATCAACTTAAGTCCAACTGTTAACCTAGCACTGCCAAGTCCGCCACTAAACCATGTCCTTCAGTGCTACGGCTCCACATCTTTTAAATACCTCCAGGGATAGTAACTCAACCACTTCCCTGGGCAGCTTGGTCCAGTGCTTGACAGCCCTTTAAGTGGAGGAATTTTTCCTAATACTCCATCTAAACCTTCCCTGGCTTGATCATTTACAGGCTGGGCAAAGGCAACACTGCAAAGGTATAACATAAACCCTGGGTCTTCATTTTGTCTTCTTCAAGGCCATGAGGAAAATGTGATCTTGTGAAGCCCAGTGTGATTTTTCTAAAAGATGGGTGGATGGAACTGACAGAGGCCATCAGGGAGGTGTTGGGTGCTCCTGCTTTCCTTCTGCTATTCTGGAATCTGCAGCTCAACTTCAAAGGCTTTGGTGTGCCTGAGTATGAGCTATTTGAAATAGTGGATTAAACTGGGACTGGAATTTCACATTAAACTTGGATTTGATGTGATGAATAAAGGTATCTTCCCATCCTCACTGTCTCATGTCCAGTAAGTTCATGTCTCACAGCTAAAAATGAATATCCTCCACGCACTCATGGGAGACATTTTTTGGCTGCCAAAAGAAGCTCTTTCAAGCTAAGTGACATTCTCTTATTTCATTTTTTCACAGCTGCAATGTATATTGAGGATGGAGATAGCTGCATTTTTCAAACTAGCATGTTACAACTTAAGCTTTTAAATCCATACTTAGGTATGTAAATCTGAGTTACTAATTTCCTGGAAGACCTGAGTGTTCACATATTCTGCTGAAATTCCAAAGGTGACCATTTTGGCTAGCAGGTAATGTACAATATCTACAAAGATTTTTAAAAAACAAACCAAATCAATGCTAATCTTAACTGTTCAGAAATCAAATCCTTGTTGAAAGAAAGGAACACAATGATGAGCAACCTGCCCAGTGCACAGCTATGTCCTTCCAGGCAGCACGCTGTTGCTGCTTTATTTTTTCTGAGCTCATACATCTTCTCTAACTTTTCTGACTAGAAACTGAATGGTGACTCTCACCAGCATCACTCTTTTGGAAATTTCCCTCCAGCTCTCTGGCAGGGGCTTTTCTTGAAGGCAAAGCCCAATGGTCCTGGCCCTAGGAAGGGAGGATGAAGCTGGTGGCTGAGATGGGGTTCCTGCAGAGTGCTGCTGTGAGCAGTAGGGTCTGCAGTGCTGAGAGGGCAGAAGGGAAGGGCTGCCAAGGTTCAGGCAGCAAATACTGCAGTCAAGAGAAGAGGTGAGAACTGGCCTTGAATCTCCATCCTGCCTCATGCAGGGGGGAACCCTGTGGGGGAACAGAGCCCTGAATACCCCATGGTTCAATGAAGGTGCAAGCTGGTGACTTTCCAGTGTTTGGAGGCTTTCCTGTGCTTTTTCTGAATGTGTAAGGCTTTCCTTTTATTCTGAGCCCCAAATCTAACTGGGATTCAAGATTTTTATTTTCTTGCTTCTGTATTTCAGGATTTAGGAAAAAGAAGTAGGCTAAAAATTAGCACAAATTTCTTTTTAATTTTTAAAGGCTCATGGTGTTAGTTTTTTCATGTGACATACTAATGCTTAATGAATTACCGAGGGCAAGCAATGAAGGACTAAGGGAGTTTTATGCAAGGTGTTTTACAGAAATCTGTTAAAACCTTAGTGCTGACAGATGACATTTTCCACTAGAGTTTAGGATTACATGGCTGCTACTTATATTATGACTAGGGTTGTAGTCTAAATTCAATTATGGGTATTCCAAGGCAAGTTTTACTGTTTGAATGGAACCAGTGAAAAACCTGACTCATGCAACACAAGCTAACAACTTGCTGCCCTATAAATACTTGAGAAATACTTGGCTTTTTCTTGAGTACTAGCAGGAGCTGATCAAAATAAATTCTTCTGGCTGATGAAGGGCGTGGGAAGTTTTCCTCTAGAGTAATTGCATTTGTCTGCAGAAATACTGAAGTTACAAGTGGTTGTTTGGGAAAATATATTAGATTTTTTTTCTCCTTTCTTTCTCTTCTCATCATTGTCTGTTGTTGCTTGCTCTTTTCCACATCAGTTTCTTTAAACTGGAAGTTATTCCAACTGCGTCAAAATAACTTTGTTTTAAGGATGCATGTTCTTCTTTTGTTGATCAAAAGCAATTAGAGAAGAGCTGACAGTTTCACTTAACTGTCAATGAAAATACCATAATGAACAGTTGATTTTGAAATAACCAATTCTCCCATTAAATGATATGACAAAGCAAGGAGATGATCTTATGCCTGGTATTACAAGTCCCTTCCAGGTAAAGGAAACTTTCTCAAAGCACATCTGAAGCTACCTTGTCTCAGAAATGGTAGAGCTCATTGTTGGTGTTGTATGTGTTGTCTCCTTACCCTGGGATTTGAAGGACTTCTCCACTTTGCTCCTGGGGCAGGGCCAGGACTGTGTCTGCCTTGACACATTTGATAGCAGTGTATCAAATGGTGAATGACTCCTCCCTGAAGTATTTGGTCTCTGTGGCACACTCAGGATGGAACCATCTTTGTATTCACTTATTTGAGACATATTTTTTCCACAGTGTCATACTGCTCAGCTTTACACATCTGATGTGATCACCTGCTCTCCCCACACCGTATCTCTGAAGCTGAAGGAGAGGTAGGTGTGCTGGAAACCCCGGAGGAGCAATTAGTCTGCAGCAGATACGTGCAGAGCTTAGATGGCCAACATAGGTGCTGAATAAGACACTTGGCAGTCTGAAGCTCTTCCCTGGAAGGTCATTTCCATGTCTGTTTGGTACTCATTAGACCCAATTTATGTCTTGTAACACAGTATCAGAAATAGCTTGTACACTGAAATGACTGGCTGGCATCACTCATGCAGAAAGTCAAGCCAAACAGTTGGGGATACCATTATAACTGTTCTTCTTGAGACATGCTGGCCTCTTGGCACTGCTCTTATAGGTGTATGTCATGGCTGCAGCTCAGTTAGCAATGATCTCACTAAGTCAGACATCTGTTTGATTTACCAGAAGCACCAAAAATATGGATGAAAAATTGCCTTCTGCAAGTATCTTGTGGTTTAGTATACGGTAACCAGTGCTTAGACACCTTGCTGCAATTCTCAATAGGCTACTTCTAAGATGTAATCATTTAGTCAATGTAATTAGCAAGAGTTCAGAAATCAGCATGGAGTGTAGCAAAAAATGGATGCTTTGTCTTGTCTCCTAGATATCTGGAAAAGGGAGCTTTGCCTCTCCTACCAGCCTGGCCAAATCCCCCAGCTGTCAGAGTCTAACTCTTAGGCTGCTTTCCCACTCTGGAGCATTCAGCTGAGAGTTCCAAGCTCATGATATATTTTTTGGTTATGCCTATCTTTTTTGCACAATTTTTCTCGCGTACTCTTCAGGATGTGCATTTTATGTTCTTATGCTAATAAAAGCCTTTTTAGGGTGGCAATATGGATCCCAAGTTATTAGCTCTGCTTAGTTATTGATTATTTTTCCGATTATTGTTTCCAAATAAATTTTGTTAGTTTATGCCTCCTGATCTAGATGTAATTGTAGCACTGCTGTCAAATAAGAGCTGGTTTAGTGCCAGCAACTAGCGAAGACTCCTTTGTAGACACATAAGGAGACTGTTACATGCAGCTTTTCTTAAAGGGTTTGGGTCCTATTTAAATAATGAGAAAATAGCTGTCTGTCTCCAGGAGCATAAATGGCTGCCTTTGAGTAAAACATTTGGTGCTGGTTTTATGCTTTTCATGTCACAACAGCATGCTGCCTCAGTGCAGTCTGATACAACCTCTGATGTGTCCAAGCTGAAGATGAATAACAGCAAACGTAACAATTTTACTGGGCTGTTTGTTAGGATTTTATATAGAGTTTTCCAATGGGAACCAGTGCTGCTGGGGTCTTCTTGGCAAACATGAAAGTACTAATTACAGATGAAAAGTACAACTCACTTGGATTTGAGCTTTGTAGGACTAGATTATTTTTGTGTAACTCATGGAATGTCATTTCACAGTAATATCTGATATATGGATGAATCTTCTTATTTTGAGGATGTTCATGAAGAACAGTGGGTTGCACGAAGACTTGGTTATGGTAGGCCAAACAGTGTTTGTTTTGATTGTTGTTGTTTTTTTTTTATTGCTACTTTGCTGTTTTTCATTTGTGGTCCTGTATTGTCTGGCATGAACAGCCAGCATATGACCATGGTAGTTTGGCATCCTGTTATAAATTCTCAGCATGTCCAAAGCTAAGCAAACATCATGAGCACGTCCTAAAAAAGGCAAATTGCCTCCAGAAAATGGCAGCCAAATAATGGAGTTTTCCTTCTTGTCCTAAGGGTTAAGCAACCAACTTTGGTCAGTGTGAAGACTGGATCAGTTCCTTTTAGGTATGTTTTCGACTCATTGCAACATCACTTGCAAAATGCGACTTTTGCAAACTGACTTCTGTAAGAGGTTGGCATCCATGCAAACATGGACAGCATTCACTAGAACAGGGTTCAGTGCTCCAGGGAGGGCTGAATGTGGCAGAATGTGATGATGATGCTTTATTCTAAGTCTAGAAAATGAATACACTGTCAGGTCTCGAGTCATGTGTTGCATCTGATATGAGGTATTCAGTGAGAGTGTGTGCCCCTGCTCACTGTCCTCAGGCACTCTGGAGCAGACTGGTTTAGGATTCATTACCTCGCCCTGGCCAATATGCCCTTGATATTTTGTCTCTGGCAGGAAAAGGAGGATCTGGGTTCCCCCCTGGAGATGGGAGAGCTCACCAAGGGAAGCTCCTCCTCTTCCTCCCCAGCTCTGGTGGGGGTCTTCATGCTTTGGTTGCTCCCAGCTCTGCAAGAGGCAGGAGTAGCTCCCTGCTACTCTCCCCAGGATTGGAGCTTCACCCCTGCAAAGAGCTACACAAGGCAAAATATCCAAGCGTCTGCTGAGCCTGGAGCCATGCCAAGCCTTAGTTCTCCCTGCTGAGCACTGTCAGAGAGATCAAAGCATTGTAAGAGATGGAAATAACAATTACTTATTAGAATTAACTTCTGCCTCAGAAATTCATCTCCCCCCTCTAATTCAGTTGCCGCTACCCTTATTTGGAGCAAGGGAAATCTCCAAGGCCCAGCTTTGGGTTTCACGAACACTCCTGGAAAGCTGAGGCAAGGCCACTGGCTCCTGCAGGATCACTCCAGCTGCACACCTGAATCCGGTCTGGTGATGGCAGAGCTGATCTGACAGCCAAGAATGTGCAGGAACAATTTAAAGCAGGAACGGAAATGTTTCCTCTTTAAAGAAAAGGAGGTGATACTGAGATCTTTCCACATGCTAATACACATTTCTGAAATGAAAGCCAGGCTGAGAGCAATAGATCTATCCTGCACAGATTACAAATCATCTCATCTCATGTCTGCTTGCCAAACTCCTGAATTTCCTAAGCTCTCTTTTCAAACTTAAAAAACCTTTTCCTAAGTATTAAATCCAAAGCAAATCCATATGGTGGATTAACAATTATAATGTTAAAAACTGAACTCTCAGAATAAATGGTGAGATCATCTTAACCAAAAGCCTTTAGCCTTTGTAGAAGCTCTACACTGGAAGACTTTTGATTGCTGTTAGTTTTGCTTGTTTATGGCAGCTGTGAGTAGAAACTTAACAGCAACACCTATAGGGACATTTATGACCAGAGTGGCCTGTCCTGTGTCCCATATCAGCTCTTATAAGGAAGGACAGAGGACAAACTTTCTCAGTCAGCTGAGAAAAAAAAAAAAAAAGATTATCTTTCTCTTGATAATTTCTCTGTGATTCTTCCCTTTTTCAAAAGTCAGGGCTGTGTGGCCAGTTCCAGAAATTAAACTCAACATGTGGTTAATCCTGCCAAGAGAGTGAGGAGGGGAAGAAAAGTATTAGTGAGGAACAACTTTCCTCCTTCTTGTTCACCTGAGTGCTTGTTGCTGGTGAAATTCTCCCACAGGTGCCTCTGAGCTGTAGTTCTCAGCCCATGATCTGGTGGCATCCAGGGAGGTTGTCTACTAGGTCCGTGAGTTACAACTAAGAATAAAGCCAAGAATGCTGTTAGGAAACCCAAATTCTCTGCTAACATTTTGGAGGACAGAATTAAAAACTGTCACCTAACGGGCCATAGGTTGTCTGCAAGGTACCAAGAAGTGACATGGCTGTCAATCCATCTATTCTGTTGCCTGCCTCCCTGATTTTTCTTTGCTTGGTGGCACAAATCTTATTGGTGTTATCTCTGCTGCTGGGTCATGGCAGCAATCTTGAGGTTAGTGTGTAGATAACATACTTCTGCTTTCCAATTTCTGGAAAGTGATAGCAATATTAACACAATTGCTCTTTTTGCTGAGAGTCCTCATGGTTAAAGAAAACAGTGATCAAAAGTCATAACTTTCCATACAGCTTTTATACCATTTGAAGGGCTGGGGTCTCCACTGCCCTCTCCATATGGAAATGTTTGCAGTCATGGAAGTGATGCTGAATTCAGCACACTGGGCACTGCATATGTGCTCTGGAGGGATTAGCTCTATATACATCAGAAATAGTGTTTGGATGTTACCTGTATAGGTACAACCCGCCAGGAAGAAATAATATTAACAATATGAAGGTTGTTCATATGTCAGAGATTTATTTGCCCCTACTATAATTGTTTTGTGCCACTGCAGTTTTATTTCACAGCCGGTATATATCTACCTTGCCATCCTGGGGACCTGGTTGTGTGTATACAGCAGAGTGGTTTCAAGTGCTTAATCTGCATTTTTTTAGCATAGGTGTAAATATATTTTCTTTCCTCTGCTTTGCTGAAAACTACAAGCCCTCAAGTCCTGCCCTGAGCATGTGAAAGTGGTGCTGGGTGTAAGGTGCTGAGCACACAAGCCTAGTGGACTAGGCTTCACTGCTTTTCTCTCCCCTGATAAGCGGGATGTTTCTGCAGGAGCCATCCTCTGCAGCCACCATCCTGACCTCCAAATTGACTGCATTAAGAGGATCACCTCTTAATGACTTGTCTTAGTCCGTTCGTAGGCTGTCCCTTATTTTAGGTAGTTTCTTGTTTTCTTAGATGTGATGGGATCCTAATCACCTACTAAGAAAGGTGCTATTCTCCTGCACTTTCTCTAGGACTTTCCTATCCATTCTCCATTCAAACTTACCATTTCTGTTGCAAATAGGAATAAACTGCATTTGTGGAATCTCTGCAGAGTTGTCTGAAGATCTTTAATTGGCTAACATCAGATAGAAGCAGTTTAGGGAGAGCTGAATCTGGCCATCAAGTTGACTACATGACCCTTGACATCTCTTCCAGCCCTAGTTCTGTGATCCATGCTAGCCTTGTTCTGTCCACATTTCTTCCTGATAGCACAAAAATCCCTAAAAACATGAGTTGAGAATAACCCAAACCTTCAAATTAGAATGCAACTAAATAATTTTGTTAATAATGTCATAATTTCTAGCAAGGCATTCTGATATTTTTATGCCTAGCATGATTTTCTGAACCCTTCAAAGTCAGCAATTTTAAGTATAGCATAGGGCTCCGCAATAGCAGTAAATACAGACCTGCATTTGCATCTAGAGCTCCATTCACTACTAATCATGTCCATTCCACACCTGCACCCCTAAGGCCATGAAGGCAGTTCCCATTTATTCCCTTTTTTGCCTGTAGAGCTGTCAGTCAGCAGCTCCACCACATTGATAACCTTGGCTGATTTCACACCTTTGCTCACCATCTCACTAAAATAACCTGGATATTGCAGAGGAAGCCCAAGTAATCTGATTTAGCTTAGCACTGTAACTTCATTTACTGTAAGCAGAAAGAAAGAGGCCCAAGGAAATGCAAGGAGAGGTTTTATTTCTTACCACCATTCAGTCCTCTAGCTTCTCAGCCATCGATTGCTAGTCTGTAATGCCATTTGCTTCCAAGATCTGTTCCCTAGTAGGTATTTTAAAGCTTAACCTTTTATAGGGAAAGGTGTTTTTTCTATGCAGAAGTGCCAGGAAGTTTCCTAAAGTTACTCTGGGAATTAATCCAAAGAATAGGACAAGTCCTGGCAAGTGGCCAGCCCTCTTTTTGAGCCACCTGGATCAGGGAAGTTCCCAGGCAAGCCCTCTTTGCAAAGGTTTTCTCCTGAAGTGGTGCTTTGCCTGCATGTAGCTCTTTCAGTCTATATTAAAAGCTAAACTGGGAAGTTATGCTCCAAGAAACTTGACTCCACTCTAATTACATATTTAGTTGTATCATTAATGAAATATTATAACTACGTTTGAAGTGGAGCAACAGCCTGCTCTTTATGTGCAGTTTTGCAGATCCCACCTCAGCCAATGTGTGCCTCTGTGAGCAAATGAAACACTTCTAAAACCCAAAAGGAGCCTCTCCCCTGAAGACACAGCAAGAGGTGAGGTCTTCTCCCCTAAATTGCTGTTGGTGTATGCAGAAGTGCAGGCAGCTTGGCTGCCAGCAGGCACAGGCATTTGAATCATTGCAACCCAGGTGAGTGAGTGTTTATGGCAACGTTTCCTGTGAGTATGTCAGAGAGTCTGTAAATGGTTAGGAAAATATGCTTGTTAACTGATGGATGGTATTAGGAGTTCCTCTGGATGTTCCAGTAAACCTGCCTGACCTTCGCACAGCTTTTTTTCCTGGTGACTGCAGCTGGATGGAAATAGAAAACAAAAGATGCTCTGGTTTGTTTGTCATGAAAGTGGTTATTGTTTACCAGACTATTCCAGCTACCACAATGGTATGATTAGTGATTTTCTATAAAATAGAGGTACACTGTCAGTTACAGGCTAATGGGAAGCAGATGTTTTCCAGAAAAAAACCCTGGTGCACACAGCATGCAACATTCAGGCTTCCTGCTGCTGTGCCAGGGCTGCCACATCTTCCGGGAGCGAGAGGGGTGCTCGGTCACAGCGCAGGAAAGAAAAGGGTTATGTGTTCCCTTACGTTTTAATGAGTCAGGCACTTTAGAGACTGGACACTTGCACACCTTCATCAAAGACATTTTATTTCTTTTAAATGAGAGCATTTTTTCAGAACAGGCCGGAGGGCCACAGCTGGGAGCACCACACCAGCTCAGGCTCTGTCCTTGTAACTGCAGCTCTCCAGGGCCTTCAGTTTCCTCCAGCAGCCTACACAGCTTAGTAGGGTTCAGCTTAGAAATCGAAAGACAATAAAGAAGTGCACTAAATACAACTATGGCCTTGTGCACAGCAAACAATTTGGTTAAAACCAAGTTACCAGATTTTAGCATATTCTTTGGCAATGGGGCCCTGTAGGATGGGAGCTACCATGGGCAATCTAAGGACCTGTGAGGTTTCAGGGCCACCCTGCTCTCTGAGCAAACTACCATCAGGTTATTCACAGTGCAGTAGATGTACAGGTCTTCCTACGACGACAGGGCAAAGGCCACACCAGATGCTCAGAAAAATTATTTCCCAGTGAAGGCAGCTTGGTATTTAATGAGGAGAGGCTAAACAATTACTATTAGCAAAATATGATGCTATATTTTTCTTTTCTATATACTTACCTATTTGCTGATGGTAGACTAAAAGTGCCTAAGTGTATGTAGGTGTATTTATTGTACATTATTGAGATATTTTGAGCTGAAACCAGCTGTCCTGCCCTGGGTGTGCTGCTGATATGTGCTCTGTACTGTTTGAGCACACTGATTTGCAGCACCCTCTGACTGCTGGCATAGAAACCCTGGAAAAGGTGGGAAGTTTGCTTTATGAGAATACCTCTGGTGCAAAATAAAACCGTAGTAAATATACATATATATATATATGCATTTTTATTTTTGTAAGCAGTAGAAGAGCTTCTGCACAGCAGAATCTTGCTTAATTTCTGTAACTCAATGGGGTCTCTGTAGATTGGCACTGATACTGTTTAGCCACTGTAATTTTGCATCATAATTGCATCACCAGGAGGTCCTTCTGTGCATATGCAAGGTCCATTACCCAAATACCCACCTCCTTCTGCAATCTCACCTAGTAATGATTTTTTAACGAGTTTTTCCAGGGATAAGGGTTTTTCTTTTAAATCCAACATCATAAAGAGGTTTTCTGTGGCATAATCAGCCAGACTCCCCAGACTGTTAGAGTGTTTGTAGTGTTACAATGTCTAATTGTGAATCTCAGTAGCGGAGTGCTTCCCTTCTTTCTCTAGGTACCTGACTGTGGCACTTTGAAACCCCATGGAAGGCAAAGGCATGGTTGTGCAAGGACAGCTGGAAAAATAAGGTAATGCCCTTCCTATTACAAAGGACTTCACCTCTGTAGCAGACAGACCCCTGGCAGATAAGGGGAGGCAGACAATGAAGGTCCATGTGCTGTCATCCAGCCTGTGGCTCTGAGTGCAACATTAAGGCCAGGATGCTTGAAGCAGACATCTCCATTACTCAGAAGCATCTTAAGTGGATGAACCACTAGATTGTCCTAAGCCATCACCAGTTTCCAATCTCTTGTTTTATAACTTGAATGTTTTCTTCTTTTTTTCTCCCAGTTGCATTCCCTTGCTGTTAGTGTGAGGATTAGCAGTTGCCCACTTTCTCATTTATGAATCTGATTTTTATTATTTGCTTATTAGAAAAGCAGACTTTAGACTGAGAGGGGATCTTCTCAATGTTAAGCAACATCTAAAGGGTGGGGGCAAGAAGATGAGGCCAGACTCTTTCCAGTGATGCCCATGACAGGACAAGGGGCAGTGGGCACAAACTGGAACACAGGAGGTTCCATCTGAACATAAGGAGAAACCTCTTTCCTGTGAGGGTGCCAGAGCCCTGAACCAGGCTGCCCAAAGAGCCTGTGAGGCCTCCTTCTCTGGAGAGATTCCAAATGTGCCTGGATGTGATCCTGCTCTGGGTGAGCCTGCTTTAGCAGAGGGGTTGGACTAGATGATCTCCAGAGGTCCCTTCCAACCCCCACCATGCTGGGATCCAGGGATTTCTAAAAAACTCCTTGCTCTTTGTGTATTGGAATGGTGAAAATACAGAAAAGGACAGAAACTTTTTTATATGAATGGCAAATGCTTCTTCAGGGAGGGAGAATTAAATCAAAATCTTTGTTTTGTACAACCTTTTTTGCAAAATCCATCTTTTCCAGTATTTCTTCGGCTTATCTGTCCTACCACTTCTACACAAACCTCTGTACTCAGAGGAAGATCTGAGGTTGCAGTTGTAGTGATGGTTTACAGATATTGCAGGCTATTAGTGCATTGTTGTGCTAGCCCTGACTTGCAGGGGACTGCTTTGTGAGACCAAGTAGCCTTAGCTCTGGCTCTTAGTGGGACACATAATTGCTTAGAAATGGTGTCTGCCCATGAGCCTCCAGGAGGACAAGGAAAAGGGACTCTCCTAGCCCTGGACACAGCCATTCAGCCTGGAACAGTCCTGTCCCTGCTTCAGGGTGCAGGGCATCTTGTGGAAGCATCCCTGTGCTGACGCATCACCTTCACCTCTCAGTCCCACCAGGAGGTCCTAGTGTGAGCATGCTGCAAGTCTTTTACTTCCAGCCCCTGGCTTTTCTTTTTTTATCAGTAGATTTGCCTTTCTAGGTTTTATTTCTCCTCTTTTGTAGGTCCAATTTGTTTCTTTAATGGAAGGCTTTGTGGCTGGCTCAGCACAGAAAGCATTTAGGGTTTTGCTGTGAATTTGCTGGTCCAGTTATTTTATCTGCTGTTGAATCTGCATCTTCTGCTTTGCTCAGCAGCCCACCCCTTGGCTGCTCTCTGCCTGGGTTAAACAGGAGCTCTGCCACCTACAGCCCCACGTGACACCATTTGAAACCCTCTCTGGGCACAGACTAACATTCATTTCCTTGAATGTGATGGTTCATAGATCTGACAGGCTCTTCACACAGCAACAGCAGCTCTGGCCTGGGGCACGTATGACACAACCTTTACAGGTCTGAGAGACCTTTTCCCCTGGACAGCTGTGCAGAAGACACAGTGCACAGCATGATGTTGGTATATCTCTGCTCTCTGGCTGAGGCTGTTGCAGGTTCAGCATTGCATATTTCCAGCAAGGAGTGGTGCATTCACAGCATCTGCTCCCTTGAGGAGAGGAGATTCCTCTTTGCATATTGATACAGCCATGCTCCTGCCCTCCAGGGGTGGCATCTTCTCTCATGATGCTGTGCTCTGACCATGCTCCCAAAAGGGTCTGAAACATCTCTTTACCAGTTTGCCTCAGGCATTGTGGCCACTGGGCTATGGAAAGAACAGGGGAGAGGGGCCAGAATATCTGCCGAGGACACCCAGGTGGGTGAGCTGGGGAAGGCAGCCAAACCAGACCTTTCTCCACCATATGCTGTGCCACCATATGCTGCTCTTACTGGTGAGAGCAGAAGAGCTTTCTGGTAGCATATAATGTGCCGTGGAGTTCAGATGAATGGATCAGGGTTTGGGATTAAGGTGTCATGTTGACCATCAAGCACCAGGATCTTCTTTTGGATCTGCCCTGACACCCAGTCATGGATTTGGTCCTTTGCATTTGTGGGCTCTTCAAAACTGAAGTGCAGCTTTCCTTCATGTTTCAATGCTGGTTTTATTTTCTTCATTAAATCCAAATTGAATGACTCTTTATAAGCTAAATTCCCATCCTTCACAAGTACACAAAGATAAGAGATTTTCTTTGGCTCTTGGCGCTGAAAGCTCTTACAGTTCAGCTTAGCAAAATGAGGATTGTTTGGGCTAAACCAGCCCAAAGTGTACTTTTCTAGCTCTCTTGTGGAGAATGCTTTAAACAATGCCTTCCTTTTGTCTCAGCATTTGCTCAGCTCCCAGCTTAGTGAGAACAGGATTTCTCATGAGGCGAAAGCACAAACAAAAGCAATGCTTAATTTTTAAACCCATCTCCGGCCAGGTTTTGTCAATGAGGAGCCAGCTGGTACCCTCAGAAGGGAAAATAGCTTTAGTGCAGTGAGGCCATCAAATGATGGTGCCTTTCCAGGCTGAGCACAGTCAACCATGTATCATCTGGGGGTTGTCCTCGCTGCAGGAGCAAGACCACAGGCTATATCCAGCAGTTGATCCCTACCTTCTCACACACACGTGCGGATACACACATTCCTGCTCTTTGTCTCTTTTCTGTTCCCAGCTGTGGAGAAAAGGATGTTTTCTGTGCCCTGATCGCCTGCCAGAACACTCTCCTCTTCCCTTCATCCCCCTTGTCTCCCTGCCAATGGCTTCCAATGCCTTTACTCTCTTGTCTACTGTTCATGGTTGTCCTCACACCCCATTGCAGCCCACAGCTCCCCCCAAACCCCCTGCACCCCTCAAGAAACCTGTCTCAGTATGTCACATTTTTGAGGAGAAGCATCTCAGCACGGGAATCATCTACAGCAGTGACAGCACCTTCTGATTCTTCTGTGTGCACATTAACTTTATCAGCCGTTAGACCTTGAAATTACATTCTGTCCTTAAATATACTGTTGGGAAATGAATTCAGCTGAGTAAATTGCAGCTCTCTTCAAATGTGTAGAGACTTGGGCCAGCTGGTATTTAAATGTCTTTTTATTGAACACTTTCTTATGGGCCACAAAGTGTGCATGTGCAGTTCAGGAAGGAAAAAAAGAAGGTTTCTGCTGCAAGGAGATCATTTGCAAATATTGAGTGAGTGTATATGAATTTTAAAGTGTAATTAGTATGATGAAGTTGGTGTTTACACAAGGAAGTTGGTTTGGCAAACCCATGTTTGAGCAACGTGTCTATAGGAATTGCATTAAGAGCCCTGGGTTACATCTCTGCTCCGAAATGGAGCCTCTGCTCCATCCATCCTGATGAGAATCTCTTAGGTACAGAACACCTTCTAGTATAGAATAATTAATTTTTCAATATTTTTAGCATCCTGGGTGGCTTTTGGGTGCATATATTTAAAACCTATAGCCCACACCAAAAAGCCAGCAAAGACCATGTTCTTCAAAGAAGATAAATCTGAAGGACTTGAAGTAAATGTCACAGGTAAAAGGCAAAAAATAAAGAACAGGGAACAGCTCAAACAGCAGAGAGGACAATTTGTATACAGTAAGGAGGCAGGTGTCTATTTAGGATGTTCATGAAGAGGAAGAGTATTCGTATGACCCAACATCAGGCAGCAAATGGGGGTGTCTCAACAGACATGCTTCCCACATAGCCATGGGAAGGACAGATTTGCTTCCCTCCTTATTGACTCTTAAGGGAATTCAAGAAATAGCTCAGCACTCTGAGACCTGAAGTACATTTGTGGCAATTGCTCATGAGCAGGCTCCAGTCCCAATACAAAGCCTGCCTGCCTTGCAGGTTATACTGCAGGAAGCAGCCCAGTGGGCTGACCATCCTGACCACTGCTTGTCTGAACACCTCTCCTAAGGACAGTATGGCATTAGGGTAAGTGACCCACTCATCTGAAAAATTCACTATCCACTTTTCTTCCTACTCTTTTTTCCTGCATCTCAACTCCTCTTAGTGGTCACTCATATAGGAAGCTCTGACAGCTCCTTTTTTCTGGAAGTGCTCTATATTCCTTCTCACACACACACCTCTTCCCATTTAAAACTATGATGTATATCAGCATTACAGAATTAGAAATATGGCACATGCTGCACATAGCTCTTCATAATCACAGAGGTAACACCTTAGGGTCCCACACTAAGCAGACCTTACTCTTGCACCCTCTTGCTGTGCCTGCTATATGAACTGAGGAACTTTGATTCTGAGTAATTTCGATTAATAAAAGTTAAGGGAAATTATTATAAGAAACTTGTTTAAATAATTTGAGTAGAGTTATATATTGGGCAGTATGTATATAGTTGAAGTCAGAGCTAGCTTTTTATTTGATTAGATACAACAAGTGTGGATGTTAGGAAAAAAGGTCATATCTTCATGTTTCTGGTTTCTAGGCTCAGTCTACAGAAAACACTAAGAATTTCTGGGCATCAGTGAAGTGTACAGCAGCAGAGAACATCATGCATTAATGTTGATTAAATAGTCATAAAACTCATTAAACAGAGATTGAAACTACTGAACTGAGTAGTACAAACAGAATGTATGTGTCTATATTACATAAATAATGCATCTGGAATATTTCCTTCAATACTGTTTCTCATCCCAAGAAAGAACGTAGGAAAGATCCAAGAAAGAATAATGTAGTTAGAGATTTGGTGAGACTTACATTTAATGAGGAGACTATGAAATCAGGGAATGGTTATCTTCAGGAGAAAGATAATGTAGTGATAAGTTGATTCATTTTGGTGGATATAACACAGATGAATATGTTCTCTTGACTGTTTTTTATAATACAGGAATAGAACAATGCTTACATGAAAGGGCAGTAAAATTGCAAGCAATAAAAAGACTTACTCATATTACTTATTATAAGACTTACAATAAAAAGACAAACTTTTGTGGTGGTTGGAGCTGAAAGAGGTCATCTGAGCAGGCAGTGGGGCAGGATTTAAAGATATGTGCATCACACAGAAAGAACAGGTAATGTGTTCTCATATAGCACCATCAAGCTACTTCCCTCCCACCCTTCCACCCCAAAGGGGGGTCCAGAATTAAAAGTAGCCCTGGAATTTTTAGGGCTTGTCATGCACGTAGCTTCATAGTGTGAAAAAATGTTGTTAATATAGTCCAGGTTGAGAGGCCAAAGGGAATGGAACGAAATGTTGTGGTAATAGGACTAGATACGTTGAAAGTGAGTTGCTCCACTCCACATCCACACAGGATTTAGCTGTATGAATTTGAAAGTACTGGAGTCAATAGCAACCCTAGCTATAACATACACACATCAGTTCAAGATCGCTGAAAACAAATGAGGCACCCAATGAATAATAAGCTGATGTGTTCTGATAGTCTGCATGTAATATTCCCTCCTTTCATACAATGCAAAGTCTCTGTCATATCTGCTCACCCGCAGATATGTCTCGGTTTACACCACTGCTGACTTAGCAGAATATTTGACTTAATTGCTCTAATTAGTGACCTTAACAAACAGTCAAAGATTGTCCATAAAGTTGTTTTTACAATGTTGTTTTGGGGTAGTTGTGTTGTTATAGTAGCAAATATCTTAATTCTGAGGCAATACGCAAATTTAAACTAGGCTCTACTTGTCTCTGGGAATAAGGTTCTTAATATATAATTAGCTAAACCAACACATTATTTAGCTGTGGTGTTCAGAGCCATATTGTATTTTTAAATATGCCTTTAGTGGGAAGGTGTTATCCTTTTGTTTTTCCCTTTTTGACTTAGTCCCTGCCTCCAGTGACTGCTGGCCTGATCCCCCTTTATCCTGGTTGATCTAAGGGCCCAATGAGTCCTAGGAGCCTTTCCACAGCTGTAACAGTATTCTTTGAAGGTAAGGAAGACATATTTTGTGGGCTGAACGGTTTATTCCATAAAGTCTCTTTGTGAAGAGGCAAATAGGCTATTTAGGTGTCTAACTCCATAAATGACAATAATATTTTGTTTTCAAGTCAGGAAAACCAGAAAGTTTTCCAAAAGAGAAAAATATCTGCAAAAACCTGTTTGTGTGAGAAACTAATTTTTGGTAAGGTAGCTTTAATTCCCTGCAAGTGTGATCCTTTCTCAACTGCTTTCTGATATATAAGAATTCCTAAACTGAGGAATGAATGTAAGGTGATTTGACAAGGGAAGAATGGATATGCTAATGCAAAGTAAATAGATGTAATTAAATTTATGCATGTCTTTGCAGTGCCAAGGAGAGGAATGAAATAGTTCTTATATTGGAACAATGTTGGAATGAGTTTTTTAAAAAGCTGGCTCTCTAATTGTTCTCCCTTTGGAGCAATAAAGCTCAAAACAAAACCCAGAATTTGAAAAAGTGAAACAAACCCCAGGGAACAGAGGCATGTAATCTGATAGAGCCAATGAGCTCATATCTACAGGACCTTCCTTTGGCTGCTACAAAAGCTGCCTACGGCTGTTACCTTTGTGCATGCTGCACTTCTTCTAGCATCTTTTGTGCTTCTTATGTACTCTTTGGTCTCCCCATTTTCCATCTCCAGTCATACCCAAACTCTGCACCAAGTACTGCAGAAGGCCCCAAGGATCCCCTCCAGCTGCAAGGCAAGCTATGCCAGATCCTCCACAGCCACCCCAGGCATCTCCCTGCTTCAGGGCAGCCTCTCCAGAGAGCTCCCTGCCTTTTGTGCTCTGGCTTTCTGTCTGGAAATCATACCTCAGTGGAAAGGAGACTGAGAAGGATGGAGGATTGGGCTGAAATCCAGGGTACCCATTTGCAGAGCTGCTGTCCCATTAACCTTCCTCAGAAGTCAGGAGTTTGCTTTCTTTTGATTTACCCAAAATAATTCATGAGGCTCTTAAAATGTATCCTGCATGTACTAAACAGGGAAGCTCATACAGTACACCTGAAAGATACTATGAGAAAATAGGATATTTGAGGAGGTGCTAACAGTTTTATTGGGTCTTAATGACTGGGGGGGGGGATTTTTAAAGGCTGCTGAAAGAGGTTTCCTTTTTCCAAGTATAACAACTTGCTTTTCCCAGACACAGCACGGAGGTGTGGAGCCCCTTGGCTGGTCTACACACAAAAATGATCCCGAAGACCCTCTAGTTGGACAACACAACAGAAACTCTGATAGTGTTTTGATGTGATCCTGCTGTCCTACTTGCACCAGCGTGTGTGACAACACCCATGCCCACCTGGCTATGTGCTACCTTGGTACAAGCAAAGGGCCCCATGTAGAGGTACTGTGGGTTCCTCCTAATTGCCTGCTGACTGACTAGCTTCTGGGAATTCTTGTTTTACAAGTTTTTAAAAAAATAAGCCTTCCACCAACCAGCTCTCTGGAGAGTTTGGCATGCTGTCAATCCTGAAATGTCCGCAGGCTTTTACTCCTGCTTGACAGTGTGTGTGTAGGTTATTCTGTATTTCAACTTAACAAGCATGCACACGCCTTGCTTTTGACATAGAAGTTAGTCACAGTTTACATCAGTTCTCCTCCTCCCATCTAGGTGCATAGGCACTCACAGAGTCAACACCTCTGTCTACAAAAAACAGGTATTATAATATTATACATGATATACAGACACATGCACACATATGCACAGAGTGGACAGTCTGTTGCTTTTCATCATTCAGAACTAACCCATTTTTTCCAAGAAAGACATCTGACCCGCACATGACATAATCTTCAAGGCATCCTTGATACAGCAAGTCCAACAGATACGATTATCTGGAGGCCCAATAATGAAAGGCTTGAAGAACAGCAAAAATGCTGTTGCCCTAGCAAGTGAAACATGCTTTATATAGAATATGCCTGCTTATGCTAGGACCCTTGGTCGGACTCGGATGCCACTGTCAGTGTTTCGTTCAGCAATGTGAATAATTCTGTGCCTTCTGCACTATCAAACCAAACACTGGCCTTGCAGCTGCTAAAGAGAATTAAAAATTACACTGTGAAGGAAACTCTGAGATTTCTGAGGGCAGGACAGATAAAAGCAAATAGCTCCAAGGACAGACAACACAAAGGGTTTCTTTTTTCCCGTTCTCCTTACAGTAGCCCCTGTAAACTTGCTTGTTATAAATGTTCTTTCTTCTAGTCCACAGTTAATGGTTGTCTGCTTGGCTTGCTTTTAGACTGCCTTGTGATTTATGAACCATTTGTGTTTTAGATGATGAAATTTTGACATGTGAATTGGGATGTATGGAACTGCTCTCCAGCTGCCTTTGCAGCTAACTTTAAGCCAATCAGTCTGGAGTTTAGCTGTTGCTAATAGTTTCAAATGAGTGCATCCTTTTCCTAGGCAATCCCTTCTATGCTATGTGATCTTTCCATGGGCATTAGCTGCTCAGGATGCACACAACTTCTATGGGATAGCTCTACCACATCCATCATGGCACCTCCATCCTCCTTTAGAAGAAGAACTCATTCTACTATTGCCATTTGAAGTCTGATGTACTTCTTGAGCACAGCTAAACCCCACAGGTCCTGCAGGTCTTGTTGCTTACATCTGTGATTTTCAAATTTGGATGCACTGATCACGAAGAAATCCTTCATAGTGGATCTAATTTTCCAAACTGGTGAAAATTAACATTACTGTCTGCAGCAGTGGCTGCTTATGGACTTGAGATCACTTGTTTACCCATTGAGATACAGAAATCACTCTGAGCAGGTGGAACTTAGCAGCTGATAAATGATTTGCACTGTTTGCATCAGGCCTGAAGCTAGTGCCAACAGAGAGCTCTTGCCAAAACACTGCTGTCTTTCTTGGTGTACAATCTGGATTTGGGGCCAGGTGTTTTGCTTTATTGTGTGAACCCAAGCCGTTTTCCATTATAGTCTGAACTGTCAATGAACTTAATAATATGGTTTCCTCATCAAATTTCTTAAACAAAATACTTATGATTCATCATATTATTACAGAATATCACTAGTGCAACTTTTCTGTAGGGACCACAGTAAAAATAAGGAACTCAAAGAGAAAAAGCATATTCTCCTGGGCTCCTCGTAGAGATGAACCTTCCTTGAAGACTTTCAGAAGTTGCCAAGGGGAAGATGCCTTAGAAAGTGTGCAGATTAAGATTTTTCATGGGAATACCAGCACAGAATAGATGATGGGTGAAATATTCTCTCTGATGGTAAGGCCCCTTGTTCGCAAGGGTTTTCTTAAGATAATTAGAGGGTTTTTTTGTTTTAACTTCAAAGGGATTTATAATCTGAGAGAAGGGCTCAGGAGGCCAAGAAACATTCATATTCAATCATTTAATGATCTATAATCAGAAGTATCTGCTCCATATGAGAAGCTAGCAATTCTGTGAGTAAAACAAAAAGGTTTTGAAAAACTTCGCTCTTCACCAGAAACTGAGTTCAACATTTATTTTGTAAAGCATTTTGAACCCTGCCCCAGGGAGGAGGTGTGCAGGCAGTTCTCCAGTTTAGTGATTTTTTTTTCCCAATTCTAGTGTTACTTAAAGCCTATTCCAAGACCCTCTGAGAAAAGGTCTTTGTGTGTCGAGGGAGAAAGTCAGAAAATAGGTGGAGCTGTGACACCACCAGACATTACATCTGATGGGACTTATTGGCTCTCCAAGGCATCAGAGCCAAGACACTCTCAGAGCAGCTTTTGTGAAGAAGAAACCTCAAGGAGGACTTGTCTTGCCATGGTAGTATTCGTTTAGCATCTGTTTTGGAGAGCTCAGACTATGCTAAAGCTGCTGTTTAGGGTCTGTTGCCGAGGAAATTCAATGTGGAAAATGAGGTGAATGAACTAAGTTTCCTTAATAACAGATGATCCCCATTATCTGTAGAAAATAATAAGACCAGGTTGTCTAGTTGATGCAGTGGGTGCTGCTTAAATCACTCCTATAAGCAGTAGGGCTTAGAAAAGTGCAAGTAGTGCAAGTTATTCTGCATTTTAATAATGTATCTTTCTATGTAATTGGAAACTGGAAGGCAAGTGTACAGCAGAAACCCAAATTTTGCAGACTGAGCAGTAATGGAACAAAAACATTTTCTTCAGCATTCAAGATATAAAAATTACCAGAATGAAATTTCTCAGTCTACCAGAAATAGTAAGAAGTCAAGAAGAGGTGAGGAAAGGAAAATATCTAACTTTGAACAAAAAGGAAACAAATGGAGAAATAGCCTCATACTGTGGTAGAACCTGGTTCTGCATTAAGCAAAAGGCAAATTTCCTTGTGACTTTTATGGGAGCTAGACCTTACTTCTCATCGGAGCTACACATGCTGGGTCCATGATCACTTGTCTTCTACCCACATAGCTCTAGCTCATGCTCAGATTAATATTCTGCTTGGTTAATTATTCATTAATATTCTTCTTGGGATTTCTCTTACCAGAGAGGAAGATAGCATGTTTAGCTAACCCATGTCCCATCATTGCATGGGAAGGCACCAAGTTCACATGGAGGATAAAAACAGACTTGGGCCTTCACAGATAGTGGTCTTGGGAGTCCAGGCTTTGAAACTATGTTAGCTATATGTTTAACAGGCAGTAAATTCATAATTATATAAATTATTAGTATGCTAGGAAAACCTGAGAAAGATGCAGCTGCCTCTGAGAGAACCAGTCGTATGACAAGGGTAATGTGTGTCAGTGACTCACCTGTTCGTGCTGGGAGTATGAACTTACCCTCCAGACGAGGACTAACAGAGAAATTATAGATTCTTCCCCCATGCATTATTTATGAAGATGGATGCACAGAAAATGCTGCAACACTGGAAGGCAAGTGTAAGATAACACATGTGAAGAAATTAGCTGCAAGAGCAATGTCTGGAGGGAAAAGAACTTTGGAAGAATGGGGAGTAAAGGCAAAAATTGAAACAGTAAAGTTGTGGTAGTGAAGGTTTCGTAATTTTGGCCATTTTGATATTAGCTTTTTTTGTATACCAAATAGATGAATAAAAGAAGTGACCAACAAGCATGCCAATAAGCCTCATAAAGTAAATGATCAAAGATAACATTTACAAATGTATTTTTCCATATGTTTACTTGAGTAACTACAGATACAGCAACCAAAATTAGTGACAAGACACAGAGATAATATGATGTGATTACGTTCCCTCTCTATAAGGAGAAAAACACTATTACCCTAAGGCTAGATGTGGTTTCCTGACAACTGCATTGTTATTCTTGTTACATGATGAGCAACCTGGCTGCTGCTGAAATATATTTTTCATCTGAGAAGAGTATTCTGAAGAAATGCAAATCTTCTTCCTTTTTACTATAAACATGTCTGAATTTTTACAAGGTATGTTTCCCAAATCTCTACTCCTACAAAATTGATCCAGGCTAATGTGACCAAATAATATTGCAGCAACTACAAACACTAAAATATCTGTGTATTTTTCACCACTTCTTAACTAATGCAAGTATTTTTTTTGTTGCTTATGACTAATTGTTTATATGTCAAAAGCAGTAGACGGGAAAATTGGTGTTTCTTCCAAACATATCATTACAGTCACTAAAGTAACAACAAATGCATCAGATATTTTTAGGTCATCATTTTTTGTCAGGGGAAATAGCAACCTTTTGGAATAAACTGGAAATCATTATTGCTTCCACTGGGATTCGTACTGAATGCACTAATCATGAGGAAATCATTTGGTACTGACAAAGTTACAACAAAGTAATTTCATGGAAGCTCCATTAAAAATTGCAGTGGACAAGGTTGTCCTGGGGGCAGAAACTTGTCTTTTGGCTGTGCCAAGCTATCTGTCACCCAGTGGGGCTCCAGAGAGAGAATAAACTGAGCTGAGGGGCTGTAAATCCCATCCCTCATCCATCCCCTGGGGTTGCCCTCTTGGGTCCTGTGCCCTTGGGCCCCATGGCAGGAAGAGGAAGAGAGTTCTCCCTGGGGCTCCCCCCTGCTGTGGGGCTTTGGGACATCTTCAGGAGCAGCACTGCATGCATAGAAGCATTCAGGGGCTGCTGAAAGAAAATAACTTCACGGATAGGGACATCCTCATGAAATTAATCTGCATTAACTAGAGGTAAGTGTGTAAAATACCTCATTAAACAACAGCAGACTGCAGTACACAGATGTTCACTAGACTTCCAATGAACCAAATGAAGGCTTTCTCACTTCTAGCCAGGAAAGTATCAGTGCAGTCTGAGAAATGTGAATATCAAGAATGGTGCCTGATTCCTCCTCCCTTTTAGCCACACTGGCAACTTCAGGCTCTCCTGTCCCAACATGTCGTGGTGGCATGCTGCCACTACTGTTTGTGGGTCTGAGCAAAAGATCCTACCAGGGAACTGCTCTAGATGGAAAATAAAGCCTTCCCTCTTTGCATGCAGGCTTACTTTTATTCTGGATCTATTAACTGACATAATTTTACTGTGTGGCCCTAAAAGCAGCTGGGAAGGCATAGCTGAGAAGGTGATGGGGAGAAGGAGTAGATGGCTGAAGTCTGATGGAAATGTTTGAGCCACTATTGCCACAGAAATAAGCCTCTGTACCTGTTTGCATCTTCCCCCTCAAAGTGGTTTTGTGGTGACCTGTGCTTTGAAGATGACAAAATGCTCAGGTACTATCCTAGTTATGGACACTGCTCTTAATGCAGTGAGAAACTTCCACAGAAGCAACAGCCCTGATGCTTTCTCATAGCTATGGCTTACAGAACCACCAAAATCAACTTCCTTTTTTTTTATTTTTAATGAGGAAAGAAGGGAAGGGGAGGGTCCCTTCCTAACACCATCTTCCATTTCACTGGGATGTTAAAACAATCATCTACACAAACACACCTGATTTGCTAGGAATAGAGTTGCCACAGCAGTCATTTCCATGCTTGAGTCCTCCTCCTCATTAGTATTTGATTTGTGCTGAAACCCGTTTATCTTGTAAAGAATTCCATAAAGGCAGTTCTGCTCCTCACAACATCTTGAGGTGACTACTGTGTGGAACATCCCAGGTGGGAGTAAGTAATGTTGCCAGTCAAAAGCAGCTGAATGTTCAAAATTAGGAATATTTAATGATATGTAAATTTTCCAAGGACAATCTTAGGAGAAACAACATTTTCTGGTTTTCTTTTTAAATAAAAATATTTTCTTAGCTTTTTTTCAGTTATTTTTGCATTCTGAACTAGAAACTATTTGCCTTATCTTGAACAATAACCTTTTTTTTGAAGCAGAAATTACTAAAAATATGAATCAATTAGGCTCATTATGTATTTAGAATAGATGTCTTGGCATTCACTGAAAAAAATCCCTCAGGTGTTTATTTCATTCATATCACAGCCTTATATTGTATGGCTTTCAAAGTTTAATGGGCTGAGATAAGGTTAACAAGTACTGTGAAATTTTGTCCATTAACTAAAGGGCACTATCAGAAAAAAAGTATGTTAAAAAAACCTGGAAAAAAAAGAATGCTTTCTCTTTTAAAAAAAAAAAAAAAAAAGAAGAAAAAAGAAAGAAAAGAATCAATTAATCAATTGAGCTGTAAAAGAGAGGAAAATGTCTCTAAAGTCAAATTATCTAAAAATCAACATGTCTGTGTAAGTCATTACACAGATACAAATAACTCATATAAATATATAAGCCTGTTCTTCAAATGCCTCATGGATCAAAAATCAGTGTTATTTTCCTAAAGGCACTGAGTTTCTAAATGAAATGGTCATAACCAAAGTATTTATGTGTGCTTACTTTTTTTAGGCCGAAGATTTTCCTCACAGCATGGTTCCTATTGCAGGACATGAAAGTGATCAGAAAACGAGGAATTTCACTACAGTAGGCAGAATTAAACTGAGCTACTGGTTCAGCTTAATTTAGCAGAAAGAGAATTAATTTTTTAAATAATGAAATGTGTTGCAAATTGATTAATGCTCACTTCCCTGAAGCTCTCTTTCTTTTATCTCAGTTCAGTATTTGGAAGCTCAGGGTGGGATTTTTCTTTCCTAAGTAAAAGGTCTGTATTAAAGATTTCCATTTGTGATCACCATACTCCTGTGTTTTGCTAACCAATCTCCATTGCTACATTAGCCACTATATCTCTACGGCCATTGGAGTCAAGAGAAACTTTCACATCACTAGATCCAGCATTAAACCTCTCAATTCTTTTGCCAGCATTGATTCCTGGCAAACCCTGTTGACTCTCTTCTGTGGACACAGCAGGATCCACAGGGTATCCTGCAGAGTATAGTGTCTGGATGCCACAGAACCATACAAAGCTCTTTGAAAGGCCACATAGCTAATATCTGTTTTCCTTTTGTTTTGTTTTCATATGGAACTACCTGTGTTTTCTTACTTCACAGGCTCAGAGAGGACCACTGTTTTCCCAGAAAAATAAGCCTATCTGCACCAGCCAGCACTTGGATCCAGGTGTTACAAAAGGATCAGCATCAAGCTATGAAAAGCAGGTGTCAACTCAGCC
This sequence comes from Bucco capensis, assembly GCA_013396975.1. Lineage (NCBI taxonomy): Eukaryota > Metazoa > Chordata > Aves > Piciformes > Bucconidae > Bucco > Bucco capensis. Next base: position 101,322 of record VWZO01013343.1, on the reverse strand, counting down.
ACCTTTCAATATGCGAATAATCTCAACTTTAACATTCCTTTAATGCACTACATTTTGGCAACTAATGGGGGAAGAACCTCTGCACAATGCTTGGGAATGTTTCAAGACTTTCAGTAGTGGAACCTCAGGAGACTTACACTCTTAAATCACAACAAGGCATGTGAAGATGTCACAGTAATACTGGGAAATAGTAATACAAAATTACCTGCCATTCACACACAGGTCTGTGCAATTCCAGTGGGGACTAAGCTTTTGGTCTGGAGCCCACAGGTATGTAATGGGTTAAAAGACAACCAAGAAATGCAAATCTATTGCCAGTAGGCTGAAATGGCTGTGCAAGGATCAGCACCTCAGCTGGAGGTCATCAACATGTACTTTGCTACCTATAATCAGGTATCTTCACAGCTTCAGAAAAGCACTATATTAGACATCTGGATGAAACCTTGTCACTGCTGAAGTCAATGAGAGCTTTAATTGTTTTACCCACATCACTGCTTTTTTTGTTTAAGGTTGGTTAAAAGGACCTGGCAAATTTATGCTTAGATGGTAAATGAAGAGAAAGACGAGGCTGAAAATCTTAATGATAGTTCATTCAAGAGCACTTTTAAGACTGAGTAAAAGACAGGATTTAGACATATAAATGTATGGATTAATTTCCTGAAAGAGATAGAATTATTATAGTGTCATAATAGGTATATTTTTAAATAGTTTTTCAGAAAATGTCTGCTCTGGGACAGAAGGAACATTTATATGTTGTTCTTAAGCTTTTATATATCTTATATTATAAACCAGCTCTCCACATCAATTTTGTTGCAATTACATTTAGTGACTTCTCTTTTTTTTTTTTTTGTATCATGAATAATAAACTCTTCCAATATTCGTCATACTTCCACTGGGCATAAAGACACAATTTAAAGCCCTTTTACTGTTTGTGACTGAAGACATATATTTTTAGCGCTGCTTGCTTGGTGACTGTTGTCCCATTATACAGTGGGTGGTGAGCTACAGTTTACTATCCCAGGCAGTGCCTTTGCACAGCAAATGGAAATTGCTGAGGTTTTTGACATTCATGAGAGACTGCAGAGATGTGCATGGGTGTTGTAGGTACAACCTCCATTTTAAAGACAGGAGACATACATGCTGCCAGATGAGCTGAAACTAGATAGAGTGACTGGCACAGCCAGTGTCAGATTGGAAGTCCTGACTCCTCAGCCTTCACCAAACAACTAGAATATAACCTGCCTTGTAGTGGTGGGGCAGGTTATATTCTCTGGATAGATGCAACAATTGGAAATGATTGCATGCAGTGTCTAAAGACCATGTTCTCCTCAGGTTAAAGGCAGCCAAATGGAGACTCTCTTCAGTGGGGGGATTCTGCCTCCATGCCATCAGAGGATATTGCCCTTGCCACATTGCACATTTCGCTGAAATGCAGCTGCTGAATCGATTTAGCTGAGTGCTATATGTAAAAAGACATGTGATTCTGGCCTTGCTAGCTAGCTGCAAGAACAGTGCCACCAATCACGATAAATGAACTGTCTCACTCATCTTAAAGATGCCATTGTATTTTCTCTCCATTGCTGCTGAGAGCAGAGGGAAAATAGGAAGACCTGAAGCCTGGAAAGGCACACAGGCAGCAAGAAGAATAAGTCTCTCTCTCCTAGAGGTAAATGAGAAGTGTAAATTACACCTTTTCAGTTTATTAAGTACTAATTAAGGGTTGAAAGCCTAGCATTCTTCTACTTGACATGTAGTGCCAGGGAAGCAGCCACACTTGTGTTCTGAGGTTGATTGCTATCCTGTGATTATAGAGAATCTAAGAGTGGCTTTTTCTTTGCTGTCATTTGAATAATACATCATGAACATGCCTCACTGCAGTGATCCATTGTTCACAAGTGGTTATTGTCCAAGAAATATATGTGACTGCTTCAGAGAGCTCCTGTGACACCCACACAGTGTGCCCGTGCACTGGGAGCCTCATGAAGTTCTGACTGACCTCAGGAGATGGATGAAAGGGTCCTTGGCCATCCCGCAGAAGCAGTGGGAATGAGCTGAACTCTGGTATATTTAGGCAGGATATTCTTGATTCTAAATGGAGCCATCACTATTGGATATCCTGCAAGTCTTGATCCAGCTCTAGGTGAAAAATACATGTTGCCTGGAACCCTCCTTTGGAAGGAAGTTTTCTTCTGCAGAGTAGCAGTGAGCTACAGCACATCTGGAACCTAGCTGCTATCAAGTCTCTTACTGCTATGAAAGCAAAGGGGAGTTTAAGGAAGGGACCATAAGAGGACAGCAAGATAGCTTTGTAGGTGATTACAGGGAGTATCCTCCAAGCAGGGAAGTGTGAAGGAACAGGTTTGAAAATTAGTGACATCAGGCCAAGCAGAAGGTTCCCTCCTGATACCTATGAGAGAGGAAGGTTTGTCAAGAGGTGAAGAATAGCAGAGATGGGCAAGGGCAATAACCACTGAGGAGTTGCACCAGCAAGGACAAGCACCCTGTTCTGGGGAAGAGGAAGGGAAGCAGAATGCCACTGAGGAGGCCAACGAGGAGAGTGCTCTCTGCAACCCTGCTCTGCCTGGGCTTGCTGAGGCTAAAGAGGAGCATGCTATAGACCCTGAGATTTGAGCAGATGAGCAGAAGGAAACAATAGCAACATAGCCAAAGATGTTTTAGTGGCAGTGGAGCAAATCTGAGATCAAGGGTGGCAAACTGGGTCACACACCATATAATCTGCAAGTTTCAAATGCAGAAGCTGACTCATGCTTGGCTATTCTCGCTGTGCCTTGCTTTGTGCAGTTGCTTTGTGTTGCTCTACAAAGGCAGCTTAGTTTAAACAATATTTTACCTACACTCTGTGTATGTTTACAATGAGCATCTACCAGAGTAAGAAGCATGAGGGAGGTTCCTGCTAAATCTCATACCAGCTAAACCGCAGCTCTCTGAGCGTCTTCAGCATAATTCCAAATAATCCCCTGGAGTGAACTATGGATAAATAGAAGAAAGGTTAGGTTTACTGGTTTTCTATCAATGTTTAAAATAATTTTCTTTACCTCCCTTAAGCTGCATTAGCAAATGCTAAAATTATTCTTTCTTTTGTGACTTTTGGAAACCTTTTTATGATAGTATTTTCAGTTTACTGGCAAAATCATGCAAAAAAATGGGGGAACTCACTTCCATTCCCTGCTTATTTTGAAGGTGTTTTACACTTTATTTTAAAGCTGAAAGCATTTAAAAAAAAAAGAAAAGAAGTTTGAGGACAGATGAAATTAGCTTATAGTTTTATACCTGCTTAATAACAGAAGGAGAATGGCTAGGCTGAAAAGCTTAACAACAGTTATTGTAGGATCATTATTTAGCCAAAGTATAAGTATTTAGAGATAAAAGAAGATGAACATTTTCAGAGAAGATATGTTCTGGGAAAATAAGACTAGGAAATGCAAAACCACAGTGTGCACTTCCCTTTAAAGCTGAACTGCAGAAATAAGATGGCAAACCCCAAGGCAGCATCTGCATACCTCTATATTAGCTTTGTAATTAACCAAGCTATAGTAGTAGACATCATAAAGCTACTCTTTGGGTTGACTGTTCTTTGGGAGGGGACACAGCACGGACAGCTGACATAAATGAGCTATCCATACCACACGACATCATGTCCAGAACATAAACTGCAGGGAGATGGCCAGGGGATGTTCCAGCTTGGGGACTGGTTGGGCATTGGTCAAAGGGTGGTGAGAAATTGTATTATGAATCTCTTGTTTTGTATATTCTGTTATTATTGTTATTTCCCTCTCATTTGCTGTTGTATTAAAATGCCTTTATCTCAACCCATGAGCTGCAGGATTTTTTCCTGATTCTCTCCCCCATCCCACTGTAAGGAGTCCCTGAGGCTTTCCCATACTATGAAGTTCTTCATTTCCCTAGCAGAAAGCTTTCAGATTGGAGAAGTCTGGTAAAATAGAAAAGGTGGCATGTAAATAAGAAAGGTTATATCTAGAGAAGTTCAGTATTTGTTCTGTAGCAATCACTTTTCTTTAAGGAGTCTGGGATTTAGGGAAGCTGTCATTCTGAAACATCTGCCTCTAGCTCAGCAGGGTCCCTGCCTGAGCCTGCTGGATGATGTGTGGCATCAGGGAGGAAACTTTCAGACTCACGTTCATCACAATTAACACTAAAAATGACTCATCAGGAGAGCCTTGATTTCCTTACTGACTGTCCTGGTTTGAGTTAGAACAGAACTAATTCTGTTCAACGATTTTACTTTTCAGCTGAAGCTCCTCTTAGTCACTGCTAAATGTTTTGTACCAGATTGGGGTGCAAAGGAAAAGGCCACACCTGCAGAGAGGAGAGAACAGTTCAGGTGATGCTAAACTGACCAACAAGGTATTTATTCCCTTCCATATATCTTATATTCAATATAAACCAAGGGCCAGTTGCTCACTACAGCCAACTCCCACACTGAACTTGGGACTTGGGGTTTCTTACACAAAGCCTAAGACCCAAGCAAGGCAGGTGCTTGATTAAGCTATTTAGCACCTAAATAACTGCAAATGTTAAAAGGAGAGGTTGGGCCTCCACCCTTCCCTGGGGTTGAGCACCTGAGCCATCTGGGTTGGTGGACTGGTAACTCTCCTTGGGAGGATCAGAAGCTCAGCTCTGCTGGTGCAGGACTCTGTTCTGCCTTTGATCCTGATCCAAGAGCTCCTGAATCCAGTTCCAGGATCAAGCCTCTGCGTCTGATTCACATCTGCTGGTGAGTCCTTCTGCCATAGTATCAGTAGTGATGGTGATGTAGTTGCCATCAAGGGGGGGTTGGGTTTGGTATTGGTTTTGTGTATATATATATATAGATTTGTATATATTTTGGGTTTATTATTATTTCCATTAAATTAGTTTTAGTTTTCGTTTCCAATTCACAAATCTCTCTGTTAATTCCCCTTTTCATTCCCGAAGTGGAGGAAAAGGGGATAATGGAGAGCATCTGTTATTGGGTTACTAGCTGGCCCAGTCCTAACCCTTGACACTGACTTGCATCAGTCCTGCACTTGTAGGTTTCTTCTACACACAGTGAAACTACTCACTGTCTATACAATGATGGAGAAAAGGAGAATCAGGGTATGTCTCTATCCTGGAGCCAGCAGCATCTGCTATAGCTTAAATTGTATTTACCCTGCCTTTCCTAGTTTAAAGCTCTCCTTACCAGCTTGGCCTGTCTATTGGCAAGGATTCAGATGTCCCATTTTGTGAGGTGGACCTTATATCTCACCATCAGTTGCCAATCAGCAAAGAGTCCTGCAGTTGTGGAAGCCAATACCCTGTTGCCAACACCAGTGTTGTAGCCAGTTGTTTGATAGGTAAATTCATCAAGTTCTCCTCTCATCATTTACCCTAACTGGCAGGATCAAGAGGAAAACTGCACTACCTGGACCCCCAGACCTCTCTCTCTGGTGCTCTGAAATCACATTTGAATGTTCCAAATTTACAATAGCTTATGATAAAAGTACAGCAGCAAGGAAGTTGAAGTGTACATTCCATTATCTTAAACACTTGAAACTTCTCATTACTTTTTAAACAAAGTTCCTCACAGTCTGGATGTCTTGCATATCTCTGATATTTACAGAATCATTCAGCTTTCTGCAGACAGTTGACCAAAATTTGCCCAGTCCTTTATTAATGGATGCTTGCAAGTGACTCACTGATCCTGGCAGCATAATTCACTAGGAATGTTTGGATGCATCATAGAAAAGATCAAGAACTGTGTCCTTATGTGTACTCCTGTTCAAAAGATTAAGTAGTAAATGGACGTGTAGCCTGGATTATCCTGTTCTTTTCAGAGCTGGTTCTTGCAGTTTAGGAATGGTTTGGTGGAAGACTGCTTCTCAGCTCTGATGTTCTTGCCACCTATTTGCTTGTAATAAGCACTGCATTAGTTTTCACAGCACAAGGTTTGAAATCCTGCTGTTGCATTGAAAGTGTAAATACCAAAGAAAAATAAGAAGCAGCAGCAAAGAGGGCAGGAACTTAGAGGGGTAGAGCCTCCTAAACACTAGTCTTATTTTATATGTCCTTGGTGAGCCAGTAATACCTTGTTTCACTAGACTACAGAAATGTATGAAGAATTACTAAATTAATGCACATGATATCCATCCAAATAGGAATTTTTAGGAATGTCATATATTAATCCCTTTGATCTAATAGCACAGTTGCAGAATGTAATTAGTAGCTCTATCAGCAGGAGTCTACGTTTGTCAAATCATCATTACATGAAAATTTGCTTTACGTGTGCATTTTGTATAATCACTGAGGCCAGGTTCTTGCATACTTTTAAACAGCAAATACAGTCTTCCTGTAGAGGCAATCCTGCTGATGTTTTTGTGTGCTTCAAGAGTTAAGCTGATAAAAAGCATCTAGTTAAGGTGATACAAGCATCTGGCATGGAGCACTATGTAGTGCTCTTGGTTGCCTAGATAAGATGGAAGAGAGTGAAAGCACATTGATATAATGATAGAAACACCCCCCCTAGAACAAATTATTATGAGTGTCCTCACAAGAGCTATGAGAGAAAAATGAGATTAGAACAAGAAAAAAGGCATGTAACAGTGAAGAGATCAGTAATGTACAGTTCTTTAAAATTTAATCATGTGCACAAAAGACTATTTTAATATTAGGTGAGAACTGGACAGACTGTTGATAAGGACTGGTTGTAATTATGACTTCTTGAGAATTAAGACTTGTAATTCAAAGCTTCTAACTATGCTGCTTGCAGAGCTGTTTCATCTGTATCCAAATGTGCTGCTGCTGCAGTAAGACAGCCTTTCAGTGCAGTGAATTATTTGATAACCTCACTAAGTATAATGTGGCAACAAAAAGTTATTGCTTTTTGGCATCATTTGTTACTTACGATTATTAATGAATCCCATATGTAAGGCTGTTTATACATACCAGTCCTCACAGAACAACATTATAAACCTTTCCCTCATAGTGGTAAAGATATGTTACTTCAACACATAATTTAATTAGCATTTTAATATGAGGTTTTCTGCTGAATGAATTTGGATGCCTGTCTTACGGTTTAATACTATACACATGCAGTGCCAAACTCTGCTCTTGGGTTTATAACTTCAAGCTTGCTGGCACTTACTGCATCTTGCTGAAATGAGGCATCTAATTAAGTGAAGCATGTATTCATCCTGATTTCCTTTCCAGTCAATGGAGAGATTTCAGTGGACTAATTAGTCAACTGGAAGATGTCTATGTCCCCTTGATGACAGAGCATGCCCAGATCCTGAAATAGGTCAACGGCTCAGATTCATTTCACCTAAGTTGTCCTTATATGCCTTACAATAAGCCTCAGCCCTTAGTAAATTGTTCACTTGCAGAATATTTATGTATTTAATGAATTAGTTCATAGAATATTCAATAGAAGTGTCAAAAATGTAGTGTGTTTCTTGTGAAAAAAAGAAAAAGGCCCATAACTGTAGATCAAAGTTAGGGTTTATGTTTTCTCATGTTGCTTCCCATGCTGGTGGTGTTGGTCACAGTTTAGCATACAGATACTTCTTTCTTCTATTTACTTATTTCTTATTATAACTCCAAATTAGAAGTTAAAATAATTTGTGGGGGGGTTAAACTCATGGGGTAGGATATATACTAGTTTATCTCAGAAAGCAACAACAGGAACAAGGTCTTAGTATGAAAAATTTGTGTTCCTTTAAGGCAAGACGTTGACATTGCATCAAAATCACTTAATGCATCTAAAAGTGGTATTTAAGACTGAAACCTGATAGACAGGAAAAACAAAACCCAGTAGGAATAAATGAAATACAGCTTGTGTTGGAATCTTCTGTGAAAAGTAGGTACCATGGAAAGGATGATATTGCAGGCAAACAAAATTAACACGTAACTTGGTAACTTGGTAAATAGGACTTATGTACTGCATGGATGTACTACTCTGGTGCTTTCTGCATCTTGCTCTCTCTTGTGATTTGACAGTATGTCAATTAATGTATAATAAGCTTTGTGTTTTGTAATATAGATTTGTCTCAACTGTAGTTACCAGTAGAAACTTCCAGTCATTATTTTTCAGGTGTTTTCTGCCATTTCCTCTCTGGGATGGGATATCTTTGGCAATCCAGAAGCGAACAGATCTATGCTAGTCTAACATCCCTAACAAAACCAGTCTCAGGTTTTGAGTGAAGTTGATCCATATGGCTGAAGCAGTTATTTTATGAATTTCCTGACTGACATTATTTGATGTTCAAAAATACACTAAATTAAGAAGGCCATTTCTGTGGTTATGCAGAAAATGCATTTGCCAAAACTTCCTTGTTTTTGAGAAGTCTAACTTGTGAGAAATTGTGTGTTTGAACTCAACTAGTTGGCTTCCTATACTTTTTTTTTAATCTCCATCCCAAATAATTTCAAAAGCTGCTAAATCAGTGTCTTGGGAAAATCTTGAAAAAGTTGGAGAAAATATGTATATACATATGAAACAGCTAATAATATTTTTCCATGGCCCTTGGGTATTCAGTTAGATTTTGAATATTGCCATGTGTATCTACTCTTAGTAGAAAATTAGAAGAATGAAAAATACAGGATAAAAGAGATGGTAGAAAGAAATAACTGGTTTAAATATTTATTCTGCTCTGGGCCACTCTAATGTTTTTGTTTTAATCAAAAGTATTCTCTTTCCTTCTGATCATATTGATGGTATCTGGGAATCCATTACACTTACAAAACCAACGCTCCCACCTATATTTTTGCATAGGTGCATACATCTTTTCAGGAATAATAACAGAATCATCTGCTACATGGAAATATATTCATGACTGTCAATAGGAGCTACATTTATAGGTAAAGTGGATACATCTTCATTTTAAGAAATTTGAAAGTAAGGCTCATTTTCTTCCCAAAAAGTGGGAGACTAGAGAATTCCTCTGGACAACTGAATTAGAAACCTATAACAGACAGACATATGAATGGATAAGAAAAGAAACTTTCTCTTACAAGGAAGAGGCACAAACCTAGCTGATGAGAAGCACAGGACAATACTTCTAATATAGACTTCCAGCATCTGGCAATATTTGCATTGCTCTTGGAGCTGCTCCTGACCATGATGTATCAGGTTACTTGCAGCAGCTGGAATCAACTAGTGTACAATGGTATGCTAACCAGCATTTAAAATGCCATATATGTCAGGCAGTATTATGAAGTAAGTTTTACAACAGGAACTACTGCATTCTTTTCCTGTAGCATTCAATTTTTATTTCAACTGTTAGCAGTGTGGAGCTGATCAGATAATTTCTTTGTACTGGCTGGACTTTGATCCTGGGAACTCCCTGCAACAACATAGTACTCCAAGAAGACAAACTGATGTACATGAATAAGAGCATAGAAACTTCCATTTATTAATGGTGTCAGGAAAATTTCAACTATAATTATAAGCCTCCATATAGAAACTTGAAAAATAATGCTGTACATAAGCTTTCTCCCCTTTTTGGAAGGGAGACTTGTGACGACAAACTCACAGGACCTGAGGTAGTTTCTTCCAATGGGAAAGCAGCCCAGAGATTAAAACTCTGAAAAGCAAAGCATATATTTGTTTTGGGTTTAGAGTGTTAATGCAAAGAATTAGAACTGTTTGACATGTGATCTGTACAATGCATGGGCTAGTCTAGGGTAGGCATTGACATTTTAAAGTTTGTAACAAGATGCTGGAAACTGCACCTCTTGTCTCAGCCTCCAGCTGCTCCTGTAGCTCCCCAAATCCCCTCTTTATGCACAGGCACCTGGCTTCCTACTGCTGCATTCAACCTGCTCTTGGGCAAGTGTCATGGTCCCTGTGCCAGGACATCTCCATTAAGGCTCACCATGAAGTGTCTGGAAACTTCTGTATCTCCTCCAAGGCAAATCACAGCAAAATAGGCTTTGAGCAAAGTGCCAGGGCAGCAAGCAAATGGCACTGCTGTTTCACACTCTTCATACACAGTTTATTGCTGAGCAAAGCTGCTTGTCTGTACTACCATCTTCCTGAGAACTAAATGCCATTTGAAAAAAAGTATGTGTGCTTAATTTGAACCAAAGGCTTACAGAGACAACCTGGCTTACAGAAAGAACCTCTCAGGGTTAGACATAACTCTGTCACTAGTGCTTGCTTAGTCCTTTATGCTGCTTCACAGAAGTCAGCAAGCCTGGTAACCCTTGTTCATTAACATGGATTAATGTTGAATCCTAGGGGGAGAACAGCTTCAGCCCTGTCCAGGCATGTCCACAGCTGGAGATGCACTAACCCAGCCACGTGACTGGAAAGTCACGGGAAAGTTCATGCTTCCAGACCAGCTGTTGGAACGTAGGCATTACATGATCTGATGGAAGCTTGAAGCAGCACAGAAAATATGTGATCAGACCTGAACATTATTGATGCAGAGTTAACTCAGTGTTTTTTGAGTAAGGTTGAACTAGTGAGTGTGTTATACAGGACACATGCTGGTGCCCAGTGTCATTTTGATTTGGCTCCAGGAACCTGGTCTAGCCACAGCTCAAGTTTTCCCTGCACAGTTTGTGTATCCCACTCCCAAACAGCAGTTGGGCACCACAGAAAGGGAGAGCAGGCAAAGCATAGGAACATCCCTAATAGCCTCAGAAATGGTTATACTTGAGATCTGCTTGATGTTCCTGCTCTCAGTTGTATAAGTGTAGCAGCAAGTGTTGTGGGGCAGGCTATTTTAAGATAGACTAACAGAGCTGGATTTCAATGTTTATTTAGATTCTTAGTTTTGCCATTGCATGTGTTAGCTCTTGTGTTTTGTCAAAATGGCTTGACTAGAACCAGTGCCTACCACATATTCCCTAGGGATGCCAAGCTCAACAGTGAAATACACTTGTTATTTCATGCTCTTCTACTGTTAGGTGGAGTGAATTTGGTTACTCCAGTCCTGCTCAAGCTTTTCCAAAACAAATGAATCAGATGATGTCTGTGGTCCTCAAACTGGGAAAAGAAAACTTACGCTCACCTCTTCAAATACTTTCAGCTCCCTCCTTGGTATAATAGGGGAAGGTGATAAAGTGATTTAGAGTCTATGGACAAGAGTACCAGAGAACAAGGTTAAAGTATTGTTAGAAAATTCTTCACTGAGAGCTTCCTGTGATCACTGTGCTGTTGAATGCATTTGTTCTCCAGTTCTTTATTGTATTTGATGTGTTTTTCACTATATTTGAGAGTAGAAAAGACCTTACAGGGGTTTCTTTTCAAGGACATTAATAATTTAAACTCCCTGAGAATTAAACTCCTTTCATCACTTATCCTCAGCCCCATGTAGAGGACTTCCTTAGGACATGTAATTTCATCTCCCATTAGTCTCTTCTTGTAGCCTGGATTTTCCCTCTTCCATGTCTTTCTCTTTCTTTTTAACAGTGGAGATCATTTGAAGCCACCAGCAGCATGCAAAAGTTTTTCATTGCTAGCATTTCTTCTTCAAAGAGGGCTTGCTATGGCCACTTCAGTTTCTATTAGCAGAGAAACCCTTTGAAACACATGAGGCTCCACAACATGCTCACAGTTAATAATAAGCATAGTAAAAAAAAAAGTTTGTTTGTTTAAACCATTGGTAGTGACCATATAATTAAAAGAGATGAGAAGGTCTGGAGTTTGTTTGTCTTGTAGAGGAAGGTTATCCACACACTGGCTTCTGCTTTACTGCAGGTTGGGTCAACTGCAGCCCCATGTCTCACCCCATGAGTGCCTTGTTATTGCTGCCCAGGTGGATTTGGCTCTTGCTCCTCAGCATAGCCTCAGTACGTGCCTGCTGACCTGTGACTGTCTACTGCAGAGTCAATGTGAGGTTACCCAGACAGCGTGATACCTCCCAGAGCGACCACAGAACATCCAGGCTGGGAGGCTGCCACTGACCTTAGAGTCTGACAGAGACAGGACAAACCAAGAGGCAATTTGGCCTTGGACCCAGGGGGTTGCCATCATTCAACAAAGCAGGTAAAAGCTAAAAATACCCTCCCTGGGCACTCAGAAACCATGGGATGAGCCCAGTGTGGGGAGTGCAAGGGCCTCATCATCTGGTCAAGCTCTTGGGCAAGTGCTTCAGCTCCTTGGACCAGTGTCCCACTAGCAGCTGCTCTGCTCTGTGCAGGGGCAGGCAAATGCTGACAACATGAGACCATGGCCAGAGAATACATATTTTATTCAAGGATGAGCCTTCAGCTGCTGGACCTGGCAGCAAAACCCCTCTAGGCAGTGGGAGATCACCACGATCTCATGCTAATGACAGTGAGGGTCTATGGAGTAAGTCCAGGGATAAGTAATTTCCAACCAAGTAATGCAAGCAGAGCAAAGAAATGAGTCAGTCTGTTTTATCCTATCTGTAAGCACAGAAAATGACTCAGTTACTCTGTCAGGTAATCCTGGCCTGAATAGAATTAAGTTTGTTAGCCCCTTCAGTATTAGCTAAAATGAGAGCGCATTATATTCAATCTATTGAGCTTATCTGCTGTGCTAATGTGATAATCTTAGCAAGACAATTTGTGGGAGATCTCTAGGAAGCTAGGCTTTACTTTTTCTTTAGCCGTTTTTGGGAGAATTCTAGGATAAATATATGAAACATCAAAGTATTAAGAAGTGATTGCAATAAAAAAGGATTAGTGTAGAACAGTATAGGTCCACCTGTAGCAGGACAAAGAACTTCATGATTGCTAAAGTAGCATTTTGTTACTGTTGTGGAAACGCTTTTTTTATACTGCATTTCAGAATGTAGACAGGGGAGATTAGATAAATGTGCTAGTAAGAAAGAAAAAAATGTGAGATTTTATATGACTGTAGGAGGGGAAAAGCAACGTGGATTAAAACCCTCTAGCTTGTTCCTGCAGGTTAGTGTCTGCACAGCATCTGCTCTGCCCTGTCATGGCTGAGAACATTATAAATAAAGGAGACAAAGCTCAGATTTGGAGGTGTTGAGATTTTTAACTTTGTGGAGTTTGGATCAGGCCTGGAGTATCACAGGGCACAAAATGATCTGCAACAAAACACAAAGGCATTTTGAGTTAAATGACATCTGGTGGGAACTACTTTCATGGCAAAGCGAACTGCAGGGATGCAGATAGCTCACCTATCAGCCTTTGCCACCTGTGATGCACTTGACAGGCTCAAGTGATCTGTTGGGTACTTCTTAATGCTTGTCTTATAGTTTCTGAAATCTGTAGATTCCCTCCTACTTAAGCTTTTCAGGATGAGAAATACACAGTGATCTACACTTGCTGCTTGGGATGATGGGGAATGACCCAGGTCCCCAGGGTCATTGAGCCCTGATGCTGTAGAGAATCTCCATCTTCGTGAGCAGTTTCATTTCCCCACTCTCTGTGGAGGAACCTCAGACAACCAGTTTGAGCTCAGAGCCCAGCTTCTGTAGGGTTAGAAATAGCCTGCCTGAATCAGCCCTTCAATGAATAACTGAAAGTGGGATCCACCTCACCTGGCTTTAGTGACCTAAATGTAGGTGTGCAGTCTAAGGCAGCTGACTACTACTTCTAACTAATGCAATGAAGTAAATGCCTACAGAGGCTGATTTATCTGATATGAGTAGGTAAGGCAAATTACCCTCTGATGATGCCAGTTCCTCTCCAGAAGAGAAAAAAGTTTAGAGTGAGCAGCAGATGCTCTGTCTTGTCATCTCCTTATAGTCTTGTGAAGGTATGGAGATTTCCTTATTATGGCAGAGCTCCATACTTGTGCTGCTGCAGAATGAAATTGACTGTGAAAATAGAAAGCCACTTTGGTGATGTTGTGCTTTAGTCAGACCACTTAAGCTAACGTATTCCTGTCTGAAGGAATGTCTTCAGTATTATATGTTGTGTACTATATGTCATGGGTTGGAAGAGCCTGTCTATGCTGTAATCACCTTGGATATTCAACAACAGTAGCATTGCAGGTGCTCTCTACACATAACCTATAGCATTCATGAATCTGACTGGAAGGATGTGTGAAAATACTTCTGTTTTATTCACCAGTGGTACCTGGAACTTGTTGAATTTTTTATTTTTATTAAACATGCAAGAACACTGTGTACTGTGGTTTGATTTGAATGCATAATTTAGAGGGAAAGCTATTTTTTTATATTTTATGAGGATTGTTTGCTGCCATCCTAGCCTAGAGTTTATTAAATTGAGTTTGTTTGTAAAACCAGCCACATCTAAGATGAGGATGCAACACTGCACTTGCAGAATATTTTTCCCCCCAAAATCAATACTAATCACATATTTACAAAACTTTTAAAAAGACTTTTGTCAGATTTTGTGAACCAGCTAAAATCCATGTTTTTGACAAAAAGAGTCTACTAAGTATGTATCTTGACCAGTAGTTCCTCCCATAATGTATTCAATGTGGATGGCTGTCATGGGTTAGTTAAAACCCTATGGGCTGACAAAAGTAGAGTTTAATAGAACAACACAGAGAGAGGGAACAACATCAATAATAATAATACTAATGAAATAACATTTCAAAACAACTGCTCATCACCCAGAACCTGCTACCATCCTCACTACTTGAATTGCTGTGTGCCCCCTTGCATATACCAGGCATGACTTAGTATGGTATCAAATACCCTATTGGCTGGTTTGATTTGGCTATCCTATCAGTGATCCTTCACAGTTTCTTGTGAAAATTAACCCTATCCTAGCCAAACCCAGGACAACTATCTGTCCAGATTTTTGCAGAGACAGTCCAAATCACAGCTGCCTTTATGATTTCAAAGGTTATTTGGTTGGATGGCATGCTCCTAGTCTCACCACTCATCAAATTTCACCATTGCTCCATCACTTTCTTTTGCAATGAAATCCAGCAGAAAATTTCCTAGGGAGATGTTAGTTTTGATATAATCCCATCAGCTGCACTCAATCATGTACTTCTCCAGACACCCTAAAAAGCCACTTCTTCTGCACACAATTTTTATCAGGTTAGTGAAGGTTACTTTAAGACGAACATGTTCACCATGATGAAAGTAGATTACGGATATTAATAACACAGTATGTAATTGCAGTATTTAGTGTGATATTCAAAGCACAGATACAGATATGCACAATAAAGCTCCTGCTTTTGCAAAGTCCACTGAAGTAGAAAATCATTTTGAAGCTAAGCAACCATGATGAAATAAAATCCCTTGACTGATACCCTGCATTTTTAAACTTGCTTAAGTTTCATGTGACTTAGTAATTTTCTACAGTTTACAAATACTAACAACAACACAGCTGAAAAATGTAATCTACTACTTCAAAAGTCTTTTAATTTTTCAGGAAAATGTCAGTGTATATTGTATCTGTTACAATGCATTAACACTGTGGCTACTCCGTTTTGTTTGTGGGATGAACTACTTTATTTAAACAACATGACAACACTAGAATCACTACTCTTCTGGTGAAGAACCTTAAAAACATTAAGAGGGTGGTTAAATTTTTATTGACAAGATTCTTACTAGAAAAAAAAAGGGAATTAAAGTGAAGAGGATGGAAGAAAAAATTATTTTCTTTCCTTTTCCTTTCCAAAAAGCCAGAAAAAGACAAAACTGAAAAATCCAAGGACTGTGGGAATGCAAATAGCTTAGCTGTGTACCTTCTGCTGGAAATGCTGTGTGTGTTACTATGAAGTTGATACCTGAAGATTTGGGTATATTCTGTAGATTTCTAAGATAAGTGCCTATTTTCCAGAATTTTCAACATCAAAGTGATTGTAGCATTCACTATTGCAAACCTTAACAGATAAAAGGGTCCACAGGTTGATGTGTGGAGATGGGGAGCTCAGCTTCATCTGTGCCATGCAGGTGCTGAACTATCGTGGGTCTGCATCTATTTTGGGACCAAGGCGGGTAACCTGGGCCAGACAAATATGTACATTCTGTCTCAGGACTCACCATAGGATGGTGCCTCCCACACACCACACATGCCTCGTCCTGGTGGTGTCAGACAGCAGCAACTGGGCAAGGCAGCTCCTGTGAATTTCATCTTGTGTCCTCCCAAGATGTCACACTGCAGATCAGTCAGCTGTGCTCTACATTCTCACTTGGCAAGTGGACCCTTAAATCTGACATGACAGGTGACATTTTCCATTTTCATATTTCTAAGCTCTGCTTTGTCTTTGCCAAACCTTCACTGATGCCATGAGAGTGGCCTTATCAAAGGTCTTTTGTGCTAGCACCAAGGTGTTGCCACCAAGCTCTGGTGCCTATAGACTGTGTCAGAGACAGCCAAATTTAGCTATGTTTATGTAGCGTGCTGCATGATGAGGTGTGTGTTTATTTGCCATTCCCTTGCTGAAACATGGGCTGTCATAGCATTAGCAGTGCGAGCATTTATTTTGTGAGTTTAACTTTCACAAGGAGATATTAGAAGAGATCCATGTGACAGAAGGTAAAGTGTTGTTAAGAGCTGGCTGGGTGCCTGAAATTATCTCATTGATGCTTCACACTATAATGCAGTAATCACAGGGGACTGGGGTTATTTACAGCTGACTGAATGGGGAGTTGCAGAAATTGTTTTACGTGCACAGAGAAAAGTATTCAGGCTGTTTCTGGTTTTGTGATTCTCAAGGAACGTGAAAAAGATCTAATAATTTGGCCCTATAATGGTTAAGGACTGACAAATTATTTGTTCTGAGGCAATTGATGTGATTTAGCAGCTAAAGGCAGTGGCCATGGGCTCTCAGAATTGAGCCAGAAAGCTCCAAATCATCCCAAGCTTAGCTTGTACCTCCTACCTCACACCCTGCTATCACCTTCCTAGGAGGGAAAGTAACACAGACAGAGGTAGCAAGGCCACTTGGACGCCTATTCAGGGTAGATGCCCACCATAACTTGAAGGAGGACATGCCTATCATTACTGAAACATCTGGATATCCACAGGAGAGCAGGGTGGCTGTGATGGGCAGCATCATCATCCTTTTTTGTGTGACTATGTGTGCTTTCAGGCTGTTAGGAGGGATGTGAAACAAAGTGGCAGGGACACCTTGCTCTGTACTTGTTCCACATAATGAGAAGGTAACACAGGTGTAGTTCCCCTGACCCTGTCTGCTGTGAGAAGTCCATCTCAGCACAGGCATTTTCATGTCGGGTGGCTAGTGAAATACAGAGAGGGCCACTAGAGGGCTCAGAAACTGCTGCTGGGGAGGCACCTAAATCTCCTATATTGCTATGGGCTGCAACTCAGTCATCATTGCATCATGTGTCTGTGTGACTTACTGTGGTATTTACTTCGTTGACCACTACCAGGAGTAAAAAGCATCTGCAAAACATCTTCCTGTGGATCTGACACATCAGTCTATTTACTCAGCGACACATCTCAGCATCATCAAGTCTTATTGCAAGTGCAGGGCATTAATCATCACTGAAACTGAGCATCCAGAAGTTGAAGGCAATTGCTAAAGGGGTGAATTAATGCCAAAGTGCCACCTACAGGGAATTTCCTGTTTTGGAAATGTTTCTACTTTCATCTTACTAAAGAAAAAGAGGTAACAGTACACTGAATACTTCAAAGGTAATAGAGTAGGGAATTATGTCACAGATTCAGGTTATAGTGTGCACACTTATCTATGTTTCTAGATTATGGAATAAAAAGACAAGCTATTGCTCATGTTGAAATGAATGATTCCTGCAATTTTTTTTTGAAGTAGCATGTGAAAAGTTGTTCAGAAGTGTTTTGACTGAACTATGCTCTGCCAGAAAATAGTTTCATTAAAATAGAAATATTTTATAGGAGTGTTTCCGTTTCAACAAATGTCAAATATTTACTTTTTAAATGTTGATTACTAGTCCACTGACTCCAATATAACATCTCCAGTGAATAACTACAACTAGTTGCTATGACACCTGCTTGTTCTGGGATACTTCCTGGGCCCTTATCTGCTAAGATCTGACACGTAATAATGTGAAGTAATATACATCTAAAATGCAAATAATCTTTCACATAAACAAACTACAAGGCCTCATGCTTACTTTTATTGTTTCTTAAGTTGTAAGTTTAAAGTATAGAAGTTGCAGTTTATTATCTCATTGTCAGCTATCCACCTACAAAACAAAGTATTGGCCAGGCATCATCAAAAGACTGCTTAATTTTGAAGATAGGGTGCTTGTGTTCATTTTAATTTCAATTATAATACTGTTTGCTTTGTTTTCTAAAAGTAATCTTATCATGAAGACATCACACAGTTGAAGAATGTCAAGGAAACCAAGTTTACCAGTGTAAGTAATGTGATCTAATATTGCTGCCCTTGCAATGAAGTATGTAGTTATATTATGCTGATACAGTTTTATTAAATCAGCTGATACCAGTTGAATTAAATGAGCATGCTGTCAGACACACAATTCTTACCTCAGTCTAACAACATTGTATCAAAAGTAAATGTTTCTTGCCATGGGCTTTTGACACTTCTTTGCCAGAGCTGATATAGATACCCTGTGCTCAAAAGTCTCTTTAGGTTTTGCAAATGGCTTTCAAAAACACTGCCTCTTTCTACAAGCATTGCTTGTACACAATTTTGGAACATCATATAACACAAATATGACAGATATTTGCTAAGACATTGATTCTTTGTTGCTTGATGTCATTGGCTTTAAGAATTAGTTTAAAATACACATTTTTCTTTACCATCTATAAATTTTGGTTTACTATCAGTAAAATAGCCATTTTAGGGTTTATATCCTCAAATCAGTGTGCCGTGGAAATTTATTTTCTTAGAGCTTGGAAGATTATTCTTGTGTATGGAAGTCAGAGTTTTAGCCCCTCACTGCTCACACCAGTGAATTACACTGTCCTTCCCATTATTAAATATTTTACTGAAGCAGCTTGATCTAAAAATATGTGATATAAAATTAATTTTGAGAGCTTCAATACTGAAAAAAAGCCTTAGAGTAAAATTCAGGAAATAT
This sequence comes from Bucco capensis, assembly GCA_013396975.1. Classification (NCBI taxonomy): domain Eukaryota; kingdom Metazoa; phylum Chordata; class Aves; order Piciformes; family Bucconidae; genus Bucco; species Bucco capensis. Next base: position 82,402 of record VWZO01013343.1, on the reverse strand, counting down.
CAGGATTTAATCATGGTGGAAGGTGCTTTCTGCATAGCTGAAGTTACTATACAAGAGGTGATGACTAGAGGACCTTGCTGTGGTTTGTCATACTCAGAGACCTACAGGAACCTAAGCACAGTGTGGAGAGCAAGCCCATTCTGAGACATATGCTCCTGTTAGAGAAAAATGTTGCAATTTTCCTCTAGTTTCTTTCCGGGTCAGCTAGCTAGCCTGAAGAACCTCCCTGTCAACAAGTGACTGTCTTGTTGGTTTCAGGAGATGGGCACAGCCTGCGCTGATGCCTCTTGGCATCCTGAGAGGGCACTGATTCAACCCTGACTCAGAAAGAAATGTGTCACATAATGAGTCACCAGCATCACTACCTCCAACACCTCTGCTCTAGTAATTTAGGTCTCCCATCTGAGAGGGGACAGTGACCTCATCTTACTTATGATTCCTTGGGACAGTGAAAGCAACAGATGTCATCACTGTGAGGCAAAAATATAGTGGAGACTGTTCAGCCACTACTCTGGAGTTTGACATGGGAAGCCCTTTGTATTTTTTTTTGTTTATTAAGGATGGACAACTGTTCAGGTTTTCAAGAACTGAAAAGCATTTACAGTACATTGGTGTCATTATCAGGATAATGAATAATCATATTTATGTACACTTTAGACCATCTAACTATGATCCACAGCTGGAAAAAAATTGGAAAATAGTTTCTTTTTTTCTTCTTTTTTTTTTTTTTAAATCTATTAAAAATATTACCACAAGAAAGAGCCACTTCATTTACAAAGAAAACTGGAAATTTAGAAGGTTAGGCCATCAAAGTAAGCAGAGCATGCCCAAAGGGAGCTACTCCTAAACAATATTACCTCTGTGAGAAGAGGACCTAATGCAGTAAAAAATCTGTCTTTATTTCCATTTTCTAAATAAAAATTTCCAATTTGTATAAAGGTTTTGAGTTTTAATTAAGCTAGGGATCTATCTCTCTGGGTTTGGAACAAGATGACTTGTTCTGTATTAATAGTCTTCATTGTAAGCCTGAAAAAGGAACAAAGGTTGCTGGACAGTTGGGAAAGGGAGAGATGTGTGGCTGTGGTGCAACCTTCGTCAGACTCTGCTTAATTTAGAATATGAAAAGAGGAAGAAAAATGTGGAAGAATCAAAGAAGACCTTTTACTCATACATGTGCCTTTCCAATGGGAAAGAGAATTGATTTGCAAACCTGTTTCCTTCCTTACCTCCTCACTGATAGAGTTCTTCTCTGTAGAGTTAGGAGGGATTGTCAATGGCCCTCTCCCCACTACTCCCATAATCCCATTTAGTTTGTCCATTAGCAGGAGCAATATAACACCATAGCAGATGTTAAGGTTTGATGTCTACTGGTAAATCAAACTAGGCAGGTAGGGGCTTGAGCCCTGGTTCAGCCATCCACAGTGCCCAGTTCCTGGTGTGGTTCCTGGCCTGTGACACTGGTAGTCTTTGAGAAATGCTTGGTCATGACCTGGGGTTAGCATGTCCCCAGCATACATCCTGACCATGCCCACTCTCTGGCTTTGAAAATTCAGGCTGGTAAATGTGAGCTGCAGGGGTGCTGGTTGGCTTTGGAGGCAGGGAAAAGCTCCCTGGCTTGTCTTAGTTAGCAGCATAGTTGCAGGTAAAGATGGTGTAAACAGGCAAGATGGTAAGCATCAGGAGTGAAGAAGTAGACCTCCTTCTACAGTCATAAGTCTGGGTGCTGCCCAACCCTTCTCTACCTCCTTGTCCTCAGCATTCCCTAACTGGTCCTTTGTGACCACTATACTTTGATATATCTTTCCAAGGTGGTTTCTCCAGTACAAGAAAACACTTTAAAACTGTCCATTTAAATGTGAAATGTCTTTTATTTTTATATTGATTCAATCTGTTTCTCTGGAATAACCAAACAACTCCCTTTCTTGCTTTTTCACCACCTGAGAGCCCGGACTCATTTTTTTCCACCCTGTGCTAATATTTTTAACAATCAGCCTACCTTCCTTAGCCTGGCTATTCAGAAAATACAAGAAAATACAGTAGAACACTGTCAAGGCCAAGACACTTCTCTAAGAGCTGATACTACTGGTAGTAAAATATCACAAACCCTTTTTTCTTTTGCATCTTTTAACAGAAGTGGGTGATATTCTCCTGAGCATCTTAAATCTCTTTGAAAAGGCACCAAGCCTATTAATGGCATTTGAAAAATGAGAACCTGCCATAAGGTGCCATGCAACCTTTGCCTCGTCACTTCAAACCCTATTCTGAGTGCCACAAAGCAATGATGCTGATGTCTAAAAGATGGCTGGAGTCAAAGAGCATAATCAGAAGTGCTGCTGTGCTGGCATCAGGCATCTTTGCAGAGTTTACTCTCATGATTAAAAACACTTCATGTAATCAACGAGTTGCATTGTATAAGACAGAATTTCTGAAACATCAGCAGTTTGGTGATGTGCTTTTATGAGACCTGTCACCAACCAACAAGCATATAAAAGCTTTTGATTTTCTAATTAAAAGAACGAATTTATCTTGATTCCCCATATGCTAAGTGAGGTTGATTAGTGAAAGATATAGGGGATTAAAACTTTAGCTGATTCTAATTAAGACTAAATTATTCATTGCAAAGAAACTATCTGACAGTTTGCCTGTATCTTGCTTCTGAACTGATCAAACATTTTCAATCCCATAACTACTTTTCAAGTTATGTCCAAGTATTGGCAGGACAAAAACATGTGAGAAGACAAACATGGAAACTTATGTTGACTGTCCATCAAGATAAGATGGATAAGTCTGGAAAAGCTGGACAATCTTAAAAGTTTTACTGTATGTCTGAAAAAGTACATAGATACAACTTGTGCATCGCTGCACGCAAGACTTGTATGCATTTTATGTGTCTTGCTAAAAGCAACTATGGACCTTGTGGTACCTGTGAGATATAGCCCTGAACTTGCTGGCCACCACCTGCAGAGCCGGGACTAGTGCCCTCCTGACTGCTGCTCCCAGCTCCCTTCGAGGCTCAGTAGCCACTTGCCAGGTAACACTGCAGGAAAGAAACCCAGGAGAGTGAATGAAGGCTTTCATAACCCCAAACTCCCATTTGTTTCAGGTAGCAGATATCCTGCCAGTGCCTGTTTGCTCAAACCACCCCATGCCCCAGCCACCCAAAAACAGTGGTGCCTGTGATGGAAACAGAGCTATCTAGGGCCCTGTCATGAGATGCTCACCAAAACCCTCCCTAGTTTAGCACTGATGAGTTGTTAAGCTATCCTAGTTTGAGTTAGAACAGAACTAATTCTGTTCAATGATTTTACTTTTCATACAAAGCTCCTTTAAGTCACTGCTTAGTGTTTTGTACCACATTTGGGGGTGTGTGCAAAGTGAAAGGCTGAACCTACAGAGAGGAGTGGACAATTCAAGTGACCCTAAACTGACCAACAAGGTATTCCATTCCATATATGCCAAATTCAGTATAAATTGAGGGCCAGTTCCTGAAACACCCACACTGCAGCTGCTGCTCACTACAGCCAACTCCCACAGCAAGTTTGGGCCTTGGGGTCTCTTACATAAAGCCTAAGACCTAAGCAAGGCAGGTGCATGATTAAGCTATTTAGCATCTAATTAACAGCAAATACAAAAAAGGAGAGGTTTGGGCTTCTATCTTTCCTGGGGTTGAGCACCTGGGCCACCTGAGGTGGGAGACTGGTAATGGTCTTTGTGAGCATCAGAAGCCCAGCTCTGCTGCTACAGGGCTCTCTCCATTCTGCCTTTGATCCTGATCCAAGAGCTCCTGAATCCAGTTTCAGGATCCAGCCCCTGAGTCTGATTCTCATCTGCTGGTAAGTCCTTCTACATCACTGGTGACAGTGATGTAGGTGTCATCAAGGTGGGGTTTGGTTTGGTATTGGTTATGTATATATTTGTATATGTTTCATTGTTATTGTTTTCATGAAAGTAGTTTTAGTTTTCATTTCTAATCCACAAGTGTCTCTTTCTCTCTCTGTTAATTTGTTTCTGTTACCAGAGTGGAAGAAAAGGAGGTAATAGAGAGTGTCTGTCACTGGATTAGTGGTTGGCCCAACTTTAACTTTTGACATAAGCCTGGCACAAGCCCTTGTCCGTGGGCAGGATGCCATGTGAACAGATGAAAAGCAGTGCAGCCATGCCAGGGATCTGGCCAACTTCATCCCAGGAGCAGTGGCACTGGGGTTGGCACATTGTACCTGTGAGCTCTTAGTGCTGACATGTCTGGCTAAAGATTTCAGACTGAGGTTAATATCTGCTGGGCCAGATGGGTAGAGGAGCATGTTCATGTCACTGCAGGCCAGAGGTATATTACCCTGAAATTTGTAAATAAAAGTTTAGTGGCTGTGAGAAACTATTGTATTGAATTTTTAAATTAAATAAGCAAAGAGGAAACAATTATTTGGAAGGTTTGGGTAAGTGTTTTTTCTTTTGGGGGATTTTCAAGCTGTTGGGTTTTTTAAATTTCAAAGTCATCAGATTAGAGATCCTGTTTGAATTCTTCACACTGAAGGATGACTTGCATGACTGGTGTCTGAATTTTGATCAAACTCTTGAACGTTTTTCTGCTTTCAAACTAAAACTTCTGAGTAAATTCATCTTTCAAGGAAAAATGTCATCTGGCTTGCTTATAATTTGAAGCCTGTTTCAGGAAAGCAAAACCTTTTATATACCTTTTAAACATGAACACCATATTTCTAGCTGGCTAGGAGGGTTATTAGAGTTTGAAGCTGAGGTATATAGAATGCATTTCCAAGGAAGGAAATGCTGTGTTGCTGAGTAAAGCTGCAGGTATTTAGACCAAAGACTGTAAGCATGGCCAAGGTAAAGGAGAGCCAGAGCCAGATCATCTGTCAGTCAGCACGCTGGTGAGCCTGTAACTGCACTCCAGCCATCCTTACATGCCATAGTGATAGATTTCGTGACAAACAGTCATGGTTGTCACATCCTTGGCCTTGGAGGTAATCCTCTGTGACATATAGAGGTTGGAAAGAGGCAGTTTCAGCCCAGGAGGTGTTCCCAGATGCAGAAGCTTGTTTTGGCATGGTAGGAGATTGGTACAATCTCTGATATATCAATGTGCTCTGATGGTGCTGAAGAAATCTGTGTATGATTCTTTCCACTCAAGAGCAGCAAAATAGCTAGAAGCTTGTAAGAATTCTGTCATGCAAAAGAGGAGAAAAAGTCATTAAGACTCGACACACTGACAAGAGAGAGGGGATACTGAAGAGCAATAGACTACCAGGAGGAATCCTTTTTTTTTTCCCAGGAAGCTGGATGGAGGCAACTGTAGAGTGCAGGGCTATACCAAGCAGGGAATGTGAAACAAATAAAAAGGCCCAAACAAGTATCCAGGCTATCACAGTGCTTGCCGAAATCTGAGACATTGAGAATTGCCTATAAGCTAGAGGGGCAAGAATGCCCTTTTCCACTGACTGACCTAATGGAGCTGAAGAAATTGTATTTCAAAGGCCAGAGGGAGACAGAAGGAGAAAGAAAGATGCTAAGACTAGATGAAGAGCATAACCTAGAAGGGAATCTCAGAAGAAGAGTAAGGAGGTAGGAGAAAGGATGTCATGAAGAATAGATATTTGCAGACCTAAATCCCAAAGAATGCTAAAATGGGTAGGAAAATAAGCGGAGAAGTACACGCTGAATTTCTGATGCTGCTTAAAATAAAATTCAGTTGAAGGAGTTTAATTCAAAATGAGGGTTTCCACAGGATGTGGATTCTGGGACAAAACAAGCTAAACTAGTAAGTATATTAATTCACTTTCTCTGGACCAGACATCTGTTCACCACAGCTGTAATGATGTATCCCACATATAGGTGGTGGATCTTTGAAATATGGGCCTATATGTCTATAGATCTGTACTATCTGTCCTGATATGGATCCAGGGAGTGAGCTGGAGGGACTGACAACAGAGCTAGAGCTGCTGGTTTCCCAGCCCAGGAGAGGCTTACAACCACATAGGTCAGTGCTAACATCCCAAATGGAGCCATGCAGTGAATGTCTGGCAGCAACTTTTGACTTGGGTTATGTCACTTCCTTGGCATTTCATGCAAGATCAGAATTTCATATCAGAAGACAGACCTAAAGTAATTAAATGCTGAATATATGATTTAGAAAGTATTGATGTATGAAAGATGTTCCTTTTATAACAGAGAAAAATGCTGCAGACAGCTCTCTTGCTAAGGAGAACAGAAAAATGTTTGTAAAATGCAAGCTGTAAGCAAAATAGCAATATCTCTACAATAGAAGTGAAGGAGGGAGGTGAATATGGGTGATATTTTTGTTTCTTTTGTGTGTGAAGTGAATTTAATTTCTCTGGCGGTTCTGGCTTGATGCAGAAGTAGTGTTTCAAGACTTCCACCACTGCTACACGATAATCAGGGAATATCCCCTCTGGAAATGTTCCCAGTCTAAAATAAAGAAGTATTAGGACTTGAGAAGTAATTCTTCTGGCAGATGAGTGCCAACAGCAGTTATATCTGGCAGACAAGAGAAATAAGAATGTATTAAAAATCATTTTGTTTTAAACTACTCTTTTTACTTTTTTTTATGGAAGAGTCTCAGGAAAGCATTGTGTGAAAGTTGTAACTAGACATCTCTTATTCTCAAGAAACCCAAAAGATAAAGTTATGTGATATGTAGCAGCAGGGAGCTTTTATTTTCATCCCAGGAGACGGGTTTAGAAAGTAGAATCCACAACTGCTCTGTTTCTCTCCAGAGAACTGTAACAGTACAGTATTCATACACACGATACACATGCATGTGACATAGCTCTTAAAACACAATTGTTAGTTATGTTCCTTGCTGTGGGTGGGTGAAGCCCCAGTGCTCATAAAATGTCTCTTATAAAGGAGAAGTGAAACACTGTTTGCCCAGTTTAGAGAATACAAATAAGGAGTTATTCTAAACTAATTCAATAGCTTTTCTTTTCCCCAAACTGCCATAAAATGTGAAATATTTGATAATACTGTAAACAAAAAAAAAATTATTGCTTGCACTTTTTTCCATATGAATTTGTACAAGTTACTGCTATATTATACCACAGGGATTTTAACTGTGTTACAAATGATAAATTCTTTAATGTATTAGATATGATTAGATTTATGAACACACTCAACAGTGATCTTAGAAACATTTGTTTCAGCACTAGGATCACTCCCTTCCCTCTAACAAAATTTTTATGTATAGTATCAGGAAGATCTTCTACTGAAACTATCAAGAGGCCAAGACACTGAAGTCACTTCACAATAGGCTTGAATTAGACAGTTATTTCCTGATAACTAGTGAAAATTTGGTCAACATCCTGCATTTCTTTATTTACAGTGGCAACAGATAGTGGAATGAATAGTTGAGACTGAACATTCACAGCAGAGCAACCATCTGGAGAAACACAGAGAAAACAGACTGATTCTGGGTGTCACACCACTTGGGAAAAGGGCTCAAGCAATCTGCCCTGCTGGAAACCAATCTCCTCTGTTCCACAGCATCTGGTTGTAGTGCTGGGAACATTTCAGGGCAGGTCCTGACATAACAGGACATACTATAAGAATGATAATATCAATAATAACATTGAAATGTCCCCCTTCAAATCCTGCTTACGAACCCCTATGGGAATCATAAGAGTTAATGCCTAGCAAGCAGTGTTTCAGTTTCAGCTGAGACCCAGAATGTTTTGGCAACTAGTGTCCTGTATTGTGATTGTACTCCTTTTTATTGCTTTAGAGGTTTGACAATCAGAAGTGGTGGCTACAGATAATTGCTTTAATGTTTCCTAGGACAGTAAAATCCCTGTCTGCACCAGAGCAAAGCAATGCCAGTTTGGGTATCCCAAAGGCAGTGAATGATGACAGGCTTAGGCACTTCATCCAAGAGGAAGGGGCAGAAGCACAAAGGCCAAACTTCCTAGTGCTTTGGCATGCAGCAGAGCAACACACAGACTGTGCTCCTAGGGTAGGTCCACTTGATGTTTTACAGGCAGATGTGAGGCCTGTTCTGCAGCTCATCCTCCCTGAAAACAATGTAACTTTGTTAGCCAAGCACAGAATCTAATTATTAGAGCTTCTTGGGCTAAGCAGCTTTTTGTCAGTTTGCAATGTGACTAGCTGTGGGGAAAAAAACCCAAAACAACAGACCAACAGAACACCCAAAATACAGCTGGAAAGGTTCAGGCTGTGATGCCATGATGGTTCTTGCCAGATCTGTGCATTGCTGGGTTGTGGCCCACTCTGGTCCATCCAGTACGTGTTTGCTGACCCAGTTAGGGCTAGTTCATAGCTTTTCCTGACTTTATGCTGACTGCTGAAGGATGGACAGTATGTGGTCCAGCATGAAGCTAGGCTCTTGATTTGGCATAATGCCTGCTGTTACAAAAATAATCCCTTTACATGTTTTTTAAACAGATATGAACCAACAGAAGAGGAGCCACAGTATTTTAGAGTCAATATTGGGAATTCTGATGTCACACTTATTTTCTGACCAGACTTCAAGTGGTTGCAGGGCTCAGATTACCATGAGAAAACTCCATGAATGTTCTCAATTAAGAAACAATGCTGAATGAGAAAGTTGGCACAGGTCCAGAGTATACCTGTGCTGCTGAAGAATGTCAGATATCTTAAATTATCTTGTATTTATATACTTTTTATAAAGAACTATTGTACTCCACAGCCTTCATGAACTATTTTACTTGGGTACAAGTATGGTTTGCTTACAAGGATGTGGCAACTACAACTATTCATCACAAAGGCTTTTGCCATGCTAACAATGTTGAAAATCATAAAAATCTTGCTTGGGATATTCCATGTTTGAATGCAAATTGTGATTTGTCATATTGTTTTCTCCTTAGGGAACACTTTTCTTGAAGTGGAAAGGCCAAGCTTGTCTCTCTTGACAGTAAGTGCTCAGGAAAGGATTGTCTCCAGCTATGTATTTATAACACTAGAATCTTTATCTGTGGAGTTCATAACAGGCCTTTATGTTGGTGAATTTGAAATAAATATGCCTTCATACTAAAAAAACCCAGACATAACTTAATCAATATGAAAACAGAGGATGATTCTTACATTTTAAGCAACTAATAACAATTTCAAGTTAAATTATTTTCCTCTATATGATTTTTCCAGTGCTGAACAACTCAGGGTCCTTCTGAAATAATTTTCAATAATATACATTAAGGTTGCATAGTTTTATATCTAGGATCTTCCTATTAAATTACATTTTGAAATCAAGATAATGTTTCTTGTATGAAAATGTATAATATTTCATATCATATTGCGCATAAAAGAGATACCTCCTTGCATATTATCCAAACACAGGCCATGAGCAGAATATCTTTGTGCACAAGCTTACCTTTTACTAAACACCTCTTAAACATGTAGAACAGGTAATACTCAGACTTCCCATTTGAGTAAACAGACTATATAAGGCAGAATTTCTCCCAGCTAGTATTAACCATCTGAGTGCCACATAGTCCATTTACACTAGTCACCTGCAGCTGGCAGAGACACCAATCCTCAGGAGATATCAGAAGGAGTCAAAATTCCCTTCTTTCTCCATTAACTTGCAGGAAGACTGGGTGAATAGCTTAGACTGTGTGCCTCCTTTTTGGGTAGCTAAAGGTGGTGAGATGAGTCATAACCTTAGCTTTCAAAATCATCTGTCTTAATGTCAAAGGAAAAATATAAAAAGTAAAATGTATTTGCCTATGTGAAATACAGGACTCCTGCTGGTACATAATACTGTATTCTCCCAATTACCAGTGGGAATCAGTGTTACACTGTCAGTTAAAAGAGAAAATTTGTATACCCATGGAGTTGCTGTGAAAATAAGGTTGCTGGACAATAACTAGGGAAAAAAAAAGAATTTAAAATGTACAGGGTTGTCTTGGTGGGTCTGCCCCTGTGCCCAGCCCAGGCACCATCTGCCACAGCTCCTGCATGAGAAAGTGCTGCAGAAATGGGGCTTTAATGCTTTCTTTTCTAGCTATCACAATGCATAATGGAATAGGAAATACTGTGGATGTAGAATTGGTAATTGTAAGTTTTACACAATATGACCTGCATGTTTCAGGCCCTCACTGAAATCGACAGGACTCCCTAACAGGCACAGCAGTTTGCTTGTGCAGGAGCTGCAGCTGAAGTGGGGTTAGTCTCTTGTACTAAAAGCATTTGGCTTCTTATTGCAAGAATATTCATATCACGGTGTGTATGCCTCAGACAATTGGTGTCACCATGCAGAGTGGCTCCATTGTTCTTAGATGTGTGCAGCTCCTCCACTAAGAGTATTGAAAATGATGAGCAAGGTTGGAGTGGGAAGAGGTGGCAGAGGTTTAAACATTTGAGCATGCAATATTTACAGTTGAATTTCTGCACAGTGAGATTTTGTAAATAGCTTAGCTGCATGGTAAACAAAATTCTGAATTTATGGTGCTGAATGGGACAGGGGTAGGAAACAATTGGTGTTATCCAAGGCTTTGGGGAAGTTTTGTAATAAATCGGCATCCTATCAGCTGAAACAAAATTAAGAGCCGGGAAAATTCTGGAGGGTCCTGAGCTGGCACGTGCACACAGTTTTATCTCTTGCTGGGCTGTGTAGCAAAGGTGAAGAGCTCAGAAGTAGCTGCTATTATTGTGTTACAGAGTGCTATAGTCTGTGGTGCAGTGGAGTTGTTGCTCAGCTGGGAAGCCTTAGTCTCAGTCCTATGATGGTAATGGCCATTGGAGATGCCCAGCTACTCTGGGGGCCGGTTTAATGCAAGCCAGAATGAAAAGTAATTCAATTTAGTATACTGGCTGCAGACACAGATTAACTTCAAAGCAGTAAGTTTCCTCTCTCATTAGCCTAGTAACATGCTGCTGCTTGATTTGCCTAAGAAGGTAAGCAGCAGCTTTAGACTTGCAATCTGGGTTTCAGCCTTCATTGGGATGAACAGCACTTTACACCAAGGCTGGTAAGAGCAAAAGGATGCGCTTCTTGGTTTTTTTCTGCTTGAGTCTGTAGTAAACAGCTCTCAATTTAAAAAATGAGCTGATAATGGCTTTGGAAATTGAGGTAGCGCAAGCCCTTGTAAGCCTCATTCTGTCTTGGGTCTGCAACCTGTAACATAAACATAACTGCAACAACTCTTTCTTCTCAGCTCATCTTTTAATGATGGTAAGTTTGTTTTTATAAACAGAGCTTAATGGAGAGGCTGTCCTATGTAACATGTAGTCACAGTAACTATCTCAGTTAGTGTCATGGAAAGCAATGCCAAAAAGCCTACAAAATCCAAAATAAAGCACTGTCTGTCTTTTGACATGATTACAAGTTGTATTTCCTGGGGCTCAGTACTGGGACCAGTTCTGATTAATCATTTATCAGTGATCTGGAGGAGAGGATTGAGTTCACCTTCAGTAAGTTTGCAGATGATATGTCTGTTTGAGGTAGGAAGGCTCTACAGAGGGACCTGGACAGGCTGGATGAATGGATCAAGGCCATTTGTATGGGATTTGCCATGGCCAAGGTTCTGCACTTGAGCCACAACCTCCTCATGTAATGCTACAGGCTTGGGGATAAGTGGCTGGAAAGCTGCCCGGTGGAAAAAGGCATGGATGTGCTGGTCAACAGCTGGCTGAATATGAGCCAGCAGTGTGCCCAGGTGGCCAAGGCAGCCAACAGCATCCTGCCTTGTATCAGAAATTATGTGGGCAGCAGGACTGGGGAAGTGATAGTTTCCCTATACTTGAAGGAACTCGTGTTGTTTAGCCTTGAGGAAAGGAGGCTCGGGGGAGACCTTCTTGCTCTCTACAACTACCTGAAAGTGGGCTGTAGCAAGATTGATCTCTTCTCCAAAGTTGCAAGCAATAGGACAAGAGGAAATGGTCTCAAGTTGCACAAGGGGAGGTTTAGATTAGGAAAAACTTCTTCACTGAAAGGGTTGTCAAGCATTGGAACAGCAAGGGTGCCGCTGATTGCAATCTTGAGAACTAATATAGGAAGGGTTCCACTGCCACAACTGCTGTAATTCCCTTCTCTCTAGGGATAATCTTGCTTAGGAATGTCAGGCAGAACTTACTCTGGCACCAGCTTGTGTTTCTCTAGTACTGTCTTTCCTCTTAAAAACATTTCTCTCTGCACTATTATTCTTCTTGTTGTCTTAAGAAGTACTTGAAACTGCTGCTGTCTCTAATTCTTGGTTTATCTTCTCATTTACTAGCACTCTAGCAGACCTCTCAGTTGCTATACAGCAGTGCGAAGCATCTTATTTTCAGAAAATTTTACACTTTATCTCCTGTTTGGGGTCATACTATTTTCCAAAATTGGCAGATTTCTTTTTAAACTTGGTGTGTTTTTTTTCTCTGGTACTCTGGTATAATTAGCACTAAATCAGACGCTGAGGGCATTCCCAGCAGAAGGCTGAGATAGGGTTTCCTGATAGTAAAACATATAAGAGACTGAGAGGAAGATATTTCCACTCCCAATATTCCCTCCTGGAAACTACAAATCCAGCGGATGAGAGGCCATCTGTGTGGATACCTTGTGATGCATTTTAACACTAAAACAAGTGGAGCTGCACTTCTAGGGCTTCTCTTGCCAGCAGCCATCCCTGGAAATCCACTGTGGGAGTGAAAGGATAGATAAGGATAGTGCCATGGAAACAGCTGATCCTTCCCATACCTTTCCTAAATAAACTAGAAATTGGAGACTACCTTGCAAAAGTCCAACTAATAAAATCTTCCCAAATCTATGTATGTTGAGTAATAGTTAAGTTTAATCACAAATTTTAGTGTAGTAAGAATTATATGAAGATACAGCGAGAAAATGATTTAATATCTCTTTCTGGTGAGTTCTGTAATATCAGATTTGGTGTACTCTTTATTCTTGTGCTTTAGAAATATTTAAAAAAACAATTTAGGCTATATTTGAGGAAAAAAAAATCTGATATGTTCTTTTAGGGTAAAGGTTAATGCAAAGCAGTGTTGTAAGTCTACAACTTTCTTCCAAAGAAAGCAACTGAAAGACTTTTGAACATCATGCAGCAAGAAGGGCCTCTGTGACAATCCACTGCTCCCAGTTCATGAGTCTCACATACTCATGAGTTCAGCAGACCTCAGGAAACTGTCTCCTTCACAAGAGGTATCTCACTCTTTTAGCTAATTAAATGCACATTGCAATCAAGGGATACTGTCTTCTGGTTCAAGCTGTTTCTTCCAAGGAACTTAAACCCTAATTTGAAAGAGAAAAATACAGCCTGTTTCAGCATCACTGAAAAGCAACTAACCCTTTTTCTGGGTGATTGCACTGTATTTGTTTTTTCTGAGGAATACCTGAACAATTTGTAGGTTGGAGAAGGAAAGACCCAATGCACTTTTTTGTTCTAGTTAAAACTTACTTACGAGGTTGGCTATTTACCATGTTCTGCTTCTACTCATGATTAAGGATGGTGGTCTTCCTATGACTAATTTAATTTTATGTTTTGGTAAAGTGCAACACTCTAAGTGTGCCCTGCTCATATTCCAGACAATTCCCCTTCCTCCCACTTTGGTGTTTGCATTTCCCGCATCTATTGGTGATTTTTTTGCATGGAGTCAAAGAGCACCCACAAACTCTTTGGAGTAAAGGTTCAGGAAAACTGCAGAGGATTTCCAGTGAACATCCAGAGCCAAGATGGAGATTCTGAGCACATGAGTCTTTCTTGGTGGCCTCTTCCCAAATTTTCCAGCCAGATGCTATAGGGTTTAGCCCTCTGTGGGCCAGCTGGAAGTCCAAATGGCTACTAGATGAGTGTCATGACTGTTTCAGAAGAACATGCATGCTGAGGCCCCAGATTTCATGAGATTTCATTAGGTAGAAGACTGTGTTGTTTTACTTCAGCAAATGAATTGTTGACTGCATGGGCCTGCACATGCAATTACCTGCACAACAGGTTTTTTGTAATTACTGCCATCACATATTATATAGTTCCTTCACCTGTGCTGTCACAGGCAAAAGTTTGCAGATTCACTTCTATAGACATGACTGATTAAAAACTGAAGTGTATCAGCCTAGTCTGTAAAATATGAGAAGAAAAAAGAGAGACCACTGATTAAATGATATTAAAAATAACAAATGAGTATCTGCTTGTAGACGAAGACTTACATAAGGAGGTTAAACCATACCATATAAGATTGAAAACAGATTAGGAGTGTCCACACATGATCAGCAGCCATTGTATTTAATGAGATCAGGACACCTCTTTAATTAAGCAGGTGCAACTGTGCAAAACAGGCCTCATCACTGCAGAAAAATGTATTGAGCCAAGACTAGAATCATAGAATGGTTAGGGTTGGAAGGGACCTCTGGAGGTCATCTAGTCCAACCCCCCTGCAGTGGGCAGGGACATCCCCAACTAGATCAGGTTGCCCAGAGCCCTGTCAAGCCTCGCCTTGAATGCCTCCAGGGATGGGGCCTCAACCACCTCCCTGGGCAACCTGTTCCAGTGTTCCACCACCCTTGTGGTGAGGAACTTCTTTCTAATGTCCAATTTAAATCTACTCCTCTCCAGTTTAAAACCATTGCCCCTTGTCCTTTCACTCCAGGCCTTTGCAAACAGGCCCTCTGCAGCCTTCTTGTAAGTTCCATTTAAGTACTGGAAAGTCACTATTAGGTCCCCCCGAAGTCTTCTCCTCTCCAGGCTGAACAATCCCAGCTCCTTCAGCCTGTCCTCATAGGAGAGGACTAGAAGTAGCAAATGTTTGAACACATACATGACAATACATCCTCTCCAGCGGCTTCAAAGGTTATTTTAAAGCATTATGCTAACAGCTTTCACTTTCCTTAAGATAACAAATGAGCAAGTCAAATACACACCTACTACAGCCACAGTGATGAGGTTCCTCAACTAAACACATAGTTTTAGGCAGAAGGGTAGCCTAGATTTTAAATCACAATTCATGTGTGTGTACGTGTGTGTGTATTGCTGGCTGGGTTATACTTGTGTGTTTGTTCCTGAGCTCTGTTGAACTATACAGGCTTCTTGTATAAATGTTAACTGATTTGCATGTAAACTGTAATTTTGTAATGAACACAGAGATCAGTCCACACATATGCAATGACAACGGCAGGTGCTTAGTTTATTACCATCATTGAGTATTTTATGTTTTAAATGACTTCTCTTTGGGGAAATAGAACAAAAATTAGCTTTTGAAGAAAGAAACCCGGACCATTAAAGTGTAAAATGAAACTTAATGAAGTAAAATGTTTATAAATGGATGTAAAAGGGTCAGTCAGACAATAAAAATAGTAAGATTCATTGTTTTCAGTCTAAAAGTACTGTCTTTGCCTCTCATGTGGTATAAAGAAATCTTTAATTTTTCAGATTGAACACTAAAGTACTCCAGAAGTTCATACTCTACTTAAAACTTGTTGTCACTTACGGCACTTTATAATGGCTTTTTTATAGCAAATGCATATGAGTGACAAAGGAAAGGTTAACAGATTAAGATTAGAATAATAAAATGTAGCATTTTCCTGGACAAAGTGTACAAACGTGCATTTCAATGACACAGCATCCATGTTCAGTATGGAATTGTGCTGCACGAAAAGCTGGTGTAACTAAGAAACTGGTCTCCTAACTTAGATGATAGAGTGTGTTCTTTCATTTTCAAAACACACTTATGTTGACAAGTTACTGAAGTACTAACATTTCTATAAAATACTAGTGTTGTGTAACCTACTGAGTACTTATTAAGAAACCCACTATTTTTGGCAAAGTATGATATGCTCATCTTTGTGTTTTTAATTTTAAACCTTGTAATGACTTAATAACAAAATTAAGGTAGAAATGCAATTGTTTTTCTTGGTGGAGTAGAGAAGCCAGTTCACAAATGATGGTCTCAGTCCTGTAAACACTTGTGCACAGGCTTTACTTTTGTACCCGTTAGTCTCATTGATTTCAAGGGGATTATTTGCATTATGAGTGTTTTGTGCACCTGCATTTGCTGTACATGAGCTATTGTTACATGTTCTCAGGTTTGATAATTTAGAGAAGAAGTGCAGTTGTGTCACCTTGGTAATACTTTCCCATTTTAACAACAAAGTGGATGCCTGCCTGAAGCTCCCTTGCTGACAGAAAAGATATGAACTCTATAATTTATCTAATCAAGACAGTAGTTCCTGACCTAGATCCTCAGCAGACTAACGCACAACCCACAGCAAGGCCAGGCCGTTCCTTCCACACACAGGAAGGAGAGTTGACAGGCCGGTGCCACAGGTGATGGGACAGCCTCTCTGGATGCTGGGGCGCTTCGCGGGGGGAGGGGAGGGGCGGGCGGGCCGCCCAGGGTTAGTCTCCACACCCCCTTAGCACCCGTTGGGGCTCTTGACTCCGCTGGGTGAGAACAGTATCTGAGAACCCTCGGACCCTGTTTGACCCCGCACCCCCTGTCTGGTCCGGCCTGGCCTGGCACGTCCGGCCTGTGCATCGCCAGGGCCGGGCCGCCCTCTCCCCTCACAATATGGGGCCTGGCCCCGCGTCCCCGATCATAAGTCTGGGACAGCGCCGGCGCCTCAGGCCTGTGGCGAGGCCCGGCAGCCCCGCGGCCTACGCGCCCCGCGACGTGCGCTGTCCTAAGCGCTGGGCCGCGTCTCCCGCGGGAGGCGGAGGGAGTACAGCCTCGCTGCTCCTTCCTCCTCCTCCTCCTGCCCGTCCTCTTCAGCCCCTCCGCTACGGTCTCCGCTGGGTAGCTCCGCGTCGCGTCCAGACGGGCTGTGTGGCGTCGGTTGCCCCCGCCCCTCGGCGCTGGCTGCCGGGCCGAGCGGCGGCGGGGTCACGGCGGCGGCCGGGTCAGAGGGTAAAGNTCCGTTTGCTTTTGTCTCCGAGGGGGAGCGGGGGGGACGCGCGGCGCCCGAGCCGGGAGCGCAGCCGCAGGCCCGACCTGACCCGCCGCTTCTCGTCGTCCTCCGCTGCCTCAGGCGGCGGCGGTGGCCGGGTGCTGTTCCGGGACTTGCCGAGGCCGCGGCCCAGAGTGCCTCGGCCCCGCATCCTCCGCGGCCGCCGCTGGCAGCTCGCCCCGCGGCCCGCTCGGCCCTCCCGGGACAGCTTCTTCCCGCCGCCGCCTCGTCGCCCGCCCTAGCCCGGCCTCAGGCCTAGCGGCAGCCGTCTCCACGGCCTTTAACACCCCTTTTGCCGCCCCAGCCTCCCGCCGATCCCGTCTCAGCGCTGCGGCGGGGGTGCGCAGCCCCTCGGCTCCTGCCCGCCGCCTACCACCGGGCCCGGCGCCGGGGCAGCGAAACCTGCCACCCACGACCGAGGCTGCTGCCGGCTTCACTTTCCGGGCGGCCCCGGGCTGCGCGTCTCGCCGGTGTGGCCTTAGCGGCCTGCTCCGTCGGTCCCCGAGAAGGCCCGGGGTCAAGAAAGGCGGTGAGGCAGGGATACTGCTGGCTAGTTTTCTTGCGAAAAATATTTTTTTCGGCAGCACCTTTTACCATTCTTCTCCTGGTGGCAGTTAAGGTGGTGTGTAAACAGGTTCTGGTGTTCCCTAAAACAAACTTGAAACGGACTGAGCCGCTTTGCTGAGCGCTGGCCCGGAGGAGGGAGCTAGCCTTCCCCTGCCCCCCCGGGGCGGCGGTCGGAAGCTTTGGCGTGAACCTGACCTGGGGAGAAGGGTGCAAGTGCGAGCTGGGTTGGGGAGGTGATACAGGGTGACAGGTTAGGGATTAGAGAGGGACACTAGAGCGATGGGGAAGGGTGCAAGAGACAGTGTTTACCCTGTAGTTAGTGTCTGTGTGTGCTTCTGAAGGAAGCAAGGATTTGCTTACAGGTGTCGTAGGTTGAGCATTTCTGGTTTGGGGTGGGTTTTCTTTGTGAAGTTACAGGTAACATTGTTTTGGAGGTTTGGTTAAGGGGAGAAAATGAAAACATGCTTGTGTAAGATGTGGATCTGAGGAAACAAGCATGTTTTCATTTCTGCTGCAAGTCTGTTTTATCAGGGAAAAACTTGTTTTCCAACTTTGCACTATTTTATCCCCAGGAAAAGAGAAGAACTTTTTGCATCTACTACTTGTGTTTATGTGTGTGTCTGTGCCTTGAGTGTGTGATGGAGACATTCCTCTGTGCCTGCATGGCTGTAACATCTGGTGCTGACTGACTGCTAGTTGTAACTCTTCAGCTGGGGAAGGGAGTTTGAGATGATCAGACCTTAGTTGAAACCTTTATGTTTCTGGGAACTTGGATGTATTTCAGATTGTTAAGACTTGTGAAGACCTGCAAGAGCAAAATTATGTTTAGGTTTATATTGCAAAGGCATCTTTGCTTGGACCTGGAAGAATTGTTGTTTGTGAGTTGGTGTGTGCTGATGTACTTTGAGTTCTTTTATAGTGGCATGTTAATAGAACACAACTTGCAAGATCCACTTTTATGGTCTTGAAGACTGTGTATTTGTCCAATGTCTTTTTTCTTTCCTCCTTTTTTCCCCTCAATTTCCACTGTTGTTTATGTTCAGCATCCAGCCAGCATGCTAAACTTAAAGGTGTTGACTGCTTCTGATTTTGGTAAGGGATTTGAATACACTCTATCATAAGCTGACTGACTTGACTTGCAAGTGTATTTCCATTTCACTTTAAGGAAGCTGTTGATAAAGCTAAGAGTGTAGTAGTAGATAAACCTTGTCTACACCTTTCTTCTAGAAGCTTAATATTGCTGTCAAAGTAGTCATTGTAACTGTAACCCGTCTGTGTGACAGGTATACTAACGAATGAAAGCCCTTGGCTAAGAACTGGAAAAAAAAAGTCCCTGGAATTTATAAAAGAGATTGATTTGAATTCCCTTTAAAATAATGTAATTTTAGAGAATTGGTATTCAGTGAAAAAATAGGGCAGTTAACATGGACTGAAGTTTGATGCTAAAAACTGATCCAGTAAGTGGCTATTAGCACCTGCAAATTGTATTCTTCATGTGAAAGATGTCATGCCTGCAGTGGAATGGTAGCTCTCAGAAAGTATTTCTGCTATATTTTTATGCATCTAAATGTATTTCTGGTTACGTAGAGATTAGCTTGGAAGGCAGAAACATTATTGCATTTCTAGCCTCTGTAGTAGCTTTTCGAAAAATTTTATTTTTGTGTTGGTGCAAGGCTCCGTGGTATAGTGATTACAATATTGTAATCTCAGTATAGCTTTAAAGCAGTCTTGTATCATAACTTTGTTTATTCAAAAAGACTTTGCATCTCGTTGTTACTGACCGAAGAAGTGAATAGAACTTAAAAATACACCATAACTGAATTTAAAGTAAAGGTTTGTTATACCTGGCTTTCTGACTTGATCTAGAAACTTAAAAGAAACATTGAATTGCTTGTTTTATTTTGAGATAGTGTAGAAAGTGCAGCTAAGTTTCCAAGTACAGAATTTTGATCTAAAATAAGTAGATCTGTGTATTTAACTTTTTTATTGCCTTCCCTTAAGTGTGCCTGAATACAGGTATTTTTAAAAGGCACCTTAAAAAATGTATTCTTAAAAATTGAAAAAAAAATTCGTAAATTCTTGGAGGAATATTTGCCATATTTGTTGTGTTCATGAAAGTTAGCTTAGAAAGAAAGCTCTGTGCCAGTCTAAAAGTACAGGACCATAGTAGGTCAAAACACAGATTTAAATGATTGCTCTTTAAGTGATACCATCTTTCTCATTTTAAAAAAATTAATACAATATATACATGAATTGCAGTACTTGTCCTAAGTTAAGTTGAAGTTAACCTAACTTTCTTTTTGAGAAATAAATAAAAATGTAAACATTTATCTACACAATTGCCATCTGCTAGTATTTTTGCTTGAAATTTATCCTGATGTGTTGGATCCAGTGCAGAGCAATTCCAAACAACCTGTTTCGGCCGTGTTTTTCAAATGTGGTTGTCCTTTTTTTTTTATTTTTTATTTCCAAATGTGTTTTACCAGATACAGTCTGTGTTTGTGTGTGTTACATCGGTCTCCTGACCCAGAAGGGTCAAACTCAAAGTTTGTGGATAATCTCATTGACTTAAAAGCACCTACTAACATGTTGACAGTTAACTTCATGCCTGAGAGTTTTCAGGCTGGATGCTTTGTGTTGAGAGGTAACAATGCTTTTATTGAACATTATAACAATGTAGGAAGAATTGTCTGAAATGAAATTATTGCACAGTAGTATGTTTAAAATTGTCCTTATGGAATTATTTTGGTTTTGAGAAGTTGGGTGTATACCAAACATGAACTGTGATAATCAGGAAAAGATTTCTATGTGGACTTTAAAATCTTTTTGTGCCTATATCAGCAAAAATTAAAAACAAAACAAAAAACCCATAAATTAAAATCAATCTGAACATTTTATATTTTGTTTCATTTATAATACTGTGCTGAAAATTATTTGTATTGTGGTAGTATGTACTAGCTCAGCTTCTAGTTTGGTTGTGTAATAATCCCCAAATCAAGGTGTAAATGATCCTTGGCCAAAGAGCCCTCCCCCATCCTGATTTGCCTTGAGATAAGGGTGGTTATCAGTAGTGTCAAAGAAAAGTGTGCATTATTTTTACTCCTTGACTTGCTTGCTCTGCCTCTCTTTACACTACTGATATGCTTAATTTAACAATTTTCTGTATTTCCTAGGAGAATTCCTTTTATGTTTTGCTGGTAGAATAAAAATCAATTATAATAGAAACGTTTTTCAGATGCATGCTTGTCTGGTTGAATTGAAATGCAAGAGTTGTTGATCAGAAATTCATTAGTAAGTAAACCATTGTTTCCTTCTGTTTTCTTTTTGACTTGGCTTCATGTTTTGGGTGATCTTTTTAAGTATCATCTTGTACCCCATGCCACTTGGGTTCCTTTTTGGTTGCATTGAGTAGCTTAATAAACTTCTGAAGCATTTTCAAAGTTCTACCTTCAAATTTTTTATACATTTGAGATCAATGTTAGCTGAGTATAGTTGTCTGAAGCCAAGTTATTTGTAAAAAGCTATAGTTTATTTAAAATGAAAACTAGTGTAAAATGCTGGTGTATTTGTGGGAAGTGAAATGGAGACTTCTACTTTGTATCACTCTGGCTGAGCAGACAGTAATGCAATGGATGGAGCATGAGCATGAATTGGAGCATGCTTCCTGTCTTTCTGAGTTGCCTGCTGAAGTGATGGGTGACTCTGGGTAAGTAGTTTAACCAATTTATAGCTAAGTTGTACTGTGTATTAAGAGGATAATACTTTACTTGTATGGTTCAGGGCTTCTGTGGAACCAAGTACCGGTAGCAGTTAACATTATATAGTTGGAGAAAGCAATGCTAAGAACCCCCAAATGGTCCTACACCAGCTTCAGTAGGTGGCAGTTGTATTGTTTGTCCTTACATGTTTCAGAGTTGTATGTCCACAACATTTCCATTACAATCTAAATATGTGTGTATTTGAAATCAAGATCAAGGAGTTTCCAGGCACCAAGAAGCAGCAGTATGACTAAGTGCATTAAACCAAAAGTCACCTATTTTAAATTATAAACAATGTTTAGATTTGTAGGCAAACAATTTTTCCTAAGGCTGCCTTCATAACACAGACAGTGATAATTTAATATACATTTTCTGTCTAAGGATTTTAGGAAGATGCCCATCCTAACACAAAACAAGTAACTAGTACTTGTGTCACTGGACTCGTCATACAATATATGTGACTATGTGAGTTTATTCTTCAAGCTTCACTGGAAGAGTACTTTTCCCCTTCCAGCCTACTAAAACCTTGCATTGTTAGTGGTAGACTGACTATGCTCTGTAACTATTTTTAATGCATTTTTAATTCTAATTGTGAAAACTGTTTTTGCACAGGAAGTGTTGTCAGAGAATTACAATGATGGAAGAAAGGTCTGCCAGCCTTCCTTCTATTGCTCTGCTATGTAAGGTACCTGTTTGGGTATATGCTTGGAGTCTTTCACTGTTCAGTAGTAATGCAGTTTGTGAAAATGTGGTTGTCCCGTACAAATATATATAATATTTCAAAAAATATAAAGCACGAAAAATAACTGTGAAGCAGGTATTTTATGTAATGACAACTTAGTGTAGAAGATGGCCTCCCTTTCTTAAATATTCTACTAGACTGAATTTGGTTTTATAGCAATGGCTCAACAAGTGTTGAAAACTGGGGTGACCAAGTGTAGGTCTCTCTGACAATCGAGAGTGACTCACTGAGAGCAGGCATCTTTGAACTGCCCCTTAACTGTAGCATGTGTGTATTCCAGAGTACAACTGCTGGACTCTTCTATACTAGTGAATTCATGTGTCTGCAGAGTCCTGTTTTTAAAACAAAAATGTTTTGAGAGGTGTATTTTAAAACTCTATAGACTAAGTGTAGTCCACAGGCCACACACTGTTAATGTACTTAGCAGAGAGCCTGAAGAGGAATAGCATAGGCTGCCAATGAATAAACAGTGGTAGTAAAATCTGTTGGTAGTAGGATGCACTTAATAGATTGTTTTATGTCTGTATCTTCAAGAAATAGGGGAAGCAATATTGATAAATTCAGGTTGGGTTGTTCTGAAGAGCTATGTGATGCATGGCAATGAAGTTAACTGTAATTTATTAAGAAGCAGTAAAAATGAGAGTAATAGTGAAAGTCGGAGATGGTGAGGGAAGAACAAAGTTTAATCTAGGCATATGCATGCTGGGTTCATTCTGCAGTATCTAGTACTTTTCGAAAGAAATAAACATCTAGGAAGCTTTGATTCAGTTTTTTTCAGGAGCTGTGATTTACAAGATTATTTCATTTGTCCCTTCCCTTTGATGAGTGTTTATATTAAAATGTAAAATATGTAAAGTATATATAGGTAACTCAACTTTTGAGTTAACTCAAAAGATAAGCATTTAACTTAATTTATACTTTTGCTTATAAATGGAAGTATAAAACATATCAGAATGAGAAATTAAGACTCAAATTGTGATCCTACAAACC
The DNA here is from genome assembly GCA_013396975.1 of Bucco capensis. NCBI lineage: Eukaryota > Metazoa > Chordata > Aves > Piciformes > Bucconidae > Bucco > Bucco capensis. The sequence continues at coordinate 59,469 of VWZO01013343.1, read as the reverse complement.
TCATAAAATTGTATCTGGGTAGAGGAAGGAAGTCCAGATTACTGCACCCTCTTGGAAAAGAGATAGTCAGACGCGATCTAGTATGTATTCTGTAGGTTGGCAGCTGGTCAGGCAGCCTGTGAGAACATACAGACTTCCAGAGTGTCTGCACCACAAATGTTCTTACTTTGGAGCAGGGGGAAGAGAGAGTCGTGAATAGATGTAGAAAAGAAGGAAATTGAAAGTTATCGTGGTATGGGAGAAGTATTAGAAACAAAAGAACAAATCTGTTAGACAGTAGTTTATATTAGTTCTGCTCATAGAAAAGAATGTGTCTATCATTAGTACTGTGTTTGTGAGTTTGTAAGTTTTTTCTTCTTTTAATGAATGCAAATTAACTTTCTTAGTCTCAGATGGATCGGTATTTTTGAGGATTGGCAGGAAAGAACTGTAATCTGAATCAAATCTAGTATTCTTTTCCAACTGACCAGTTGTTCTTTGTGCACATTGATGTAACTGTCCATGACTGCAACAGATTTCAGTGCAGTACTTAATTTTGTAATGTGCTTCTAAAAATAAGTGCATAGTCTTATGTAACACTTCTTGTATTATTAGCACCTAGAGGCTTCATCCCCACTAGTATGAATCGGAACACATCCTACATCATTTTTATTGTTGATACTTACATCGGAAGTATTTTCCCTGTCAATGTCTATGGCAAACAGTAACTTTGCTTGTGTTTTAGGAATATCAAGTATCTTATTTGCACAGTTAGATATGTTACTTCTTTGTATTTACAGAGTTTTACGGTATTGTTTTGGCATATCTGAACAAAACAACAGTTTGAAAGCTTTGTATAGTACAGTGGGCATTTGTTTCTCTAATTTAAAGAAGCCCAGTGGATTCTTGTTCACAGGTGTACATGTTCTTGGAGACCTCTCCCATAATCTGGCTCTGCACTGTAACTCTTAAGAGTTCTGAAAGTCTGGATGCTGCAGACATGAGAAGGATGTGTTAGTTGTATTAATGTAACTTTGAAGGCAAATCTGAAAATATGTTTGAAAATCAACCTTGCTCACACCCGCCCCCCCCGCTGGTATCTTAAGTGACATTTATGATCAAATTATACTACTCTCTTAGCTGTTGTACACCTCTTACTGTAGTCTTAGCTATGTTTTGATCTCCTTAATGTATGACTTCTTTCACACTTTTTGAATTCAGGCTGCAAATAACATGTTAAATTAAATGATAGAATGCATCATGTCTTGCTGATAGGATGACACCTGTACAGAACAAACTTGCCATATGTAAATAAGGGACAGAAATTGAGTAACTTGGTTCTCATTTTTCACTGCTTCTTGAAGTAGGTGCTGTGTTTTTGTTAGGAACACAGCTTCAGTTTTAGAGTAGAGGATTGAAAGTTGAGAGTCTCAAAACCTGACACTGAAACAGAGACATCCATTGTTTGTTCTATTACTATCCTTATAAAAGTTAATTTTCTATAGTGTTGTTTACTGACATTCCAATTATTTAATTTTACAAGGTCCTTCTTTTTCCTGTAGTTCAATGAAGAATGAATTCAAAGAGATCTGAGGTCTCAAGAAATGTACTTGTAGAACTAAACAAACAGGTAGCCTCTTCCTTAGGTCACAGCTTTAAGAATAAATGAGATTTTGTAGATGTTTTAATGCTTGTTTTGCCTGAACAATTCAAATTGTTTAATTACCTAGCAGTGTCTAGATGAGGTATCCAGAACTTTGGGGCAGGGGAAGTACTGTCAGCCCTTAGACTTCCTTCTCATCCGTGGAGGTCATCCTGAAAGACTGAAAATTTTGTGTACCTTGATATTTATGACACCAGAAACTGATGCTTCAGTAGGAGGATTACTCCTGGCAAAGTATGTATTGCTTTTGTCTTTCGTGAGGCCAAGCAGCATATATGCATATACAAATAGATAAGTATGTGCCATTTCTACATGCATAGGTTTTGTTTCTATGTTTGACTTGGATTGTTCAATGGGAGAGTGGACAATGACAGTAGGTGACAGGCTGCTATAAGACCTGTCATCCTGTGCCTTCTCCCTTTGGTTGTGGATCTTAAGAAATGCCCTTGAAGCTTGTCTGTTTGGGGTGAGGTTTGTGTGTGTGTAAACCCCTGCACCACTCTTCCTGGAGGCCTGTGGGTACCATCTCCTTACCCTGGTGAATGCCTCTGAGAGGAAGGAGCAGGATGTCCAGCACAAGGAAGGACGTTTTTCTGCTGGCATTGACGGACTCACAAATGCGTTGTTCTTGTGTACAAAGGGAAGCACCCAGGCCAGGCCATGTTGTTCTGTTCCCGTTGTGTCAGCCAGGTCCTAGACTGTCAGTTAATGCTGCATTTGTAGGAGAGAAGTGCAGTGGTTTTATAGTAAATACATTCTTCTTTTGTGTTTGGTGTTATTACCTCTTTTTCTAGAGCAGTAATGCAGGGAGCCAAACGCAAGGATAACATATTGGTTGTGTGTTTCAGCATTTGTGTACCCAGTCTTTTTTTTAAGAGTATGTCGCAGAGTTTCCTCACCACAACTGTCTGTCATCTCTGCTCACTGGTAAGAGAAGAATGCTAATGTTGAGGAGGCCCTGGTGGTTGTTGGTATTTTATCCCTGAGTCGTCTTGGCCTTGGTGGAGCAGAGCTGAGTTAGAAGACTGTTGGTGAGGTTGTTAGGAGAGGTGACTTTTCCTATTTATTTTTGTGTAGTCACTACACATTTTTGACTTTAAATGCATAAATGTCCTGCTAATTTAGTTTTGTGAAGTCAGTGTGTTTATCCTGCAGTCTTCATACAATTTGCTATTCATGAGAAGTTCTAGATTTTTGTGGAAGATGGTGTAACCTCCCCTTTCCTCTCTAATTAAGTGAAACTGAAATTTTATGTTGGGTTTATTCAATGGCTGTCTTTGACTTGCAACTTAGAGAATGAATGGATGGTCTTTTCATTGGCTAACACAGGGTCACAATGAGCTGTTTGATGTTGCCTTTGCCTTGACACTATAAAACTGTGTGGGTATGTTTTGATGCTTCTGAGGTATGGATATTTTGGTTGTGAACACATTTTCTGTGAAAACTTACTAATAATTGTAGTGACAAAATATCCATACTGGTTTTACTGGAAAGGGAAAAGAACATATAAGACCACAAGACAATGACAGAAGTTGCTTAGAAGGTAAGCTTCTGAAATTGTTAAGCATGAAGAGCATTTAAAGTAATCCAGTTCTCAGTCTTAAACTATAATACTGAAACAGGAAAAGAAAGTGAAAATAGTCTTGCCTATGCAGTTGCTCCCATACTTTGTAGTGTCAAACCCAGAAGCCAGACCAGGTTTTGCCTTGGTTAGCAAAAGAATATTCGCTTTGGTGGTGTGTTTCTTCTCTCTGAATGTTGCTGCCATGGCCCTGCCCACATTATCCTTTTTTTCTTTCCATATTTTTCTCTCTTCTCTAAAGAACTACTCAGGATTTTTCTCTTGGGGGTGACAGTCTAGTGGTCTCAGGGTAAGGGTGCTATCATGGAACAAGATGGATAGCTGCTGATAGAGCGGGTTTGGTTTGGGTTCCACAGCAATGTCTTGTCATTCCCTGGAAGCCTTACCAGGTCCTGCTCCTGTCAGCAGTCTGACCTCTATGGATACTGTCAAATGGCAAAATTAAATCCACAAAAAATCAGAATTGCAAATGGCTGGATTGCTAATGGAAATGTGTCCCTTGAGTAAGAATGAGACTCCTAGTGATATCTTGTAATTACACATATATTATGAGGAGCTAATTTAAGTTTGAGGTTGGTGTATGAAGTGATAGTGATAAAAATCTATGCAATACTGCTGAGGTGGTCATGCCCCTCATGTATTCATTTTATTATATGTCCTTTACATTTTGGTATATATCAAATACTTTTTGAAATTTTAGCTGTTAAAATTTAATTTTTTTGTTTTACTTAGTATGAGAAGTTTTGAATGAGTTTACTGTATAAATCTAGAGAGTAGCAGTAGCTATGTTCCATCAGGTGATGAAGGCCAGTACATAAACCCCTACTTCACTGACTTAAAATTGCAAACTCATGGCAATCTGAATTTAAGGAATGCTGGAATGAAGGTTTTCTTTCCTATCTTAAGTCAAGTTCCATCTGCATATCACTGTGTTATGGTTTTTTTGACCAAATGTTTTTGTTTTGTTTTTTAATCCGAAGGACTCTGGCCTCATTTGTTAAACAGGATGCATGGTGTTAACTCACTGAGGTTTTTCTTTTCAGTCTCATTGTTAAGATCAAGCTATCTGAAATCATAAGTAAAATCTGCATTAATGTTTTCTCTCCAGTTTCTCTGTTACAGTTTCATGAAAGTGCTTTATAATGTATTTTTGAAAAAGTTGCTTTTTTATATGGCCTCACTGAGGTGACAGCCATGCATTACAAATAGAAAAACTGAGGCATTGGCTTAAATGAATGGTATTTCTGTTATTAAATATTAATTTGCAGCTGTGAATGGTTAATGCTTCTGCATAGACTCTTGAAGTATTTCAAGCAGAAGACAGATGTGTAAATCTTTATGTGGCTTCTCTGGCAGTATTGAGGAAAAAAAGGAAAAAAAAAAGACAGGCCTTTAAGAGGCATAGAATCAGTATACATATGTGACATTTAACCATCTTAGCTAGACATGTTGTTTTCTTTCTGTAGTCACTGTGTCATTAATTAGAGGTACATTTTGACAGTGGTCCCTTGTCCGTTGGCTGTACACAAAAAGAGAGAGAAAATCCCCAAAGTGGGTCCAGGGTCTAAAGCTCTGCATGCTATAGTAGCTGGGTCTTTGGGACTCTGCTTTCTCATCAGTGTCTTACATGTGTGTCTTTATCTGCAGGTTCTTTTTCTGGTTCCTCCTCTGGTTTGTTCCTCTCTGATATCCATCCTAGCTACCCTCCTTATGGCACCCAGCTGATTTTTAAGAGAATTAAAGTATTTCTCAGTCCTAGGATGAAGTACCATTGCCTGTGCTGTGGCTCTACTTACATCCCCACCATTGCACAGAGAATCTTATTCAAGAAGGTGAAATGTGTTGTAGATCAGCAGAGAGAAGTTATGAAATTCTGTACAATCTCAGTGTAGCATATGAGAGGAATGGTGTTGCAGAAGCCTTACAGCTGAAGCAAACTGGAGCAAGTCTTCCTTGTGATGGTGCACAGTGCCTTCCTACGGAAAGGAAAGATCATGTCCTGTTTTGCAGTGTTGCACTGTGTTCAAGTGCCTGCGCATCCTAACAGACTAGATTTTAAAATGTTTTCAGCTGGATGAGGGATGTGTTCCCGTTTAAAAATACTCAGAAATGATTGAAATACCTTAGATACTTTAAAAAAAAAGAAGTAAATCTGATCAGTTTGGCCTGAAAGATGGTTGAAGGAGGTATGTGGGTATAAAAGGTATTCTGTAATCTGGCCAAATGAATGATTATGGGGTCTTAAAAGCAATGACTAAGATTATCCAACACAATGTTACTACCTGTAACAATGTACATTGCTTTTAAAAGTAAAACTAAATCTGTATGTTTTCGTATCTTTTTCTTCTTCCAGAGTAGTGCAGTTCTATGAGTACGGAGTATAAGAAGAGCTAATAGAAAATTTTCTGGAAAATTGTTAGTCTAGAAGTGTTGGATAAACATCAAACTGCAGGATTATTTTCAGAATTCCTAACTTTAAACCATGATACGGTTTTCAAAGTTACCTGCCTCAGATGGCACTTGAGTTAAATGCTTAGAAGTAGTATTTTTGTGCTCTCAATTTTTTGTTTGTTTTATGAAAAGAGTCTTCAGTGAAGGAGAGAAGTTGTATTCATAGGAAAGTAACTGACACATGAAAGTGGTTTGCAAAGCAGGGGTTAGCTGTAACTTCATAGTTACAGATCCAGCTTTATCCCACATACCTTCCTCCACTTAATACTTGAGGTGAAATTTCTTCATTCTGACTTCAGCTGACTAAAAGGTAGGCATCTAGGCCTCTGGAAGTCCAGGGAAAAGGAAGAATGTCTTGTATATCCTTGAGAACCATGTATAAACCAGAAATGAGCATTGCTCTCTGAATGAATAAGCAAAACTGAACTATGTGTGTTACTGTAATGTGTATAATGGGTCGTACAGTCAGTGTAAGCACTGCTGTACCCTTTTTCTTTTTTTCAGACTGGTAGCAGTTCACATATAGCAAATATATGTGTTATGAAAATATGCTACAGATAATGAACAAACAGTAATTTTCACTAGGATGGACTTAGGATCTGTAACTGTGACATTGTGAATTGCTGGAGTAAAACTTTCCCCTTTTATATTTCAATTTCCAGGTAGAGATATTTTTCAGAATATTTTCTGCCTGTAACTGAGGGTTTTGGTAAAAATCTTCCTTTATAAATAGGCAGTAGCAATGCTAGGCTTGTGCTAAAGCAAAAGAATCTAAATAAATCTATCACTATAGCAGTTACAGTATTAATAGTTGTGAAAACTTAGATTTTTATTTTTTTTTTGTAAAAACAAAACCAGCATGCAACTATGTATAGTCAGTAGAATTTCTTTGGGATTATGCATGTTTTGAAGATTGCCTCTGTGTGCCTTTGTGAGTGGTGTTTATTGACATCACAAATGAGAATGTGGTTAGGATATTTTGTTCTAAGGGATCAGTTCTGGGCCCATACTTTCTTCTCCCCCTTTTGTCAGGCCTCTGTTGTGGTGCTCATCCTTCTCTGTGAAGGGCCTGTATCAAATTATGATTTGTTTACTGACTCTTCACTGGCTTCTTACTGCCTGCTCCTAAGGCACAGTGCCTCTGGGTTTTTTCCTCTTAAACCTTCTTTGTCTGGGAAAACCAGAATCTGTAGTTTATAAAATTTATTTAGATTCTTTTGGCTGGAAAGTGTGATAAATTTTAATGTGTAATTTTACAATGGTGTGTAGTGTTGGTGCAGAGTTTTGTTAATTTTGCAGATTCTTCATGTGTTCTTTCCCCTTCATATAAAAATCACTGCTGGTTTTGACTAAAATGTGTTTAAGTTAGCTTTGTGCTTACTTTTAGAGAATTGGAACAGTATAGATTGTATTAGGTGCAGAATATTCAGAGTAAAAAGTTGGCAATCAGTGTAATATTTTGCTCAGTAAATGAGTCTCTATCCTCTTAATTTTTCTCATCTATTTCTGGGCCACCACACTAATGGTATAAAGTTAGCCCAAGGTACTGACCTTGCTTATAGAAACCTCCTTAAAGTATGAATTAGATGTCCTAACAAAGTTCTAAATCAGGCTAATTTCAGGGGTTTTTTTTTTGAAGTCTTGTTTGTCTGTGTCAAGTATGTAACATATTTGAGAATAACTGAGTTTTAATAGAGCTACAATTTCTTTTTCTCATGCATTTTTTCTTTAAATTTGCTGTTAAACTTTAACTGTAGAAATGTGCTTGATACTGATGGACTTACTATAAACATTTACTGTGGAACCTTTTTTTTTAAAAAAATTTTGGATCAGTAAGAAATGTAATGGTAAAAATCTAATTTTCTGAGTTAGATATGGAAGTGGTTAAGGGAGTCTCCATTAGACCAGCAGAAGTATATTACTACCATATAAATCATGTAACTGACACATGTTAATCATGATGCACTTCAAAGGATTAAACTACTGGAACAGTTTCTTTCATTTAGGCTTTTATCTTGGGATGTTTGGTCATAATTTAGGAATGCTTTACTCTGAAAGAATAGTATGAGTAGGTTAATTGTATTTAATTGAGAACTTTTTCTTAAAGGATTTTTTACACTGGAGCTGTATTAAATGACATTAAATAGTAAATATGCCAGTTAGAAGAGGTGGTGATCTTTCATGCTTTAGGTAAAACATGTAACTTAGGTTTCATTTGGCTTTGAAGTTTCTTAAAGGCCAGTTCTTTTAAAAAGTGAAATTTATTTTGTATTAAGCATCAGCCTCTCTGGATTTAATTTCCATATTAAAACCTATAGTTTCTCAATATTGCAGATAACAGATTTCATAGTGATTTTTTTTCCTTCATCCTGTTACAGAGAAGTCTAGAAATTTCTGGATTTTTTCTTTTTCTTTTTTTTTTTTTTATTCTGTGGTAAAAAATGTTTACTCTTGATTTGCAAACATGATTCGTAATCTCCAAAATGATGGGCTATCAATTTTTACATACAGATTTGTTTTGCAGGATAATATGACCTCAGATTGTCTTTGTTACGTTTTGTATTCTTGCAGAATTTAGTAAAGAGTGCTCAGTTGAACAGAACTTTGTTATGGGAAAAGTAGAAAGGTGCCTCAAAACATCTCAAATGCATAATGTCACTTTCATTAAACCAGGTTAATAGTACAAGTTTTTATCCTTCTGAGAAGTAGCAAATCACATCACTGCAGTCTAATATGGTGCAGAGAAATGCCTATGATATCACTAGCTATTGCAGAGGACTGTAATCCTGACCTCAAGATAAGAATGTTGAGTAAAGGACTGTTGGGATGCTTAAAGCTACCTAATGAACTTTCCAAATAATGTCTCTGTTAACCCTCTGAGTAAACCATGTTACTTATGCATTAAAGTCTAGCTTTCCTCAGTTAGCTCTGAGGACTTTCCTGTGGGGTTGTTAGGGAAAGTAAATGTCCAGATCCAGGAATTCCTCTGCTGTGGCTGAGTTAGGAGAGGGACAGCTGATTCTAGGTCTCCTCTCCTGGAGATCAGTGTCCTAGAAGGTACTAGTATTTGTTAAACAGATACCATACAAGACTATAGGAGGATGTGCCCTGGAATGCTGCTTAACGGTTTTGTAAAGCGGAAAGCATTAAACTGTTCTTCATTTTATGATTTCTCTAATTTCTTGCAGCTTGCTGTTCCAAGGGCATAGAGGAATGAGCTCTGTCTCTTAGAATTATTTCTTCTCTGTCTTTCTTGAAAATGCCAGTGTTACCATTTATAGCCTGCAAAAAGTGTTTTGTTTAGGACATGAAAAGTATTAGATGGTGAGATTTTAGAAGTGTGGGAATGCAAAAAAGCAGTGAAGGTCGTGGACAGTGTGGGTTGTTCAGGACAGTGTTGTGGTTTTGTCTCTTGGAAGCAAGAGACAGAAACCATTTATGATGCTGGTTTTCCTTAGAAAGAGATTAGGGAAGAACAATCTATACCTAAGCTGCTTTGCTTCTATGGTATTAGCCTCCTGAGTGAAATGTCAACTGCAAAGCAATAGCTTTGATACAACTGTGAGCAGACTGTGATCACCACCACAAAGCACTTTGCTCTTCCTTTTTTTCCTTCATCTGTAAAAGCTTCCTGGCAAACAACGGCCTGCCAGCACAGGTACCTGCATGACAAGGAAGTGAGCAAATAAACATAAACCCAGGAGATCCTGCCAGTCTGTAAACTGGCTACAAAGTTTCTGTGAGAACCAGTGGAGAAGTTGGTTGGCAGAGCCTGCTCTGATAAATTTGGAAAGTCGTTTTTTCACTGTTCATTGCTAGACAGGCTTGCAAGCACTGCCTTAGGCTTTAACAATTATCTCTCATTTCCAGCAAGGCAGCTGAATTAAAGAGAACTGCTACATCAGGGAGTTTCTAAAGAGATATTTCAGGTAGCTCACTGGGCTCTTCTCCAGCTTAAACGTCATCTAGGAAGTCATTGCTGTTCTTGATCTCTCTCACAAAATTAGACTTTGGAGGTCATAGACTGAATGTTTCATAGATGGAGCAAAATGCTGGCTTGCCAACTAATTTTTAACATGTTATGTATCTGTTCATGATGTGACTGATATAGTAATTCACAGAGTATCCATTTGAAATTGCTGAAGTTGAAGTCCAAGATCCTTTTCTGCACAGGAAATCTTTAACTGTCTGTAGCAATTGTACTTCTTTTGCATAACATTTGCAGAATAACTTCTGCATTTTTGTTCTGCTTTAAAGCCTACTTAAAGGTATCATACCAGTAAGCAAATGAGTGGAAAGGTTGTTTTCTGTGTCATTACTACATTTTTACAAAAATCACTTGATAAACTACTAACCCCAAATAGCAAAGCTCTGTTGGGACAAATCTGAAAATGAGTTACGGTAAAATAAACTTTATGGAGGAGAAACTTCAATTTTTTTTTATCTTACATTCTTCTAATTTTTTCTAATTTTGTTTTTATTCTGTTTTTATCTGTATGCCTGTCTTATCCAAAGGTAGATTTCTGATGTTTTTAAATTACTTTTCAGCTTCTTTGTGTCCCTATTTCCAGGGGCCAGATCTTTGTATTTCTAGTAGTAAGTTCTAAGTCTGGCTCTTTATTGGTTGCTGCAGGCTGAGTATCCATTATAATAGGCTTATAGAATTTATTTCTCTAGGAATAACAGCTTTTATAGTAAGTTCTGTTTGTCTCACTTGTAAAACTACATACAGCAACAGAGGCTGCGTTCCTTGCATTCTCTCCATAAGGAGGAAGCCTGTGCCTTTCAGTAAAGAGTACAAACCTGAGATTCACTCTTCTGTGTAATAGCAAAATAACAGTGCAAAATTTTAGCTTTAGAGCCTCATTGATAGTATGCAAAGCAAGGAACAGTAGAATAATGCATTTAATATTAATTCTCGTTGTCCATCACTGATAATACCGTCAGCCCCATTTTCCCTATCTGTTGCTTTTGATGTAAACAAAAAAACCCCAAATGTCACTGAGACCTTTGGGATTTTTTTTCTTTGTCTCAGTTGCTCTTTGTGTTCTTATCGGGAGTGAAAATGGATATAGGGCATGTCCAGTCCAACTCAAAGCAAACACAGAGAGACCTAACACTTAGTAATCTTTTATCTAAATGTGAACTGTTCTATTATGCTTTTTTCAAATAATTTGTTATGAGAATGTATTGAACTTTTCAAAGAGTTGTTTTGCCTGTTGATATTGAAACTTATTCAGAAGTGAGACACATACAAGAACAGAGATTATACCAGCATCATTTTTTAATTGATTTTTCATGGAAGGTTTTAAGATTCTTTTTGTTTGTATGTTTTATTATTGTATTGTTACAGGAACTATTTTTAAGGGGCAAAAGGCTAGTAAATACTTAGCAAGAAAAATCTGAATATGATGCAGCCTGAGGATAATACTACTGGGAAAAATACTAAATACAATGTGTTTTTATATTCAAACCTATATAAATATAATTATCTCTAGCATTGACTTTTGGAGCATTTTTAAAATGTTTTATTATACATACATATCTTTTAATCTTAATTACCTGTCGTCAGTCAAGAAGATCTCTGGGTGCTCATTCCTAGAACCTTAATTAATTTTAAATACTGTACAAGGGTTTAGCATACATAGTAACATATGTAATACTGAAATCTGATGCAAAGCCTTAAGTGTTCTGATGTACCATCCCTTAAGAAAATGGCTCTTAATATGTTGTGAAATAATCAAAGCAGTGCTCTGTATAGCTCTGTTAATGAGTGCTTGTGTAATGACGACACACTTCTAATTACAAAATTCTTGTGCTTTCAGATATATCTGTGCTCACTTCAGAACGTGAGCTTTTTTTCTTTAGCTGTCATCTCAATATTACTATTGCCTTAACCCTAAGTGGAATGGCTGTTCTGGTCCATCAACAAATTAAGAGTGTGGAGTGGCACAGACAGAACTAAAACAATAATTAGACCTAACTAGTTCTTGCATTGTCATCTGTAACACATCAAAAGAAACGTTTGCCTTTTAGCTCTTGCAATTTAAAGAACAAAAGGCTGAATAGTTTTCTTACTTGAGAACTAAGCATGTTTATGAGAGATGAGATGAATAAGCTTCATGTTATTTGGATTTACCATTCAGGAATAAAGAGTAACCTGGACACTGATCAGCTGGAAGAGATGTGCTGATTGATTAATTGACAGTGCGACTTTGCGCCTTCTTATAAAGGGAATGTAAGATCTGGATGAGCCTTAGAAGGAGTAATTGTAAACATACTTTTTCGCATTAAATGCAGTTAGATTTTTGTAACTTTGCTTGATAATTATAGATGTTCTGCAAAGACTGAAAGATTGTTATTATCTATTGCCTAGTGTTGAAATGTAACCACTGAAGTCCAAATTTGTAGTGTATCTGGCCAAAGACAGTTATGCGGATTAATATTCAGTTATAAAAGGATATTTAATGTGAAAACTAGCTTTTCTTGAAATTTCTGTATGAAGGATATGTTATTACCAGGGAGCTGTAGATCATGGTGCTTTTCTTGTAGTTTTCTCCTGGAATTTTTCTTCCTTGCTGTGTGTTTAAAACAAAAGGAGGAAAAAAATGAAATGAAAAAGGCTCTTCTACCACCCTCTTTCCCTCCTTAAAAACAAATAAAATAATACAAGAAGATGAGGGAGTGAAGAACTTACATTTTCAGATCTTAATTTAGAATAAACTGGGCCTGGCTGATTTTGGTAGGATTTCCTGTGTTTAAAAGGGCTTGCATTCAGGGAGAGATTGGCCCTGATCCCACACTAAACATAGCTTGATATGAGGCATGAGTTTGTGATATGACTTCAGTGAGGCAAATTGTGTGTATTGTGTTTCCATTTGAGGAGCAGATTGTGTGAAAAGAAAATAGAGGAGTGACCGAAGGGCACTGCTGATTGTTTTATGTTGATATTTTCTAAGAAACATGTTGAATACTTTACCATGAAGCCTTTTTATTTATTCAGATACTTTTTTCCGTGTGTGTTTCAGTTGCTGATCTACACTTTGCTGCAGAAACTTTTTTGCATGTCAGTGAAGATACCTTGCTAGTCTATTCTCCTTCTGCACCCTCTGGTGCCTGCTGGCTCTACAGGGACAGTGTTGTTGCTGCTGTTTGTTGCTGTTGAAGTCCACGATTGGTTTGAGTACATGAGCAGTGCTCAGCATCAATGCACAAACCAGGAAGTGCCAGTAAGAGTGAAACTAGTTATCTGCAAAGTGCTGTCAAACCAAATAAGCAATACTAACAATGTTTTGAGTAACTTTCGCTGATGATTAGGCATTTGTTTGCAAGCAGAGCTGACAAGTGCATAAACCAGTGTTTCCTGGTTTTACCAAAGTCCTCAGGGGGTATTTACTGAAGTCATGTACTCTTGTCTCTCTGAGGAGTATATGTGTATTAAGGGTGAAGGCATGTCTTTTTATCATTGTGAATAGTAAGGCCTACTTAGGAGATATGTAGCTATTTATCTTGAATGGCACTTTTATTTTGCTCTACTGTTGATGCTGCATTACTGTAAAATTGCTGTACTGGCAACCTAAAAATTAGGGCATTTGGGGGTTGTCTAATATCTACTTGAACACCAGTGGATAAAATGCTTGAAACATTCAAGGGATATTGTGGTGCTGGGTTAAATGAAAAGACTGGAGAAGAAAGATATGCTCATGTCTTGGCTGTGTTGTTTGAGTAAATTGAAAGTAGCTCTGCATCAGTGCTTGACTGCTGGAGTAGCACAGGTGCATGTATGTAGCTTCACATAAACATACGATGCTTGAAGAATTAAGGAGAGGGAAACTTGGGAACACAATCCATTAGATTAAACAGAATCAAATCCAGTTTCAGTGTAGAATTTGGTTTAGAATGCAGGAACAGTGCAAGTGTGCTCAGATGAGTGGTGTCAATTGGTGCTGAGCTCCCAGCATGCAGAAGCCTAGTTGTTGCTGTTGGGAGTGTCTCAGTTAAATTTCTGCAGATGCTATGCCAAATGCTGCTTGTACTGTAAAATTGGGGCTCAGATCTTACCTCAGTTTGAGAAATATTTAGTTAACATCTTTGCCTGAACTTCTTGCTGAATGTAATACTCCTTCATACTAAAAATAGAAGTAGTATTTTTGTGCGTTTCTACAGATGTGAGAACTGTTTTATCTTTGAGGCATAAGCCGTGTGTGTTTGCACAGAGACCTTGTACACCCACGACTACTTGAACCAGAGACATCCTTTGCAACTGGTGTTTAGCTGGAGTATTCTTGGTGCCCTCCCCTGTTTGCTGCCAACACCTTACTATTTCTGTTTTTCCCTGAGATGCACTGTTTTCCACTCAAAATTTTATGTCTTTAAGTCTACTCACTGTACTTGTCATTTGTATCTATAGTAGTGGCTTGATGATCTCTTCAGACTGTGGGGTGTAAGGCCAAAAGATGGTGGCTAGGTGCAAAAACTTGCTTTTACTTCTTAAGCAGCAGGTGAAATGGATGCCTATTAGCTTAACTTGTCTGATCACGTGCTCTAGGCTGCAGATTCATGCAGTGTATTAGTGTATCTCTGTCTTAGCCACATCATCTGGGAGTAAAATAACTTCTCTTTACAACACAGGTCTTCTGTCATCTTTGTCCTTCAGAGAGAGCATGGCTCCCAGGTGCTAGTGGGATGGTGGCTTTACTTTTAGGATTTAACTGCAGGCATTGCAATGTCCTGTGTATTAGAAACACCCAAAAAAAAAAAAAAAAAAAAAGGAAGGGAAGCATCTCACAACCTTACAGATGTTCTGCAGTAGCTGGCAGTAGCTAGGCTGTTCTTACTTGCTGATGTGGCCAAAGTACAGCTGTGCTTTGCTGCAGGCTTCTGCTTCCTTGGCTTTTGGTAAGAAAGGTCAGGAGTTCCAGGCATCTAGGAGAGTATTTTTGATACTCTCTTGACATGATCAGGGAAGTTTAGGGATAGGTATTCTGGGAAAGCCCAGGATATGTATTAATATACCTGTATTTGACCAAAAAGCTTGTGTCTGTTGTAAAGGATCTACATCTTAATAAAGCTGTGCTGTTTGGCCTGAAAAGGAATGATCTTTCATTTTGTCAGAGTTTCTAGCTCACAGTGATGTCCATTGATCAAATAACATATCAGGGATTGAGTTTGCCTTTAGTTTATTTTCTGGATGTTTGGAGTACCTTAGCAGAAGTTTGAGTCACTTCATGGTTTTGAGTCTGAGTGGGAAACCTAGACTAGTGTGTTAGAGGTTGTCATCTACAGATCTCAGCTCTGTTACACATTCAGAGAAAAATTCTTGAAACATCATTTCTGTTAATTTTAGAGCTGCAGTGATGTGTGTTGGGATTTGCGCACCTTAGCACAGTACAGTTAAAATTTTCCTCAGAGCAGTGAGAAAGTTGGTTGCTCTTTTGAGTACTGTGTTCCTGGTTAGACCTGCTTCTGCACCTTACTGAGAACCTGAAAGTATATTTTAGTTTTCTTTTACTAGCAGTAATGTCTTCCAGGTTTTAGGATAATAGTCACTTAATATTTCTTAAATTAAAAATTTAGGGTTAAAATAATGATCACCTACAAATGGGTCCTTTACTGATTGGAGATCTGCTGAAAAACAGCTTGAATGTTTTGGGTAGCTGCAATTTGCAGGAATTGGAAATTGTGTAATTCCATTGACATTGACATTGTTAACACTTACGCTGGCCCAAATGAGATAGTTGCGCTTTTTTTTTTTTTTTTTTTATATTATTCCTTTTTGATGATATACTTGAAATTCCTTTTGTCTGCTTCTATATTCTCATTTTGGGTCAATTCAGCACTGGAAATGTCTCACTGTTGATGTAGTGATGGTAATTTAGGCACATTTCACCCTTTTCAGTGATATACCCTGTTAAAATTGTTTTCTTGCTAGCATATTATCCAAATAGATTACTGAAGTTCATTCTTACCATGGATCATCATAGGGAGCCAGGGTTAATGTTATGCCAGTGCAATGTGGACTGAGTCAGTGGTTTGGAATGCTGCAATTTTATGCATTTTTGTGGTAATACTTACTTGCCATTTTTTATCTGTTTTGAAGATTTTTGACAATCTGAAATCTAACTAAATGAATCCTTCATCATCTTCAGTGATCGTTATTAAAAGTAAATAGTCTTCCCATAGGAAAATCACTCCTCAGATAAAGTCGTAAGTGTATATACCCATCCCAGACACTGAGGAAGACAAGTTTGTGAGCAGATAAGAGAGGTAGATTCTAAAGTTATGTTGGCAGAGATGTACTATGAGGAGGAATTAAAAGTGAAAGATGGAAAGAAGTTGTCAAATCATACAGGTTAATGAAGGAATTTGAAAGGAGGAAGTTGAAAAATGTTACTAAATGTGAATATCGTTATCCAGAAACTGAATATCTGCTTAGGTTTTATGGCTTTGAATACCCTTCCACTGCTCTTTTGAACTTTTTGGGGTGGGAAGGGTAAAAGCCAGAAACTTAAATTGTAGGAGTCATATATTATCAAATTACAAACAAAGAAAATTGTTGTAAGTGCTACCAGTGTGTAAACCTTTTGAAATCTGCAAGACAGACCTTTTTACTGAGATAGGCATTTACACACACATATTTGTATATGTATCTTGATATATGGATTATTACACCTCTGTCCCCTAAATTTGGTGAAATAAAAATCTTTTTTCTGCTAGGACTGTTCAGTCATCTATAGATGCAAGTGAGAAAGAATATAAGGTGCTAGGTAGTGAAGTTTTGTTGTTTGTTTTTTGTCTTTTTTCAAGTAAACTGGGCAGAAAAGTGTGCAGAAATGTGAATACTTTAGGGTGATTGCTCCATTAATGTGTTGAAGCAACTAATTAAAGATTTCCTGCTTTATTTTTCTTCACATTAGTCAGATGGAGACCTTTTCTGAGTGGAAACTGTTACTCTGTTCTGCACTTTTATATCAAAACAAAGGTCATCTTTTCGATTTTAGTTCTTGGAGTGATTAAAGGGAAAACTGCTTCTAGAACAAGCATCAAGTATTTGTTTTTCCCTACTTCATTTTACCTGCATAGTAGGAAGTTGCAGAAGCCTTATTTGGATGTTTCTGTGTATCTGTGCTTACCAGGTGTGACACTAGGATCGTGAAGGTCAGCTTGTCTGCAAAGCAGTGATTCTGCTTTGGTAACTCTCTCCTGCTCAAACTAATAGCAGTAGCATCTATGGTAGAAGATAATTCAAGATTATGGGTCTTTTGTGTTTAATGTTTGTTTTCTGTTAACTGCCTTTTATGTAGTTATTTTGTGCTCCTGCCGAAATTCTGCACGTTTGAGAAGTTTGTAAATCATTTTTGATTATTTTAAATTAAGATCGTTGATACCCCTTCTACTTCAGGCGTTAGGTTCACCATCCTGAGTTGCTAATGGCAATGTAGAGCTATCTTAGATTGTTGTAAGATGCCATTGAAATAAAGTATGTGAGAGTGTAAGTAAATGAACTGCAAATAAATACAATAAGTGGTAAACTTTGTTTATCGTGCATGGTTAATTAGTCATTCATTTTAGAAGGCAGTTGAATTTTTGTGTGACAAATAAAACTATGATATTCTCTTTAGCATGAGCCATTAGAATTCTGGCGTGACAAATTTAGGATTATTTGCTCTGTTCCAATCAGTAAGATTAGAAGATATGTAAAGTACGCTCAGCTAGATACAATGAGTAGGTCTGCCTTGCTTATATTTAATTATGAACAAGTTTGAAATCTGGTTCACCTACCTCTTCAGGCTCCTTTTGTAGTCAGTGGGTAGAGTTCACTCTAGGGAGCAATTCCTCTCCTGAGCCTTCTCATGACTGACTATAAAGCAAGCTTCAGGGTTGCTTTTGAAAGCAGGATTCATCATGCAGCTGTCTATATCTGATCTTTTCCATTACTGACAAAGACCTTGTGCTGCATATTTGCTTGGCTTGGTGGAGCATGCAAAAGGGCCTCATTATCTAGAGTAACCTTTTCTTTTTGTTTATGCATTAGTAAAGACAGGAGGAGGGAACTATTTCTCTGTTAAAAAAGAAAAAAAAACCCTCAACCAACCAAAACAAACAAAAATCCACAATCTCTCAATGGTTTGTTCCTGAAAAAGACCTGAAGTGGTTGGTATTAGGATTGCTGATCAGCTGAAGGTTTTGCAAGTATGTAAAGACAAAACAGTATAAGAATATTTGAATTTGAAAGAAGATGCGGAAATGAATTTAATTTTGAACTATAAAACCATCAAATCGAATTTGAAAATAATGAAATTGTCCATCAGTCAAGACTAATGAGTATTGGACTACAGAGAAAATATATTTCAAAGTAATTCTTCTACAGGGAAAAATGCAGACAACCTTCTCCAGTATTCAAAATGAAAATATTAAATTAATGTATCACAACTAGAAGCAGACTATATTATCTGAACTTAACAAAGGGAAAATGTTATGCAAAATGACATGCATATTTTAATGTCTGTTAGTATAAATACTGTTTTGACATTTTTACTGGGACTTGTAACTTAAATAATGAAATCTTTCCAATAGTGAAATACTTCCTGTTGTCTTTATTATATGTGACCTAAGGTCTTAACATCAGAGGCATCTTTGTTTTAGTTTTGTATTAATCCATGTTAAAGTTTGGAATGCTTGAAGAAGTATTTTCCATTCTCCTGGCCCTTAAAGTGCAATTTTTAATTTTTTTTTTTCCAAACTGAGCTTGGTTTGTATGGCAACAGTTTTCCAAGCTATGTTGTCTAAAATTTGAAGTGGGACTTGGTTAATAAGAGCACTACATGGCACTTCTGAAAATCGAAAGAGGGGAAATAAAAAAGAGAAGCTGGTGTTTGAGAAAATGTTTGAATTTTCAAAGGTTCTGTCAAATTTGGCTTAATACTCATTTTCCCTTTTTTTAAAAAAAAATAGATTACTTATTTTTCTGTGGCTTTTAGTCTATGTCTGTCTTCCTTTTAGAGTAAGATAGTGTGTGTCATTTTTGTGGGCTTTCTGGTTAAAGTTTTTAAATACCTAACAAGGTTTTTCTCAGTTTGTTAGAATGGAGGGTGAATCACTTTGTTGATTCTACAGATTGAATTTGATTTAGGTATCACTCTTGAAGCTTAATCTTAAAGAGATTTAGTACAAAACCAGACTGTGCTAAAGCAATCTAGTATCCTCCTATGATGGAGGAGAAGATCTGAGTAGAGGAGAAGCAGTAGACACTGTATATTTTAAGAAGATACTTTTGGCACAGTCTTATACAGTCTACAAAACTAAGACAAGGGTTTATGTCCTAAACTCAAGCTACTAAAAGTTGTCTGAAAAACTCTAGTATGAGTACTTCACTGTGAAACTGTAGGGAAACTGTTTTTCATATGCATTTTACTTCAGCCTAGTCGTTGTCAGTGTTTTCTTGAAATATTGGTTGATAGAATAGGAAGTAAATTTACTCATGTCTGTGTTTGCCTTTTTGTACAAAATGACAAACAGCTCAAATATGTAATGAGGAGTACTGATTAATTAGCAGGGAAGGTTGTAGTTCTTGTTGAGAGTAGTAAGCCATTCAGACCAGCAGTACATTGCTGAGGGAGAGCATGATGTGGACACTGTTCCAGTATGTATATGTAGGAGGGCCTGCGTCCAAATCTCTGTTCAAAGATGTTAGGACCTCACATGGAGTGCTGTCCTTACAGAAGTGTATTAACTGTTAAAAGGACTAAGAAGAAACATGGGTCTAGCAAAGGTGGAGTAGAGGGGTAGAACTGGAGCCACTCTGCTGGGAATGAATAGAGTACTGCCACTGACCAAGTGCAAAAGGAGAGGGAAAATTATTCTTTGCCCTTTGGGAAGGGATAAGATCATCATATGTTTGTATAAAAGGCTTCTTAGGAGGTCAGATGGAATTTTGGGAAGTATGATCAGATGCTGGGAGAGGTTCCTCAGGGACATTGTGTGAGGTCTGTCATGGGGCTGAGAACTAGTGATGGTGTTACCCAGTAGATGTTGGCTTCTGCCTTCTGCAGAAGTGAAAGCTCACTCCCCTGCCAGGAACCACCATGTATGAGATGGTAGCAGCTGCTAGCCTCTCTTGAGTATGAGATATGTCCCCTTTCCTCCAAAATTCTTAATCAGCAAATTAACATCTAATTTGGAAAAGAATACCGCTTGATGCACAGCCTTTGGGTTGAAGAATTCTCATTTCCCGTGAAACACTGAGAACAGAAGCCCTATAATGAGGTGGAATTATACTGATCTTAATCAGTATAGAATTTGTCTGTATACATGAAATAGGCTAATATTTATATTCTCATGTTTTCTCAGTGTAATGTTATCTACACATATGCAACAAAATGATGAAGATTGGCATTTTCTCATTCAAAATGTATTCATTTTCCATCTTTTTTGACTCTGGCTTTCAAGTCAGGTTTTGAACTGTAATAAGGTTCTACTCTTTGCCTTCTTAATCCCTGTCCCAGAGATTACAAAGATGGAATACTGTGGAATTTTGTCAATACTGTTTTAAATGACCTGGTAAAGATGGTGTTATAATGGCATGAGATGTCTTTATTCCACGGGAACTGAACAGAAAGTTGCTTTGGTGTAGTTAGTTATTGCTGTAAAGAGAGGAGAGGGAGGAGCTGAAGCCCATCTACTTCTGTGGCACTACCTAAAGAGGCTTTGCAACCCAAGTCCTTTCCCTTCTTGCAAGGGAAAGGGGCAACCTAGTTTTGTGTTGATTATAAACCCGGTTGCTTATGCTGTTACTAACTATAATATTTATTAAGGGAAATAATAAAACCGTTTTTCTGTAATTTCTCTTACGATTTTATTATCTTTGCATCTCAAATATGGTGCACGCTCCCACCAATAGGTTTATAGGACTACAGGAAAGAGCCATTCCACTTGTACCAAGTCTGAATTTAATGAAAGAAAAGAAACTTAATACAGTCTTAATACACTGAGTGATAACAGTGTTAGAATACTTAAAATTGTGAAGTGTATAGATGGCAGAACTGAAATCAAAACATTTTAAGACAATTAAAAAAGCAGCATTGCTGAGTGTGATATGATGCATTCTGAGTTTAGAACGTACCTGCAAGGGAATCTTGGAAACTCTAAAGTTTTATGTCTTATGATGCTGGAGCTCTCTAAGGATCTGTTCCTTTGTCAGGCTTAGAAAGGATCAGTGTACCTGTAAGAATTCAGTGATAAAACTTGATTTTTATAGCAAATGTAGTTCTTATTAAAAATCCCTACCCCAAGAAATAAACCTGTAGATTTTCCACAGTATTTGGTACTATTTGCATTTGGTACCACCTGCCAGGCACAGCCAAATGGTGCCAAATCATGCTCACATTGAGCAGTGCTACTGCTCTTTGCTGATGCTGGTGAAGGGTGAGTGTCTCTGGATCGTGTGTGGCCTAGGCACTTCACTTCTGAGGCCTGGTCTTGTCACAGAACCAGGCAAATCTGAAACTCTCTGCTGACTCTGCTGTGTGTTGGTTGACATTGCAGCTTTTGGAAGTGGAAGGAGGAGGACAGCAGTTTGCCTGGTGTCCTGTGGTTTCTTTGCAAGGTGTGATGAGGCTCAGTACGCACCAGGATGATATAGCGGTCAGAGATGGCAACCTCTCCTGCTCTGGTGCTTTCCATTGCCCTACCTTTGACAAACTATGACTTTGATTGTGGCACTGGAGCCACACTTAAATTGCTTGGGGACCACAAGGGTAACTGCTGTGGGTCTGGGCAACTTGGTTCCTTTCTTGAGACATTTAAGCCTGTATTCACTGTAACCGCTTTGAATAGGTCCGCTAGTGTATCAGTGCTTCAGTGCTTTGGTGATGTTTCTAGGGAAGTGTTTGTGTTGAATTGCTTAAAGCTGAAGAAAAAATTTTGCAGAGGAAGTGTACATGAGTTATTTAGCAAATCTACTTTGAAATTTTGCTGCACTTCTGAGGGTGGGGAAGATACTGTGAGAAGGGGTAATGCAAACTCCAGTTTTATCCTGTAGCTGCAGTAACCGTACCTGATTGTGCTGTGCCTCTTCTGGACATCACCCTTCACAGTGTGAATGTGCCTTTGGGGTTTTTTGATTAAAAAAAATTACAGCTTTATCACAGCATGCAACAGGTGGTCTCTTCTCTAGATTAGGGCCCTAGAATACTGCTCTGTGTTCAGGGCTCAGGTGTTGTGGTTTTTACCAATGTAGTTGTTCATTTCCTGCACTAGTTACGGCCAGAATGTACTGGTTCTGGACATTCTGAAAGGTCAGAGCTTCTGCTTCTGTGTTTTGTTTTGTTGGGCTTTTGTTTGGTTGGTTGTTTTTTGGGGGGCTTTTTAGGGGTTTGTTTGGGTTTTTTTTTGATTGGGTCGTTTTCCCTTCCCATTATTTCTTCAGTGAACCAGAATTTCTGTCAGGGTTGTTTGTTCTTTCTTTCCTTCTCCTTTGGATTAGGAAACGTGGATTCTGTGCTTCTAGCTTCTGATTGTGTATTTCCAGTCATCTCTGAAAACTCCTGGGGCATAAATTTGTGTGTGTTCCCTACTGTCTTAAGGCTGGTTGGGAATCATAGAATCATAGAATTGTTAGGGTTGGAAGGCTCCTTAAAGATCATCTAGTTCCAACCCCCCTGCCATGGGCAGGGACACCTCCCACTAGATCAGGTTACTCAGAGCCCCATGTAGCCTGGCCTTAAAAACTTCCAGGGATGGGGCTTCCACCACCTCTCTGGGAAACCTGTGCCAGTGTCTCACTATCCTCATGGTGAAGAACTTCCTCTTCACATCCAACCTAAATCTACCCTCCTCAAGCTTATGTCCATTCCCCCTCGTCCTATTGCTGTCTGATGTCCTAAAAGGTCCTTCACCAGTCCTCTTGTAGGCTACCTTCAGATACTGGAAGGCCATAGTAAGGTCTCCTGGGAGCCTTCTCTTCTCCAGACTCAATAATCCCAACTCTGTCAGCCTGTCCTCTTAGGAGAGGTGCTTCAGGCCTCTGATTATCCTCGTGGCCCTTCTCTGGACGTGTTCCAGCATGTCCATATCTTTCTTATACTGAGGACTGCAGAACTGGATGCAGTACTCCAGGTGGGATCTCATGAGTGTGGAGTAGATGGGGAGAATCACCTCCCTTGACCTGCTGGCCATGCTTCTTGTAAAGAGGCAAAGTTCCCCTTAAGGTGTACAATAGAAAAGAATCAGCTTGTATTCAAGTTTTATTGAGTTTAGCAGAGAATAAAATACACCTAAAAATAATTTTGGGAGCGTTTGTGGTTTCATATGGAGAGTAATTATTGTTTTTAGAATAACTAGTCTTTACAGTATCAAAGACATCTGTGCCTTTCTCTTTGGACAAAGTTATCTGTAGATACGTTAGATCTCTGTGGTCTTTTCTTCCCCCCTGAATCTTGAAGAGTAATGATTTTTTTTTTTTATTTTAAAATGAAATTTCAACAGTTAACAACTCTTGCTTTAGTTTGTGTGTATATTGCTTTTTATTGCATTTACTTTTTGCTTTAAAATACTCAAAAGCTGTTTATTTTAAGGTTTTTTATTATTTTTAGTGTGCTTAATATTTTGAAATTAATTTTATCCATTTATGGAATAGTATTTTATGAAACTTGGAATAGATTTTTGCTAATAATGTTTTATTAATCTACTTCATTTACAGGAAGTGGTCATCAGTCAAAATTTGCTTACCTCAGCAGAGACAAAAAATTAATGGGCAAAAGTACAGTGTCTAGGTAGGTAGCTATTTTCAGTGCACTTAAGGTTCTTCAAGGAGAACCTTATTTTAAGGGATTGGGATAGCTATCAATAAAAGATTTTGCTCTTTATAATATTCAGGCAGTAGATTCAACAAGGAGTTGTTGAAGGAAGTGGCTTTGAAACATATGAATGTGCTCCCTACTTTTATGAGATTTTATTAAAGGTGCCTTGGAATGATGCAGATGTGCATTTGTCTGGTAGAGAGAAATTGAAACAAGTGTATATACTTTTGTATGTGCTTTTAAAATTTTTGCAAATATTTTTCCTTAGGTTTTGTAAACAAAGTGTTCTCTCTGATAGTTTTCCCAAATTTGATTGTAACTTACATTAAGGAAGTTATAAAGGGATTGGGCATGGGCATCTTTATTTTGCTGAGTCTTGATGTTCCACATTCAGTTCTTTGAAATGTGGTGCAGTAATTGTTATATTTCTGTATATGATTTTCTCTTACAGTGTTCTGTAATCATAACAAAAGTTAATCAAGATTCCATGACTGTAACTTTGCAGCAGTAGTACCATAGAGTGGGTGGGTGAGTTTCTTCATTTTGACTTGTGAATAATAATCATATTTTATTTGTCCCCTTCAAAAGAGGGATAAATCTTTTATTGAAATTTTAGTATTAGCATAGTCTACTCTGCAAATCAATGTTTGGAACCCATAGTGTTTCTTCAGCAATTGCAAAGGCTAAAATAAATGCTCAAAAAGAACTTGGTTTTGTTCAAACCGAAATGCATATTGTTTTACAATTATATAAAGTGCTTCAAGGTATCATCACGTTTAATTCAGTAAAATCATCTTTGAAGATGGAAGTTTAGTTTTAGGACTATTTTGTTTAATCTTTACATGACTAAAGTAAAAATTAATGCTTTGGTTTTTATTGCAAGTCTCAAATTGTGGTGTTATGTGATGTAGCCAGTTTTTATATTCATGGCATAAAAGTAGAGTAGAAAGCAGGTGACATTTCTAGCCAGGTATTATGCCATTTTAAAAGTAAAAGTTGTTAAATATCTGCGAGTTAGGAATTTCAGTGGGCTGCAGACTGTGAATTAATTGGAGCCTGCAAATTATTTGATATGGGGAGGGGGAAGAAAGTGAACGTGATAATCAACATGAAGTAAAAAACATAGGAGTTAACTTTGGAGTTTTGCCAAATAACATGTTAAAGTAGCATAGATATGTTCCCAGGAACATGTCATGACATGCTTAAGATTCATTAAAATAAGATGAACAGAAGAGTCAGTGAACCTCAAGAATAGCTTGCTTTTGTGATTACTGTTTCACATTTTGGCAGTCTGTTTGAATTTAATGATACACTGTGGAAAGTCCCAGAAGTAACTTTGAAGAATTTTTCCTTTAATTTTTTGTTATGCTCAGTTAAGCTTTAGTTTAAGGATTCTGCTCTGAATATGGACTTCTCTCTGGTATGCTCTTAGCTCTTCTAGAATCCTAAATTGGTTGGGGAAAAAAGTTATGCTTGGCACAGATTGATTTCTTATTCCTCAGAATAATTTATCAGTGTGTTGTTTTTGCTTCTAAGGCAGTCTCCAGACTGTTCTGGCTTTCCTTGAGCAAAGTTGAGTAAGTAGTTTACCATTAGAGAACATGCCTTTTACATTAATAGTTTCTGAGAATTATTTCTGTGGCAAAGCATGTTTCTCTTCAGACTCCCATACAGTGCCTGAAGGAAGCTGAGATCTGAGCAGCCTTTAGTGTGAAATTACAATTCCCTGTGCAGGTGAAGGCTTAGGTCTGAAAGCCAACATTTGAAGTGCAGCAATTGAGTGTGCAGACAGGTGTTAGAGAAGTTGCAGTGCCAGGTATCCATGGTGTCAGGAAGACAGAAGCTGTTGTGACTGAACTGCTGTGATAAGGAAGGCAGGTGACTGTTCTTGTGTATGAATTTATTTATTCTGAACCAGGCAAAATAGGATCACTTCTTACAGCCAGAAATTCTTGAGCCAGATGCAGACATCAGGGTGCGAGGAGTAAGGACTAGTATAGGTTGAGTGCTCCTATGCATGTGATTCAGGAGTGGCAGTGCAGTCCTGCATATTTAAATTTGGACTAGATGTGATACTTCATGAAGCAGTACCAGACAGACCTGTTTTGAAATAATGGATTCACAGATGAAAAGTCATTCATTTATTGAGAGTAATCTTCAGCTCTATTCTTGTTGAAGTATTAAAATGGGTTTATCTTGTAACAGAAACCTGCTTTGGTGGTGCTATCTCTATATCTCTTCCAGTCTCTAGCACTTCTGATACCAATAAATTTTACAGAAGCCTCTCACAGAACATTATACCTAATGTATTTGTAGCTTCCCTTAAAAGTAGGTATTTTAGAACAGAACTTAGAAAGGATGCTTTTGTGAGAATGTTTTCAGATGTCAGGTGGTTTGTTTTTTTTTTTCCTATTAAATCCTATAGAACAGTTTTGTTTCTTTGAACATGAATTAAGTAGTTTTATTTCAGGGACCGTGATTTAGAGAGTATGTCAGTCCCTGTGAACATATATGGCAGGAAGGGAACAAACTGTAACATTCTACTTTAATGTAAAGTGTAAAACCAGTTATGAAAGTTACTAGTCTGCAAAATTAAGAAGAATTCTTGTAGAGAGCAGAACACATACTCTGCTCTTGATGAGAAGAAAATAGGAAGCATCAATACAGACCGAAAGATCAGATAATAAATGCTGATGGTCACTAGATTCACAAAGGGACTTATGTCTTTCTGCTTATTAGGCTAAGCACTGGTATTTCTTTCTTCAGAAATTTGTTGAATCAGTGTAAATCATTGATATTTGGAAGAATTTTTTCTCATAAACTCAAAATCTTTGTAGAATTACTTTGTTCCAAAATAACCTGAAACACAAACTTTTAAGTCCTCCTTTAAGGTTTATTATTTAAAGGAGAATTTACAGGCCCTCAATTTTACCTGTTAACTTAGGGCTATGCATGCCCAACCCAGCTAACTAAGCATTTAATTTAAAGTTTAGTGAACTTTCTTTTTAAAAAACAAGCCAATATACTTCAAATCTTGCATCTTTTCTTCATATGTTCTTTATGACTTGCTGATGATTATTTTCCTTTAGTGTTATTTTCTTGTATCACTCTTATAGTAGGAGCTGAATCATAAATTGACGGACGTTAGTCAATATTTTGGTTTTTTCAATTGAAATTTTAGAGTGAGGCTTAACACTTCTCATGACGTGAGAAGCATGAAGGTTTTATTGGGTTTTTGTTGTCATTTCCCAGTGAAAAAGCAACTGAGCAGGTAAAGGAAAACAGTGTGCACAGGTGCTGCATGGTTCTCAGCACCCTGTAGAGTGACACTGGAGTGGTTTATGTGGTTATCACTTTCAGCTATGTTCTGGCTGCTGTCCCAGAGATGGTAGGATAGGGTATGTAGCAAATCTTATGTGAATTTTCAGTATAACCTACCAAGAGTGAATTGATGGTACCTCAGTTGGTACTTGGGTTCTGCAGCTTGTCAGTAGCCCCCCAGGGAAGAGAAGTATGATGGAAGGACTTAGGATGACAGCTGTATCAGCCACTCTAGTTCCATCCACCACTGCATATGATTAGTTATGTATTATCCTTGCTTAGTAGTGTTGTCCATCCTACAAGGATTCATCCTTCTGATAAAGTGAAGTTGGGCAACAGACTGCTTCATTTCCTAGTACCTTGATCTTCAGATACAGTTTCTTGACTGTTAAGATACTGTATCTTGAGGCTATTGCTTTGTCCTACCCCTGTGGTGTGGTGTAACTGTGGCTGTAACCATGTAGCAAAGCTTGACCAGGGATCAAACTGGCTGAAAATGCAACAACCCAGTGAATAGCAGGACT
Source organism: Bucco capensis (assembly GCA_013396975.1). Taxonomy (NCBI): domain Eukaryota; kingdom Metazoa; phylum Chordata; class Aves; order Piciformes; family Bucconidae; genus Bucco; species Bucco capensis. Next base: position 32,151 of record VWZO01013343.1, on the reverse strand, counting down.
GTGAGAAACAGTCACACCAGCACTGCTGGTGTAAAACCTTATGCCTCGTGCTTTTTTGTGCATGGCTAGGTTTTGGAAGTTGTGAAAAGTACACAGTGCTGTTCTGTGTGCCATTTATATGTACTGGCTCCAGGAGCATTTTTCTTTGTAGCAGTAAACATTTTGCTAGTTTTAAAAAGAGGGAAACAGTTAACAAAAGTGCTAAAGAATAAATTTATTTAACAGTGCAATAAAAAAGCTCACCACAGAGATTCAGAAACCTTTTTTTCTGGGGCTGGGGCAACCTCTGACCAAGTGACACTCACTCTCTGTTACCCCCTCTCCCCCCACCCCAGGAAGGGAATTCACAGTGAAGAGCCAAGAGAACTTATGGATTGGAAAATAAACTAAAACCAATGAAGTAATAGAAATAAAATATTTACAAACAGTCACAGAGCCAAAATTGAACCCCAAATCCCCTTTTTGGTAACTGTGTCACCACTGAGTATGCCCAGCACTGGGCTGTAGCCAGGTGGGGGAGCTAGATTCTGGAACCTTTGATCTGGGTTGAAGGGAGGACTAGCAAGAGTCCTCCTCAGATGCCAGCCATCGAAGAGAGGAAGAAGGAACTGATCCTCTTCTTATACTGGATATGACATATAATGGTGTGGAATACCAATTTGGTCACTTTAGGGCCGCCTGAACTGTCCACTCCTCCCTAAAGGTGTAGCCATTTACTCTGCACCCCCTTTGTGGGACACAAGTTCCATTCTTCAGCCCTAATTCCAAAACACTGAGTCTTACCTGTAAAATAACAAGCTGCTAGCTTCAGACAGTGCAGTTAATTAGAGCAACTTCAGCTGAAAAGTAAAATCACTGAACAGAATTGTGTTCTAGCCCAAATCAGGACAGACAGTAATAAAGGAAATCAAACACAATGAATACTTCACTATTTGTAAATACTTTTGCCTTTTGTAGTTTTTTAAGAACTAATCATTGTACTCATCCAGAGAAAGAGAGCTGCACTATGTGGATGATGTTTTGTTTAATTTGTTACAAATTTATGTAGCATGTAACTGCCTCCAGTTATCCAGTATATAGGTTCATGATGAAATGTATCACACTTCGTATTCCCGCCAGCCTGATCCTCTGAGAAAAGGCATAATCTGTGCCTTTAGAATATTCATTTGGATTTTTAAAATGTGGTAAAGAAATCAGTCTTTCTTTCCTGAACCAGATTTAATGCTGGAATGATGTGTCTTTGTGAAAGCAAAACTTCAAGATTGTGCAGGGTGGGGGAGGGTGGGGAAGGGATTGTATCACTCAAGAAGCAAGAACTTCTTCCAGGACTTGGCTGACCCTGAGATTTGAAAGAATTTGGCAGCAGATTGTGGTGTAGTGATTTAAATTCCTGTATTTTCTGCATCTGCAATATTAGTAAAATGGGTTGAGACTAAAATGGATGTGAATGCTTTGCTATTACAACTCTAGATGAAAGTACAGTAATGCTGTTGGTCAGGATAACTTTTGAATCTTATGAAAGCAGCTGTAGGAGAAGAAAAACTGAAAGTTGGTGTCTTACATTTTCAAGCACTTCACTGACTGCAAAGCTTTGTGAGTGAGACTATATACATTGAGATTGAGTAGTCTTGTTTTCAGTAAAAATACTCCTTTTTTAAATGAGAACAGAATAATGGGAGGTGATACCTTGTTGCTTATTTTAGCAGGCCCTTGAGGTGCTAAACATTGCCATAATGTCATGGGGCTCTAAATGCATGCAACTGAGTTTTCTTAGAAACTGTGAAGAAGGTATGAGATGGAGGGAACAATCCCATGTCTGGGACTTGGGCCAGGTCTAAGTTACATTTGCAGTCTGAGCTTAGACTGCCAATTTGAGGTAGCTCTATTTTAAAATGTTGTGGCATAAAGTCTGTCACTTCAAAAGGGAATTGCTTTAAAATGAAAAATGACATGTTATTTCAGTTTCTGATATTTGAACAAAGTTTACAGTATATATTGAGCCAAAGTTTTACAGTATGGGAGTCTGACTGAAGTCTGCCTGCTTAAAGGAGTGCATAGCTGGATTAATTCAGTTTTTGACAACCTTTATGGAGAATGGAATGATTGAAGAGATTTAAATTAAACATGTGGAAGATGAGTACAGTGGAAAGGCATGATAGGTGCATTTACTGCTTGCTTCATGGGATGTAGTGAATGGATTCCTTGATTTGCTTTGCTTGCTTGCAGGGCTTTTGCTTTGCCTATTAAACTCTTTATCTCAATCTGCAAGTCTTCTCACTGTTACCCTTCCAATTCTCTCCCCATCCCACCAGGGGGGAGTGAGGAGCAATAAGCTGCTGAGTGGGGCTTAGTTACTGGCTGGGGTTAAACCACAGCAATTCATAAAACAAGTGGTCCATTCCGGGGGTGGGGGGGGGTGGGGGGGTGGAGGGAAGCATAGCAAAGACAGAGTTGATAGTACCAGTACTCTGACAGCAGACTGGCTGATATTTTATGTGCTTCTTCACTTGTTTCTTGGGTTTATTTTTTTTTGGGTAGCAACATAGGTATTTCAGAAGTTTGTTTGGTTTCTGAACTTAACTTCGGTTAAGTCTGGCTTCTTAGAAATTAACTAATTTCTTCTTTGATGCTACTCCTAAAAGACAATCAATCAACAAATATGATACACAGATGGTGTATATTTAGCTGATCATTGTCTTGATGGATCATCAGCTGGGAACATACTTTAAAAATTACTTTGTTTACAAATTGATCTAGTTTCTTTTTTAAAAATTGTCTGAGGAGAGTCTTAAGTAACAGGAATATGCCAGTACAGCATTTGTTTACAAGATTGTTTCTTATTCGCTGCATGCATACCTAAAATAACATTGAATTTAAAAGTATGAGCCAGCATATTACCCCCTAACATTAATGGCATGATTGTCACTTCTTTCCAAAATGCAGTCATCTTTTGTAGTGAAACTTTAGAGCTGAAGGACATTGCACAGAGAAGCATATAACATTTCACAGTAGTAAATCAAAAATGCTATGTTAAATCTAGATCAACTTTTAGTCTTGAATGGACTGTAGATACTACAAATGACTGCAAGCATTAAGAAGAGAGAAAGTGGGTAAATGTGCTCTCAGGCTGTTGAAGGTGGTATATTGGTTTTGTTTTATTATTGAATAAATAATAGTATTTATAATGTTACCAGAAAAGTAACAGTTGCTCTTAATCAACAAAATTCTTAAACCATGTCTTTGACCGATAATCCAGCTGCCTGTTTTAGACTACAGATGCAGTTATGCATATGTGTGTGGTCAGTCAGGAGTTGTGACTGCATTGCCATGTCTACAGGCTCCTGCTTCTTCTCCTCAGGTCACGTCATTAAATAAGGTGGAGTGCATCTGGTATCTTCTTGGTTTCTCCGTACAGCTGCTCTAGATAGAGTTCTAGTTTGTTTGCTTTTCTGGTCACTATTGCAGATCCATTAGTGTCTTCCTCATATTTGAAATGTCAGTGTTGTATGTGTTTGGATTTTGTCGAGTGGGCAGGTCTGAATATTGTTTCCTGAGTGAGTATATCTCATTCATCAGACTCATAAAAGGCATCCACACAGCGTAGTGCAAAGTCATATCCCCAACCACTGTTGGTTTCTTACATCTTCCAGATCTTGTGCCTGTGATTAGTAGGAGGAGAACCTGCAGGAATCTGCCCCAGGACAGGCATGATATCAACCATGTTATGCAGCTGAATGGAGCTGCTTGTAATCTCCATTTTCAGTTTCAGCTTTAGTAATTTCAATGCTAGTTCATTTTTATTTTAATGTAGGATGGTTTTTCTTATTCCTACTGTGCTATTTTAATTTAGGAGTGTTTTAAAATGTTCATTGTGTCGTAGGTATAAGGATGGTTAAGGGTTTGAAACAGAATGTATATCTTGGTCAGAAGAATTTTTGTGGCTTTTCTGTAGCTCGTTTGATGTCAGGGACTGACTTTCCTTACATAGTTTGCATGCAGCAGAGATTCACAGTTTTAATGTAGCTTTTGAAAGTATTATTATGCTTTACAGAACACTTGAAAAATTTTACCTTGGAGATGGCTGTTCTTGAGAATATGAGTGGAAGATAGACTAAAATCATAACTATCTTCTTTATTTCCTTCACGCTCAGAATTTTTCTCTGGGGATCCTGTGTAGAAGTTGCTATGCATGTAATCTATCATATTATTTCCTTTTTGAGAGGAAAGGTCATGAAGTGTTTTAAGGAGACCAGTTCTGTCTTGAACTACTTTGAGAGTTGACGTGAGTAATTCTGCAAATCAGATAGTTACTTTATGCCTGTTGTTTCCTACAGTGCTTGTTGAATTTGAAAAGTAATCAATTTATGAACCATATGGCACAACTACTATGAAATAATTCCAAAGGCTATCCAACCTTCCAAGTTTTTTGGCAGATTTGTATCTCATATTATGGTGATCTTCATTCCAGTCTTCCATATTTCTGAGATTTTAAAATACACAAGTTAAAAGAATATAGAGTCAGTTGTTAAAAATGAACAAAACACCTGTTTTACTATTGCATTTTTACATTGAGTACAATGCCAATATTAAGCTAATCAAGGAAAAAGACTTCTTAACAAAAAGAAATATAGTGAAATGTTCCGTTTCCCATGATTATGTGCTATTGATACTACAAGGTTGTTGCCTGAAGGGCTACTGTAGCACAGGTATATAGTGCACTGTTAGAGTTTATCAGTCACCTTGGAGAAATTAAGTGACTGATTGTGAAATGACATGAGCGAACAAAGGTTCTCTACTTCAAGTTTTGTTTTGCCTTTCATTCTGAAAAAAATTATCTATTTTTACTGATGTGTAATAGCTATACTTACCCTTTAAGGGTTGAGATTTGAGAGATTTTTTTGCATCTAGCAAATTGGTAGTGTATATTCTATTATATATCAGTTCCAGTTTGGGCCAAACAGGAATTATCTTTGACACTGAGAAATAGGTTAATAAACCTATTTGTAGTAGCAGATTTTACAATAAATAGAATTTATGCTATCTTTTACCAATCAATGGAATTTCAAATTCTGTGTTTTGACTTCAGTTGCAGGCTGATTTGGTTACTAGCATGTGGCTTTTGAGATGTATGTATTCCTTGAGACATTTGTCACTGAGGGGCTCGTTAAGGGTCACCTTTGTAGATACTTTGGATATTTCAAGTATATTACCTTATGTGAAAACATTGATGTAACAGAATAGAAAAGTAAATTGTTAAGCCCTAAACAGAAACATGAGAAGCCATATTATATGGGTGAGTGGAAGCTCTATAACATCAGAAGATTACACCTTTTAATTGCTGTCAAGTAATGATGGTGTGTGTGCTGATGTAGTCATTGGAGGAATAGGAAAGGGAAGGTTATTGCTAAAATTCCCAAAATGGTTTCTTTCTTATTTTCTTAAAAATCCTTTTATTACTGTGTATAGGTTTTGACTCATAAAGATGATTAGTTTAATCAGTTGTAAAGCAATGGCCAATTTTTCTACTTTATGCAAAGTTAAAAATATTAATTCTCCAGGGAGATTTTGAAGTATCCTCTTAGTTTAGAGTTGGCTATGTTAATGTCATGAGTGAACAATCCTTGGGCACTACCTATAGTAATACTGCAAAACAGAAACATAATTAGTTTTTTTGTATTTTAATACTGTTACTTGCTTCAGGCTGTTAAACTAATTTAATACACAGCCATAGTATCACTTTGTAAGTGATTATAGAGAATCTCTTTCTGCAGCTCAAGACAATGAAATTTTTAATAGTTTTTCCTTACAATAATGTGTTAGTAGTGTATTTTCAGTTATTCCTGACAAACAAGTTTTTCTGTGCTGAAGTATGCTATTCTGCAGTGTTCCTTGCAACGAAGAGGATTTTTCTTGAAATCTTGTTGTTACTGTTGTTGTTTTCAAGTATCACTGGTTGTCCTGTGTTACTTACTCAGCTGCAGGATCAAGGTCAGTGACTGCAGCAAACTGCTTAGTAGGTGTTTCAAGTTCTTAAAATTTGTATGGTGCTTTTAGTTCCCCCCTAGTTAGTGGTGGTTGTTAGGAAATGTTCTACAGAAGAATTTGAAGGTCTTGTCAGATTTGTGGCTGCATTTTGCATGGTTAACTTTAACTGAAGTTGTGGGCAAATCTAATTTTTAAACATGATGTGCTTGTGCTTTGAAGGAAGCACTTGTAACCAGAACTGGGCATGGTTTATGTTGGCATGGCTGATTATTTCTCTGAACTCCATCCTAACATGTAGCTCCTTCTCTTTCCTCTGTAACCATGAATATTTTCTAATAAGTATTGTACATGGGTCTGCCAGTGGAAATTATAAGTACTTTTGCAACATTATGCTAAAGGATGAACTGACAGAAGAGCACCATTTTTACTTCTTTAATGAATGGTTACACTGCCAATGTGTCTTGTGCAACGGATGACTGAGTTCCTACAGAACAGGAAAAGTAGTTACAGGATTAGGAGACAGATCTGCATGCAGTTAGACTGAGTAGATGGGAATTCTTTACTTAATAAAATTGCCATGCAACTGGAGTACCACTTCTGTGAGATTGTGTTGACCTAAGTGTGTGTGTATAGGTATATATGCATGAATGAGGGACTTAAATACAAGAGCTGTGTTATACCTCTCACCTCATCCGTCTAGACTTTGTGAGGGAACAAGAGCTCTGGTCACTGTTACTTTCCAAAAAGTTTAAAATATAAGTGCTGCATAAACGTTGCTGNCCAAGTGATTTTCAGACTGTGCCTGGATTGGACACTAATCTATATGAAAAAGGAGCTGCAGTCTTTATGTATAAGGTTTGTATAGGTTTTGATGTCCTAAGAAATAAGCAAAAACATTTCATCTGCAGATCTGTGCCAGGTCAGCACAGCCCCAGTTATTCACACACCTTCTTATAATAGTACTGCAACAGTTGGGTTTTTTGATACCTGTGCTTGTAGCGTGACTGACTAATGAATATGTTGACGAGTATGGGAATCAAGTTAATGTGGATAGGAAGATGCGTACTGCTAACTTGGGAACTATCTGACACTGTCGTTGCCTAAACCTGCTATAATATTATAAAAGTCTTCATGGGGGTAGGTGCTTTGATTCAGAAGATTCTCAGCTGTTTACTGGCACTGGCAACTACTGCGAAGTAGATAAATTGGCTGCTGGTGTTAGCTTAAGAACAAGCAAGAAGCAAGCAGCCTGGCTACAGCAGCTGCAGCTTCGGTCTTAAATACCAGTTCCCGCCCTTTCAGTTACCCGTCTTCAGGGGCTGCCTTATTTTATCGTGCTGTTAGTTTTGTGATAGGGCTGGATAGCAGTGTAAATTGCAACGCCACGTTTCTCTGTTGTGATCTGTGCTGTGGTTCACCCTGAGAACAAGTGGCAGTTCTTTCTAGTGAAGCGAAATCCTGTTAGGGGTGCCAACAGCTGCTAGAATGCCCTCCAGCGCCTGTGCTGCTTTCCCTCAGTGGGAGCATGGACAGCTTGAGCACTGCACGCGACTGCTTTGCTTGGCAGCATTGAACGACACAGAGTTGCTTACAGAAGTGCTGCTGAGAAGAGTGTCAGTCTCCGCAAAGAGTTTTTGAAGGTTTTCAGAGGGCACAGCATTGGAGGCAGGGCTCCTTCAGCCTTTCCCTCTTCCCCTGCAGCTGCAGCCTGCAGTCCACTGCCCTGCTCTCAGGAGTTCATCAGCACAGTCCTATTAGGTATTTTGTAGAAATAGATGTTGCCAATAAATATTAATATTTAATCTATCTAATTTTAAAAAAAAAAGCGAACTTTTAATAAAACTTTCTAAGTCTTCATATTAAAGTCTATGCACTTTATCAGTCTTCAAAACTATTCTTGATTTTTAGACAATTTAAATTTAGTGGAGAGTGTTTAAAGTATCTTTAAGCTTTTCAGTATATGGACTTCATATCTGGGCAGTCTGGCTTTTTGCAGCTTTAAATACGTATTTTGGTACTGAAAGCTCTGACCATCCCCACTGACTTGGAAATCTTTACAGAGCTTGTAGCCAGCCATGTGTAAAATTTTGTGGAAATAAGATTAAAAGATAGAGGGGTCAAAGACAGAATCATTCCCCTTGTATAGTTCCTGTACTGTAGCTCAGGGTCAGGTATTACATTAGTACAGTATGATGTATGCTTCAGTGAGTATCACAATTAAGTTTTGTACCAAAGAGAACATTATGTTGTGAAAAGAGCACCAAAAAATTCTTCAGGACCTGTGAGAAGCTGCCTTTTACCTTCTCAAGAGCAGTAGTTGGTTGAGAGGCTCAGCTTCTCCACTGCTTGGGATAGCTTCACCAAAGTATTTCACTATCCTTTTTTTATAGTGGTTAAAGGCAACTACTCATCTCGCCACACTTTTCTCAGGCAGAGCAAAGGACAAGATAATCCCCTTAGCCTGTTAAATGCTCCATCCCATCTGGTAGGTGATAATTGCATTGTAAGGGGATTAGCACAGTGGGATATGCATGTAGTGTAATGAAAGCTTCACTGCAAGTGTGAAAGTCCGCTGAATGCGTTTGAGCAATTTGGGACCTTACATTTGCACATTTTTGTAAATATCATGAAATATGTGTCATCTGGAGAAGGTGTGCTGTACCTTTACATTCTTTCACTTGTGCGTAACAGATGATAAATTTGTTTTGCCACATCAGTAGTATAAATATCTGAAACTCTCTTGTAGGTTTAGTAGTATAGGCTTTTGTTTAGCTGAACATTTTAGGGCAGTTCTGTGATTATAGCTATTAAATTTATCCCAAGTGTTTACTTTTACTCAAAACTCCTATGAGTTTGAAATCACGGAGTTAAATTGTGTCTAATATAGGACCACCTATTTTATTAAGCATTGCCTAGAAATCTTTGTCAGTAAAGATGAAATTTGAATAAGCTACACTGTGAAGAATATCAGAGTAATTTTCTGTCAGTAGGGATAAGATTATTTCAAGCTGAAAGTAACTCTCCTTGCAGCCAATCAGAATAAATGTTTTGAAATTTCAAAGGTAGTACAAAATGACTTTTTTAAAAACAAAACAACAACAAAAACACCTTTAAAAATTGTCCTCTTCTTTTTGTGTTCGTGGTGGTTGTTTTGGGGTGGTGGGGGGGTACTGTTGTTTTGTTTGCTCGTTTGTGGTTTGGGGGTTTGTTTTTTTTTGTTGTGTTGTTTTTTTTAAGTTTAATTAATGCTGTCAGTAGTGAAGACAGTAAATCTTAGGGTTCAGAGCATTTCGTAAGCTAACCGTAACTTAGATTCCCATTAAAGATCCATTTGAAGATATGTTATGTAGGGTGGTAGCTCAGGGTTGATTATCATCCTATTGGTTGCTCCCTCTCCAGTCTCCCTGTATGGTCAGGGAGAGTCAGGTGTATAAATATGCATTGCATGCAGTAGACGCTTTAACAGTGTTGTATCAGCTTGCACTGGGATGAAATTTTCTAATGAGTTATGGTTCTATGACCAGCTGTGTGGTTGCTGTTCCTTTAGTTTCCAATTCCTGGCTTAGCATCTCTGTCTGGTTGTGTGCCTGTGTGACTAAGGGCAAAGTAAATCTAACAGGCTTTTTATGAGCCATCTGCAGGAACTTTGCCAGTCTGTGCTGAGGTTGTTGAGGAGTTAAGCTCGACCTTCTCTTATGATTAACTCTTGAGTGTGCATGGTTGAGTAGAAAGCTGCTTTCCCAAAGTTATGGTGATGAGACATGGGAGTAATTTCACAGATTATTTTTTTTTTTGGTATTTCTTTTTAGGTGGCTGAACTCTAAAGAACATTCCTTAGTCTTCTTTTAGATTGGAAGTGTTTGCATGAAGAGAGGAAAATTTGAGGAATTTGCTTTTTTGTTTTCTAACATTTTGTAATTTTAAATAAACCTGAATGAAAGGTCATGGGACTCAAAAAACACCTAACAAACCAACACCCCTCCAGAAAATAAAGCATATCCCTTTTCCTTGCCTCAGTTCTTTCTGAAATACGAGCTTCTACCATGTGAAAATCCCACTTGAAAGAATCATTACACCAATACAATGTACAGAAAATATTTTTAAAGAGGAATTTTCAAATTTTTAGAAACAGACTTTTTTAACAATCCTTACATGTATTTAAAAAAAAATGTACTAAGTATGTAGTAAACCAAATCATATTGGTATATAATTGTTTTTCTTCTTAATTAGGTGACAAACAGCATGTTTGGTGCTTCAAGGAAGAAGTTTGTAGAGGGGGTTGATGGTGACTACCATGATGAGAACATGTACTACAGCCAATCATCGATGTTCCCACATCGGTCAGAAAAAGATGTAAGTTGAATAAGCTTATTTTGTCACCTTTCATTAGTGAACTAGTTTCAAGTATGTGAAATACATGTGAGGAAGGGCTTCCTTTAGCTTTAAGATGTGCATGACTTTTCAAAGGCAGGTGCTTTAATTTTACTGAGCTTACACATGTATGTATGGCTAGGCTTCACGAACGAAGATCCAGGGAGGGCTCCATCCACGCTCCTCATCAGCGCCTTTTTCAAGCGCGCTGATAAAAAGAGGATAGCAGATAGCACCCTCGAGCCTGCGCTATGGATTTTTTTTAGGTGAGACACAAGCATGCGCAGAGCTGGACCCACCCTTTAGTCCTAAGGTTCATCTGCCAGGGCCTAGCAGCTTACACATGTAAACTTCAGCCATAGGCTTACCAGGATTTTGTTGTTTTTTTTTCGTCTTTATGACTTGGATTTGTAATTTAAATTGGGTTATCGATTATATCTTTTGTTTACATATTGTGATGACAGTGGTTTTGAGTGGTTTTTCATTTTACATCTTCAAACATTTTTAGTTTCTGAAAGTGCCTTGTGCAGCTTGTCTGCTCAGGTATTCTAATTTAGATATTTCTCCCATGACACAAAGTTACAAAAGCAATCATTCTTAAACTTTTTTTAATTGGCATTTCATTATTATATGTTAGAACTGCATTGCTATTACTTTACTTATCATTAAAATAAATAAATCAGCCAGTAAAGAATTCCACTTTTATATGGAGTGGCATGTAGAAATATATGGAAGACTGAAAGCATCACTTTGAAATTCATGTCACTTAAAGGTCAGTAATACCATCTCATGACGGGCTTGCATTTAATGTTTAAGCAACTTGCAGGCTAGAATTTCTTTCTAATTAAAAAAATAAATAAAAACCCCTTCAGACTTTCAAAAAAGTCATTGCTTCAAGTCTGCCTCCCTGATTGCATGGAATATAGTTGTTTAATAGCAGATGTGAACATAGGCTTGAGAGACCTTGACCTATGTCAACCTAAACATTTCCTATACTCTCTTAGCTGAATTTTAATCCATGTTTTCAAAGAGAAGGAAATAGGTTTAGAGTAAAAGGCTTTTTAAAACAAAATGAAGCAAAAAGAAAGCTTAAATGCAGCTTTCAAATTCATTTTAATAAGTTATTTAGATGAGAAAGTTCAGATGAGCTAGCAAAGGATTAAAATGTACTACAGTGTAAAGAAAATTAAATAGGCTGCTCCTTTGTGTTTATATCCACTATATATCTGCATGTACCAAAAATGCACACAGGCACAATGTGATGTTTATAACATACTTCCCTTTCTGTGAGCACCGAGAGGTGCAGCTAGCATTCCAAAGCAGTAGACACGATTTCTTCCAAGTGATTCTAAAATATTAAATCCCCACTTTTAGATTTGATGCACTGAGGGGAGAAGTCATTACAGTGTAGTAAGAAAGGTAAAGTGAAATGAATGCTATGCTGTATGGTGTACACAATGAAAGCTGATGCTTGGCACATTGTTGACACAGTGAATGAGTGTTTTAGTTGCCTACTCTTTCTGTAGGCAATGTTGCAGAAGTGGATCTTAGAATGGGACTTCAAGAGAAGGAAGGTGGGTGTTCCAGACACCAAGAATGACAAATGAGAAATCGTGAAAACTTGTGGGAGAAGTGTCCAAAATGGGTCATAGAAGCTGCTGTAGTTGGCAGAAGAGTGATGTCGTTCTGAAAGGAAATGGAAGAGTGATTTTTTGGCAAAAGCTTTTTAAAGTTTTCTTTCTAAATTGTTTTTAAAGGCTGTTTTTTTCCCCCTGTAGATTCACTATTGATCATTACAACTTTGAGTTCATGCCTATGAAATCTTAAACCATTGTATGCTGTTGTAATATGTTTTTTTAGAAGTTGATCAAAATAAATATATGGTGGTGATATTGGCATTGTCTGTACCCCTCTGTTCACTCATGTATAGCTAAATGTATAATGTGTAACACATGTTGCTTTTGATATCTTACTTTGCTCAGAGTAGATGAGAAAGGTTGCAAAGATGTTTTTGTCTTTCTGTTTCCCACCAATTCTGGGACTTTGAAAACCTTTTTGAGTTGAAGATAACTATGCTTTCAAGTAGCCTTTCAACTGGAGTTCTGCTAAAGGTGTTCCTCTGCATATGAGAACACAATAAATATATAGATAACACTTAGTATTGACAGACAAAAATAAATTTGCTCAGAATTTTCTCTGATTAAGTTAATAAAGACTAGTGTTCGAAATGGGTCCAGTTTTATGAACACCAGAGGGGAAAAATTTTCAACATTCTGGTTCTTGAAACACTTTGAATCTGTCTGTCTTCACATTTATATTGAAGTGGCATAGGTAGATGTGGGGATAAAATAAAGGTAGAAGAAACTTCTGAGAAAGTAGTAAATCACTATTATATTCAGAAAAATCTGACAATAAAAAGATTAAAACATTGTATACACAGTCTCTTTGTAAACTTAATGAAAAATGGCAGTCTTCATGCCTCTCTTTATAGTAGAATTATCTAAACAAGGTGCTGTTTTACTGCAAATCATTCCTTTTTTTTTTCTTTCCATCTTCATTTTGTTGTGTGTCTTTACTGAGAGCAGGTAAAATTAATGTATGGCAGGGTTTAGCTGCAAACCTGTAGAAAATGAATTAAACAGTTTTGTGGTTTGTTTTTTTTCTCGCCAGTGTATCATATATACATACAAATCCTGAGTCCTTCATTTATACTCTGGAGGTCTTCAACCTGGAATAGCATGGTTCTGAGGGAACCCCTCTGTGAATGGCCTGCTTAAGTACTGCACTTCAGGAAGGGCTAAAGCTATTTTTTTTTATTGCTTGCCACATGACTAGGTGTTTTTCTATTCTTCACTTTGTTGAAGTCATACTGATTCTGACCTTAAAACCTGCTGCTTTCCAAGAAATTGTTACTGTGCATGAGTATGTGCACTCCATGCAGAGGAACATACAGAATGGTAAAACCTTCCTAAAATTTTGAGTAAAGACTGTTTCTGCAAGCATAATATGTATAAACTTCAGAACCTATTTTTCACTTTACTTTTACAGTAGGATTTCTGTCCTTGTGAAGAGGTGCTGTCTTCAGGTGGGGGTACAGTGATGACTTGCATACAGTGTCTTGAGTTGGGAGCTGTTCAGCTTTCTGCCTTGTTTTGACACCCAAAGTGGAGGGTTTAATTTATTGCAAATTATATTAGGAAATAGTTGTTCACTCACTAAGTGGAAAAAGAATTTAGAACCTGTCTGAAAGATGTAGAAAAAATACCTTACGCCTTTTAAAAACTGGTTTTCATATCACTTACTGATGTGACTTGTTACTTTGGCTAATTTGAATTTTAAAAGAATTTACTTTACACAAAGGTAAAGTGAACTAAGGCTCCTCAAGTCCTGTCTTAAATTTTGAAGACTTTTTACAAGTGGAAAGAAGTAGCAGTGAATAGTTTAGAACATGTTATTTTTATTTCAGAGCTTCAGTGTAGCTAGAAACTAAAAGCTTTCATTTTAATTTATCTTTTTGTTTTTATTTTTACTAGGGAATAATATAGTTCTAGACAGCAGGGCTGTCCTGGTAATTGAAATGGAATAGTTGCATGTTACTCATGTGCACAATTGCTTCCAAAATCATACAGGTGCTGTTTGGTTCTATTGTTCTAGGCACAAAATTGAGATTCCTTAAATGAGATTAGATCTTACTCAGACCATCTAATGCTTCCCTTTTACTAACTGAATGGCTTTGCCTTGAGTCATCACAAACCTGGCTGTGCTAAGTAGGGAAGTGGAACAGAATGTATCTATGAATGCTCTGTGATTCCTGCTGCACTCAGAGTCAGTGTGTGATAACCAGGTCAGTAGTCCTTTGACAAAGAATTCAGATATTTTATAGAACTTGCAGAAAACAGGAGAGTTGAAGAAAATGGTTTTAAGATTTGGCTTGAAACAATTGTGGTCCTGTAACTTAAATTGACAACAAGTTGCACAATGTGCCCACAAAATAGAGAGTTTACTTGTGGCCAATTTCACCAGCTTAACTGAGCTGTCTGTGCGCTCAGCAAAATCGTTTTGAGGACAGGAGTATCTGTATTTTTATTTGGATAGAGTGACAATGGTAGAAATTGATAACTCAAAGCCTTCATATAATTTTGAATGTACTGTCTTCAGATAAGCAAAAACCATGACAGTGAGCTTAGAGAAAGGATAGGACTCATTCATTCTGAACTTCCATTAAAGTAACATACAGAATCCTTAGCTAACTCTTACCATGTTTTGAAATCTGTGGTCTTGTGAAGAGGTGGTACTTCTACGACAGAGAAAACCCTGAAACAAGATTTAATTTACTGTACAGATAGAATAGATCTAGAATTTTTTTAAGTTTAGGAGGTGAAATGTGGAAGGGTTTAGTCTTCTGGAGAGAGCTTTGACTTTTGGGGTTGCAGAACACCACATTGCTATACCTGGATTGTTGGCTTTCTAGTGCTATTTTTTAGGATTCTAAGGAAACCTATGGTATCTTGTTTCCCAAGGCGTTTTGCTTGGCATTTGCTTTAGTCATTGCACAAGGGTTTGTTAGCTTAGTCATAATTTATCTTCAGGTGCTAAACAGTTGTAAGTATTTAAGAGTTCTCATGAGTCCTCTGCAAGCAGGAGCAGCATTCATATTTACAGTAATGTAATTTATAGTCTGAATAGTTTTAATCTATTTGTCGAGGCAAAGGAAAGTAAAGCTTATTTTGGAAAAAAAATAGATTAATGTCTTTAACTATAAAAGAGAAATGAATATTTTCATGTGTTACTTTGCATGTAAACATACTTGATAGATTTGACTGAACAGTGGGTTGCTTTGCCCTACTTGCTTTGTGAAACACGTGGTGTAAGCTTTTTGTATTTGGAATGTGAATTCCAAAGCAACAGTTTCTTTTTACCTTCCCAAAGAGGGAGTAAATGTTCTTTGCATCTTTTAGTGAGGATATAATGGTGGGGTTTTTCCCTTTCTTTTTTAAAAATAAAACAAAGCCGAAAACCCAACAAAACAAAAAACCCAAACAAAAACACACATAAAAGAAACTCTAACAACAACAAAAAAAACCTTTAAATGAATGAAATCGCAGTGCAATTAATGAAAAGTGGAAGGACTTGCAGGGGATGAGATTAGAAACAAATTGAGGGAGTTCGTGTTTTAATGCAATAATACCCTCTCAGAGCCTATTGTCATTCTACCTGTAGCTTGTGTTTTCATAATAAAGTTACACAGCATGAAGAAGGAACAGAAAGTTCAGAATGCAAAATGCAGCCTTTTACTGTGTCACCTATACGTTTGTACCTGGATAGATTTATCAAATAAAACATTATAGACTAATTTTACCTAGAGAGGAAAATGGGGTTTTATACTCCATCACACAGTTTTAAAGAAGTATATATCTGAATTAGTTATTTCACATCACTTTAAAATTTGAAATTTTCCCAAGGAAATTAATTTCACTATTGATGACTGTGGTATATAATTTTTGCTATGATTGAAGAGAAGATTAAATCTGAACAATTGAATAAAATGTCATTTATTTTTCAGTATTGTATTTGGGTTTTTACTTTTCTTGGAAATAATATCCTACAGTTACAAGGCTTTCAAAATTACTTCGTTGTTCTCTGGTTTTTAATTTGGAAATATTTTCTTGTAATGGGAATTTTGTGAGCACTGTATTAAAAAGTTGTTTATAATCTAAAGGAGGACTAATAATGCTACTAAAAAACTGACAGCGTATAGAAACAGTATAGTGTAATTTTTTAATCTATTATTTGTTGGATTGATTTATTGCTATTTTTTCTGTCAGTGCAACACTTCTTTCTTTTGTGGCTGTTGGTCAGCTGTTTTATTATTAAATAGTGCAGCACAGATGGCAGATACCAGAAATACAGCAGTGCAAATACAGAATGATGCTGATGTTCGCACCTGTGAGAAACCCATGGTTTATCAGGGCAGGTATTACTGACAGACTTACTTGCTTATTCTAAGATATTTCACTTTTAGGGGTTTACTTTGTAGCACTGGGTTGATTATTTTAACTTCAACTTGCCTTCATTTTAAGAAAGTAGCTTTAGGCTATAACTGCATAATGTAGTAGCCTTAACAGAGGTGTTGCTTTACTAAGTTTTCTTGGTGCCACTGTTCTGAGGTGTGCTGCTGCAGCAGTTATGGTGACAGACAGTTGTACCCATGCTAAACTGAAGCTTTACTTGGAAGAAGCAGGGTCCTACAGTGCGGAGGGAGATATGAACCATGTCAGCCAGCTGGGCTACCTCCTGCCACCTCCCTCTACTTTCAGAGAGGCTGCAGCTTGTGTTTGCCAGTCTCCCAAGAGGGTTGTAAAATGCAGCAGTTTTTTCACAGTTCTGGTAAATGTAAACAGTTACTGGGTTTTTTGAGATTTTTGATGCTCTTAAATGAAGTTATTTCAGTAAACCCATCAGGAGTTAACAAAAGCAGATATGGTAAAATCTTCTTTATCACTAGGGATAAGAAACTGCCTGACAGCATGTTACAGCTTACTGGTTTTTGGTGTGAACCAGTTCAGAAAAATTTGACCATCTGCTTGGATCATCAGTTGTTCTGAGTTTAGATCTTCCATGATCAGGACTGCACTGTGACTCTTCGGGACTTGTGAGTAAGATGATGTTCACATCTTAGATGACTGACATCAACTCAATCCTTCAGCCTACCAATACTGACTATTGGGCCTTCTGTGCACTAGAAAATAAAGTGCACCCTTCTTGTTACACAAAGTCTTGTTTGCTCAGTTTTCTTCTTGCCATGTGGGAGACACAAGTCTTAGGCCTCCTCTTTTAATGGCATCTGTTGAAACAATCTGTTTAGTTCAGTCATACAAGGTTGGAATAGGAGCAGAAAAGCCAGGCTATTTCACAGCTGAGTTTTGTAGGTGTTTAACCACTGGCAAACTGATTAAAACCAAAAATTCGAGGTTTGAAGAGCAGAGGATTTTTTTGTACGTGTAGGTGTCAGAAGCTTTTTTAACAGTTTCCTTGACTTGAATAATATTAGTCACTAGTTTTGTAAAGTTGTTATTGTTTACATATTACTGGAATATGCTCTTCATTGATGTGATCTCAGTCATTTGTTACTTCCTGGTATTCAGAGGTCATTACAGATATAATTCTGAGGTTGTTTTTTTATTATTAAAATACTTATGTAATTGGGTAAAGCTTAAAAGATCTTGCTAACTGAAAAAAGGCTTTAATCACCTTAAGAGTTAGCCTACTTTTTTATTATCATGACCTTTGGCTGTTGTAGGCTAAAAGAAATTAAAGAGTCCTTTCCAGCCACTGTTGTTGGTATTCTCCTGGAGAGTTGTTGTATTTTGTGTGTCATGTCATGTGGCTAGTAGTCCAGTCAGATAAAATAATGATTGCAAAATGCCAGAAGGAATTTTTTTTTAGTCCTACTACTAACAATTGTCTTAGTCTTCATTATCTTAGATAGACCAAGTTTGAGTAGACTATAATAGTGACTCATAGGCTGTGAATGCAAATAAAGGTCCTGGTAGTGTAGGTTAAGGTTTTGGTTAATTTGTTTTGTTCTTGTCCTAAATTATGTGGAAATAATAGAAAAAGTAGACAAAATTTTCAACTGCTTCTTACTTATATATGACAGAAAAAGTATTTAATAGTGGGGAGAGCTTTTTGGCTGATGACAAAATTAACTAGGGAGAATAAGTGAGACACCAGTGCAAGATACTCCTTCACTATGAGATTTGAGAAATGGTACATTTAATCAGCCTGGAACAGATCCACAGAATTTTTTATTTATTTCTTCTTGAGGCTTGTTGTTTCTGATGTTCTAAGTATGTTACGACTTTAAGACTAGTTGTTAGACTTACTGAATTAATACGTGGCCTTTTTTTATGGCTTTCTATAGAGGTTTCTCTACCAGTCCTTTTGCAATTAACTTTTAATGTGAAAGCAAGTGGAACAGTGCATGCGACCTACTTTGCAGTGTTTTAAAAGAAAATCCAATTTCTAGTAAAAAGCATTTGTTAAATATTATTGGTTGTTTCTTTTAACTGAGTTTTAAAAATCGAGTAGTACTTGGTGTAGAAGAGGTGGGATTCTTTTTCCTCTTTCAAGTAATTGTGTACCTCTTAGGTCTGTCATTTTTTAATTTTTTTTTTTAATCCAAGTTAACATAATAAACAGGTTTTTTGCCGAGTTTGGTACCATCTTCTGCTTATTATATCACATGCCATCACAGCAATTTTTGAATGCTGTAAGCAGCTGTCCTTACAGAATCTTCTTTTTGGCTTAACTGTTTTGCTTACCTTCCCCAAAGCTACTAGTAGGTTTTTGATGGCTGTTTCAATCTCAGTGTCCAGTTGGGATTTTTTTTTTTTTAATTTACTTGTGTGCCCTTGTCATTGCCTCTGGAAGTCTTGTAACTTTGTAACTTTTTTCTCCTTTATTTTCCCCCACGGAATTACCGTTTGTCACAATTTGCAACATATTCTGGGATTTTCCAATTTGTCAGACTTGAATGGGTGGGTTTTTTTACCTCAACATTGTACTTTGTCTTTCGTTTCTTTTAACACTCTGTGTCAGCTTGTTTTATCAATGTTTAACAAACGTCAGTTTTTTAGTTTAGAGTGGGGAGTGTGTTTCTGAAATTTGTCTCCCAAGTGTCCCCACTTCAGTATGCCTTGGTTTGTGTTGCAGAGCAATCTTAGTGCTAGAGAATATGATTCCTTCTGGATGAAAAAAGGCTGGAAGAGGTGCTTCAGGAGTGCACCAGACTTGTTTCACTCACTAATGGGCAGCTTTTCCATGGCAGTGGGTGTTTTAGTAGTGGCTCTAACTAGTTAGAAATGTTTACAGTATGTGTGTTAGGCCCTCAGGACCAACATCTTTGATTCATAAATGCACATCTCTCTGGCTGCATTATTTGCTACTGCAGATGTGGCCTGTGAACTTTATTGTATGAGTGTTATGCTGAAGCCACTGGTAGTTAAAAGTGTTCTTTCTGTTCACAGCCAGTTCTTCACTAGGAAAGGAGAACTTTGATCCAGTTTGGCATATTTTAGTTATGTTCTTTTCTGCAGGACATTTTTGTCATAGTCTTTCAAACCTCTTGTGTATACAAGTATGAATGTTTATTGCTGTAGTGGTTTGCAGTATGCACTTTGTTCACAATATATGCGAATATATAGTATTTTGGGGTGATATTTCTGATACATTTTCTGATGAGCTACAGTAATTATCTGCTGTAGTTTCTCACACCTACTGTATGTATTCAAAAAGTCATAGATACTTTGTGACTTATAGACATGAATGCTACTTTTGATATTTAGTGACTACCCTGTGTGTCTTCCTTCTCATTTCTACTATCTAGATTTGGTCCCAGTATAGACATTTAGGAGATTCGGTTTACAAGGTTTGTTTGAGTTTTACATCTATCCAGATTAAGTCAAGAAAACGATTTCCAACTTATCACAGTAAAAGTTGTTTTGATTAGAATTCTTTACTCTAAAGTTGAGAAAGTTTGAAATCCCCTTGTGTATAAGAATCCAGATATTCCTTTCCTTGAAATCATCCTAGACTACTACTACTAGTCCAGACTACTGCACTAAACAAGCAGACATTTGTCCATGGGTAAGTACAAGTTCTGACTTTTGTGCATCTTACCTATTCATATGGTGTATACAAGCATGAAGTTTGCTCTTAGGGTGGTATATTATTTTACCATTGGAATCTTATCTGAAGTTCATACCTATTTCTATGTACCTGCTGCTACCTAACGATTCATTTCCAACCTTTTGCTGTTGTGACTGATTTAATGGAACTTTCAACTATCAACCTTCTGAAATTCAGCAAAGGCAAGAGCAGGGTCCTGCACCTGGGAAGAAATAACCCTATGCACCAGTACAAGCTTGGGGCTGCCCTGCTGGAATGTAACTCTGCAGAGAAGGACCTGGGGGTACTGGTGGACAACAAGTTGTTCATGAGCCAGCAGTGTGCCGTTGTGGCCAAGAAGGTCAGTGGTATCCTGGGCTGGATTGTCAAGAGCATTGCCAGCAGGTCAAGGGAGGTCATCCTGCCACTCTATTCAGCTCTCATGAGGTCCCACCTGGAGTATTGTGTTCAGTTCTGGGCTCCTCAGTACAAGAGACACGGAGCTCCTGGAGCAAGTCCAATGGAGAGCTACAAATGTGTTTGGGGGCTGGAGCATCTCCCATATGAGGAAAGGCTGAGGGAGCTGGGCATGTTTAGCCTGGAGAAGAGGAGACTGAGAGTGGACCTTATCAACATATATAAGTATCTGAAGGGAGGATGCCAAGAGGATGGAGCCAGGCTCTTCATGGTGCCAAGCAATAGAACACGAGGCAACGGGCACAAACTGGAACACAGGAAGTTCCACCTAAACATGAGGAAGAACTTCTTTACTGTGAGGGTGACTGACCACTGGAACAAGTTGCCCAGAGGGGTTGTGAGATCTCTTTCCCTGGACATATTAAAAATACCCTTCTGGACACATTTCTGAGTAATGTGCTCTAGGGGACCCTGCTACAGCAGGGCAGTTGGATTAAATGACTTCTGGTGGTCCTTCCCAACCTTAACCATTCTGTCATTCTTTGAACTTTGTAGTTGCTGTTACTATATTGAACAGATTAATCTACTTGTATCATGCATGTTGTGGGGGGCACCAAACCCCTGTATATCTGATTTAAGTCTATAAGTATTCCTCCTTCTATAAAGATGGGTCTCTTGGCTACAAAGGTAGAAAAACTGAAAGCTTTTAGATCTTCTTCCTTTATGCTATTCATTGCAAGTAAAAGAAAATCTGGTTTTGTATATGTTGTAAAGTCATTAATTTTTATTGACATGCAATACGGTTATAGTTGTTACAATGCAGATATTTTGAGGAGTTTCTGAAACATCTGGTGACTTAAAAGGAGTTTTCATTTGCTGTTTTCGTTTTTTTGACAAAACTATGCTGTTGTAAACTTTCAAAGCAAGATAGCACAATAGCTTTGTGTCTTTAATAACCTTTTATTTTTACATTTTAGATGCTGGCATCACCATCAACATCAGGACAGCTGTCTCAGTTTGGGGCAAGTTTATACGGGCAACAAAGTAAGGGTTCTTTTTATTGATGATATGTTTATTTTGTGCTAAATATATTCTAGTTTCATGCTCTTTGGATAGAGGGCACGCATATCACTTTGTTTTCTGCTGATTGTAAAAAAGACTGTGCCTCCTTGTGTGTTTGGTTGGTTGGTTTGTTTGGGTTTTTTTGAAGATACATTTTTGCATTGCTTAGTCTGCATTTTTGAAGTGCTTAGTATGCAAAGTGTCATATATTGACACTATATAGCTTCTAAATATCCAAATACAGTCATATTATAGAGAATGTCTGGGCCAAAATGAGCCTAGTTCATAAAAATACGTAATGAGTAGAAGGAAGTTACATCTTAAATTGTAGCTGATATTTCATGCTTTGCAGGAGCAAATTAAATCTTGTGTGCATGCTTGGCAACTCATATTTGACAAGGAACTATACCACTAAGATTACTGACTTCTGCGCATTGGTTTTTTCATTCCCGTGCCTTGAAGGTTTCTTCTATATCTGCTGATCTTGTGTATCCTGTTACAACAGAATACCTATAGAGCAAGTCATAGTGTTTAATGCTAGCCACCTAAGGGCCAGCACTGAGAACTGAAACTGCTTGTAGCTGAGAGATACATCCAAAAAGTGACTCAGAATATCTGGGTTAAGATACAGTTACACAATTAAAATGCAATGGTGAACATCTCTCTTTTATCACTGTATGGTTTTTGTATCTCTGCAACTTTCTTGTCAAATGCATCTGACTCAGGTTCTAAGAATAAGTGTCTTTGGAATAATTTAAAGAGTCTGCACATTTTTGTCTATACAAACTAAAAGCTTTGTCTGCTAGATGCATGGCCTTCACAACTTTCGGGTTTTTTCAAATAGTTAAAAAAATACAGTGACTTTTTCACTCTCTTGGTGGCTGTTGATGAGTGACCATGTAATATAAATTGACATTTGATTATGCTAATGAGATTTACAGGAGCAGTTTCTGGCCAGTCTGAATGTTATGTTTGGCTCTTGGCTTTTTGGGTCCTGCCACTATTAAACCTTTCTGATTTAACCATATAAAGATACTGAAGTACTTCTTCATTCTGTTTATCACAATTTTTTATTCTTAAGGTCAACTTTCTTCATCAACTTTGTTTATTCAGTTGGCTGTAGTGCCTAGGACATAATGTCTCTAACATGGAGACATGCATGGCTAAAAACTAGAAAGTAAATATTATCAGGGTTCATTTCCTACTAAATATTGAGGAAAAAGGGGCAAGAAGCTTCTGTGTTGAAGTGCTTATGGTTAAAATACTGTTTGGAAAAACAAAGATGGTAATCCCTGTGTGCTTTTGGATTAGTAGCTGTCAGTCATTAAGCAAGATGCTATGGTAAAGAGTTAATGTAACTTAATTATTAGGCAAGAAATTTTCCACACCATTGATTAGTCTCCAGTATAACCCATGCAGATCTTATCTCAGTTAAAAAAGTGGAAAATTGAAAGCATAAGAAAAAAGGTTGGGGTTTTTTTTGTTTGTTTGGTTGGTTTGTTTTGTCTTTTCTTGTCATGGATAGTTCAGCTGATCCTATTTGCCAGCCACAGGAATATGGTTCTGCTTCATTCTAACGGACCCACTTATTAAAAATTATAGTTTAAAGAAAGCAAGAAGTAACCATCAGTGTAAAGCTGTCTTTGCTGAAACACATGCTTGCACAAAATTAACCTGAATATTTTAGTCATGTTTTTCAGTGTACTGTAGTTTGGAATTGTATGTTTGGTTTTTTATCATTATATTTTAAAAATTCCTCATAAATGTTAAGCAGCATGAAATATTATTTATAATATTATATTTATGCTCATCTAAATTATTCTGATGCAGCAAATTGCCAAATATTTACGGTGAACACCTTGATAAACTCAGCATTTAATGAAGTCTTAGGAGGCTTGTTACAGCAAGTCACAATACCTCTTAAACTGAATGTATAGAGAGAAATTTGTTATCAAAACTTTGAGTGTGATTGCAAACTTTTTGGATTGCAAATTGTAGGATAGCACACAGACAACAGATCTTAGAGCTAAACAAGTGGGAGGTTTCTTCAGATTTGTCCATGATAATAACCTGAGTAGATGCTATGTCCATTCTTTGCATTCTTAGTATTTAATCATATTATGCACTGGGTTATTTAGCTCTTCTGCAGGGGTAATCTACCATCAGAAAGTGTTGACTCACCATAATTTTTCTTTTCTTTGTTCTACAAGATAAAGTTTTGAGTTCCATGACTCTACCTCAGCAGCCTTCTGCCAAAGCAATAGGGATTGTTACTTATAGCTATCACATTTTATATGCTAAGTTTGTTTTTATTGATATGTTGCATTAAACTACTACTTCTTGTCTTTGAACATCATTCTGAAACTTCATAAACACAGAAAAGCAATGTGAGAATGATGAGAAACTTCATAAAGTTTTTGGATATTTGAGACTGGGCAGCAACTGGTTATCTTTTGCTGTTCTGAGTGAATTTTCTTTTTCACCTCACTGCAATGTTACTTACTTCTGTCAAATCCAATTGTTTGTGTAGAAAATATTGTTGGTCACAATGTTAAAAACCTTCTGTATGTTTTTTAAATGCTGATAGAGGGTAGTTAAAATTCTGCTTGCCACCTTTTCTCAGAGATTGAACTTGATCATGGACACTGAAGTTGTTATCAAAAAGAAGTAACTTTACAGAGAACTGGCCTAAAATGTTGCTTTTGTTGTCCTAAAAGCAATGATATTAACTGGATATTCATAAATTTCTTGTTTTATTAAAAGCTTTCTTAAATTTTAATAAGACAAATTGATGTTCCAAATACTGGCCAATTTTATACAAGTTTATTCAGAAGTCAACATATTTCTTGAGTGCAGCTATTAATTTTCTCAGAATGCTCCCTTTTTTGAGATAATTTGTAGATTTTCATGTTATCATCAAAAAAATCAAACCTGATATATATATATACTGATATATATCAAAGGAAAAAAATTTTTTTAGTGACTCAAATACAGAAATTCCTTAAAGAGCCTATCTGAAGTCTAACAGAAATGGAGCTAAATTTGAGATAATTGGGCTTCTACTGTGAAAACAAGGACTTAGTTTATACACTGCACTTTCCTTTAGTCTTTACACTTTTTTGTAGGTTGTCAGTATAAAATTGTTTCCATCTACACCTGATGGAGAAGACTTTGTTCCTGATTGCTCTATATCTCCACCCCTCTGAATTTTTTCTCAATAGGTGCACTAGGCCTTCCAATGAGGGGAATGAGCAACAATACCCCTCAGTTAAATCGCAGCTTATCACAAGGCACTCAGTTACCGAGCCACGTAACGCCAACAACAGGGGTACCAACAATGTCACTTCACACGCCTCCATCTCCGAGCAGGTATTTATTGATAGCCAATATTTCTGCCATTGTGTCTTTCTGCAGAGCTCTTGTTAAATGTTCTGCATATTTTGCCTCAACTACTTTGTAGTCTAAATAATGAAAAAAAGAAGAAAAGTACTTTCTGTTGACCACTGCCTCTGTTAGGGAAATAATACTGTAAAACAGTAAGGATTTCCTGTAAGACAGTTTTTGATTTTTGTATGTAGCAGACAAATTGCTGGCAAATTCTGCTTCAGAATGTTAAGGGGCTGTTTTTTTTGATTATTCTGGTAAATGTATAGTTAAAATTTTTGTATGGATGTCATACACCATATAAGAGTATTAAGGTAGTAGGTCTGAAATGCTCATTAAAAAAAAAGAGCTGTATCACCTTTTCAGATGCATAACACTTAAGTATTTATCTAAACCTGACCAAGATCTTGATTAGTATCTAATGTGTTATCTGTTATTTCTGAAGAAATCCAAAACTACATCAATTATAAAGAGTAATCCCAACATACTGTCTTGATGCTAAGCACAGATTAAGTTGCAACAGCTCAGAGGCCATCCTACATCAGTAGTTTAAATGAGTAACCAAATACTATTTTACAGATTCATCTCTGTGGATGGTTTTTCTTTTTCAGGGGGATATTGCCTATGAATCCAAGGAATATGATGAACCACTCCCAGGTTGGTCAGGGCATTGGAATTCCCAGCAGGACAAACAACATGAGCAGTTCAGGATTAGGCAGCCCCAACAGAAGCTCTCCAAGCATAATATGTATGCCAAAGCAGCAACCCTCTCGACAACCTTTTACTGTGAACAGGTAAGGTTGTTTAGCTGGACTGTCCCTGTACAACCATGAACTTGCTTAAATGCTGCTCTGGAAATCTTAATTTTTATCCATTATAATAAAGCTTGAAAGCTGCTTTGTGTGTTCTGGCTGCTTTTAATATTCATACAAGCTTTTGAGGCCTTTAGACTAAATTCTGACTTGAATTTCTGCTGCTGCTTCTTTAATATATATGTGATGTTTCTCTTGTGTTCACAAGTTTATTTTTGAAACATATCTTGATTGTTGTATATATGTGTCCATTTTAAGACTGTTATCTGTCAATTTGGGAAGAAGTAAGGCAAGATTTGAAAATGCAATAGTTAACTTTGGAAGAGTAGTTAACTGATTCATACATAGTAGGGACCTAGTATTTTACTTCATTAAATTCTGGAATAATACAGAGAACAGTGGTTTGCCATTCTTTTAAGGATTTGGTGCTCATGTGGATGCCAAAAGCTTCTCAGTCACTTCTGGGTTTTTTTTTCCTGACTGGACAAGATTCTAACATTGTAAATCACTGGGCTTTAACTGTGTTTTGGTGTTATATTTCTGCTTAGTTCATGGTGATAAACTTGTATTAGAAAATGTGTTGATTTTAATTATTTAATGTGTGTTGTTACAGCTTCACACAGCTTACTGCTTTCCAGGCTTTGTTCAACAGCCTCATGATCTCTCTGCTCTCCCAGTTTAGTCCTTTCTCTCCCTCCAAGCCCTTTCTTAGGGAACTGATTCTTACAAAGAGCACAAACAAATTCATCTGAGTCAAATGCCACTTCTAACCCAATCTGGTATTTTACAAAACAGATAAAGGAAGGTGAAAACTAACGTCACAGTTACCTGAAACTTAGGCTGTTTAGTTCTGTAGTTTTACACTGATACAGGCATGAAATTGCTTTTCTCAATCACAGCAACAGAGATTTGCTAGTAGTGGTTTATATTCTTGGAGATTGGTTGTAGAGTAGTATGTGTTTTGTGGCCCTAATGCCTTTCTTATCCCTGGAATTCTTAACATGGTTATTTCTAAAAGCAAATAAAACACTTGCATGAGAAATAATGTCTGTCATCAGGCTAGATTATATGCTCTCAAGATGGAGTTGTCTCCTGTTGGTGCTCTAAGCAGGTCTGGAGTTCACAGATGATACCAAGAATGTGTTTCTTCAGATGTGTGACATGTCAAAGAGCTGAATGTCTTTCAAATACACTTGGGGGGAAGCAAAACAGAACAGAAACAGTCTTGGCTAGCTGTTCCCTTTCTTGATGTCTCAATCTAAAATGAAGCACTTAGGGCTATTTCAAATTGGAGTGAAATGCTTCAGCATTTTAAGTGTGGGAAAAGTCTTATGTAGGTAGGATTTCCACTAGGAAAATGTTTGCCATTTTGATTTATGGGAAATTCTAAAACATCAACTTCCATCCTGTTACAGGGGAAACTGAATGTTATGATTTTCCAGAGGGCAGAAATTTAGGATTTCACTCAGCTGGGGTTTATGTTTTGGGCTTCTCAACATCACCAGCTCACACAGAATGAATAGATCGTTTGTGAAGGTGTCTTTCCAGACCACAGTGTTCCTATATGATATTTAGATGCCTTCAAACATTTTTGCCTGATATTGTGAAACTTTAATTTAGCCATTGTCCTCATGTGGCAGAGACTATCCCTGTGCTAGGAGTAGTGCCATACATGCATATGCATGCCATAACTGTTCAGTTTATAATGGGGTCATGAAAAAATTACTTCCATCATCCAGCTTCCCACCTTCAAATGAATGGATTGCAGTCTAACTTTTCACTGTTTGTTTACTACTGCTTCATTTTTCTGAATGAAATTATTGAGTAATGATGATGTTTGTCATACGTTGTTAATGGATGTCTTAAGACACAGCGGCTATTAAAGAACTAAGTTGTTTTCAAGTCATTCCTGTTGTCTTGCTTGAGCAGTGTTGCCTGCTGCTGCTGCTCAGAGTATTCGAAAGTATAAAGGAAAGTAATTACAAACTGTTTAGGCTAATGTGGGTTGCCTAAGATTGAAATAATTTAAGTCTTGTAGGGTTTTATTCCCCTTAATGCTCTCCCCTGGAAATTACAAAGTATGTATGCCCTTTTGTCTGACTTCTTGGATTTTTTTCACAGTATGTCTGGATTTGGGATGAACAGAAATCAGGCATTTGGAATGAATAACTCCTTATCGAGTAACATTTTTAATGGAACAGGTGAGTTTACTGTTATTAATGTTGAACATAGTACAGTATAGAAATGTTTTAACTAAATAAGTCTAACGGA
Source organism: Bucco capensis (assembly GCA_013396975.1). Classification (NCBI taxonomy): domain Eukaryota; kingdom Metazoa; phylum Chordata; class Aves; order Piciformes; family Bucconidae; genus Bucco; species Bucco capensis. Next base: position 4,180 of record VWZO01013343.1, on the reverse strand, counting down.
AAACAGTTTGTTCTGTGAGTACAATTTTGATAAAATTTTCAACTGTTTCATAGAAATGCTGCTCTGAGAGCAGTGGTATGAAACTGTTAGTACTTCATAACAGAGGATTTTAGTACTTTTGAAGAAGCGAAAGTATTCTGTAGAATACTCACTGTACATCATGTGGCTGTAGATTATACCTAGTCAGTTAGAAATGCAAAATAGCTTATGGAATTGAAAAGGGGATCAGAGAAGAAAAGATTTCTCCATTTTCTATGAAAATATTATATAGGGTAAAAATAGTGGGAAAGAATTTTTTGAAATCTCAAACTCCTTTTGAATAACTGGTTTCTGTGATCCTTTCAGTCAGTGTCTTAGTTCTCATTTCTCTCGGGGAATTACTGCTTCACCTGAATTTAGAGAACTAGAAAGAGGAAAATATTGTTGTGCTCAAATGCCTTAGGTTTGTCTGTGCTAACACGTCTGTAGGTGGCTATGTCTATGAACCAACTTGAGGTGCTGGTGATGTCACAGAGTGGAAAGGTTTGGGGGTCCCTTAGCCACAGTTTTGGTCTCTCCTATGTAGTATTTACTGATGGAAATCAAGAAGTGTTTCGTGTAACTTGCAGAGCATTGGCTCTACAGCTGCTTCAGCTATATCTTACCTTCTCTAAGGACAAAAGAGCTCCTTGATGCTGCTGCTAATATGGGTTATTATCTTCTCTCAAACTTCTTGATGAGAGCTCCTTAAATTTTAAACAGGCTACCTATCCTAGTACTGTAATTTGATAGTCTGCCTGTTTTTTATGGATGCAGTCTTTAATTCAATATAAGTAGACCTTATTACTAAATATCACTGACTATCCATTGTTTCAAAACGGACCCCAAACATCTTGATGCTCTCTTACCCTCATAACACAGAGGCTGATTGTGTAATAATTACAGTAAAGTAAAAACATCAACTTGAAGAAAGAAAATACGTCCTACATTCATCTTGCGTATAATGAAGTCGTTGAGTAAAAAGCATAAGGAAATTTAAAATACCTGGTTTTGTTGTAGATGGAAGTGAAAATGTGACAGGACTGGACCTCTCAGATTTTCCAGCACTGGCAGACAGAAACAGAAGGGAAGGAAGCGGCAATCCAACTCCATTAATAAACCCTTTAGCTGGAAGGGCACCCTATGGTAAGACTATACTTTTGAAAGCTCTTTGAATGAAACATATATTTGCTTGATTCACCTTTTGCTGTTCATAAGATAATAGGTAGTCTTTTCAAAAATGCCAGACACTTGAGCTCCTTTTTTACAGTAAGTAATCAATATCTCTGTGACTGGAGATTCCCCTCAGGCTTTTGTAAATGTTAGAACTCATCTGCTTTAGCTTCACTGTTGACAGAGGATTTTGTGGTTTTTGGTCTCTCTAGTATGACTACTCTGAAGCTGTTTAATCTAAATGTTTCTTAGGCAGTGGGTTGTTTTCTAATTGCATGTATACAAGAACTGTTGAGGTCAGAGTAGTAAATGTTAGAAATAATATTTGATGACTAGAGGTGGTGTTGTGTAAAAAATCAGCAGCTCTAAACATACTGCATATTTTCTCTGTTTATTGTTTATTGCTGTTATACTATTCAGTGTCACTCCTACAATGAGCATCAGAATTGAAAAAAATAACCTTTAAGCATCTGCTAATATCAGTCAGATTCCAAGTCTATGTCTTACATAATTCTTGCTGAACAGCTTAAAAAATAATAAAAGGAAAAGCTTTAAAGTGGATACAAATCTGATTATTTGGGTCTGGAAAAAATTCAGGTAAGCTTAGCGTGAGGCACAATATTTTTTTTGTTTGTTTTGTTACTGCTGTAGTAACTTTGTCATGCATGTTGCATCATCTATTCTGAAAAGTTGCTTTTATAATCTAAAGTTATTTTTGTAGAACTTGTCAAATTTCAAACCAAAAATAACTCAGTGTTTTTCTAACTATAACCCAGTGTTTTTCAGAGATACCTCCAACTTTAATTGGAGAGAAATAATAGATACTGCATTATCAGGAGAAAGTAGCCTCATGGATTGGGTGTAACCAGGGCCCTCTGCTTAAGATAACTTGTTTAGCTCTTTTTCACAGCTAAAACTGAAGTGTACCAAACAGTGAAAAGTCACTTCCCCATATAAAGATACTGAAAAATCACTCTGAGAGTAGAGAGCTAGTATGGCTTGTGGTTTACGTGAGATTTTGTCTGTCTCTGAAAGAGAAGTCATTACATGGAAAACTGATAGAAGGTGGGAAGGAGATCCACACAGAGGTACTTCCAGAATGGAGTTAAACATTCATGCATTCAACACTGCCACATTAAAAAAAAAAAAAAAAAAAAAAAAAATCTCAAATTGCTCCTGCGCTTATTCCAATTCCCCATTTTGGTGCTAGCATAGCTGTTTGCATGACTGTATGGTGAACCAGGAAAGAAATTTCTGTGTCTGGGGTTACCTTGAGATCTGCGTAACGCAGAGGATGGGTATGGCAGTAGAAACAATCAAGAAATCAGTGTATGAGATGCACTGAATGGGTGTCTCAGGCAACAGAAAGCACTTTTGGTTGTGGTCAAGAAAAAGGGTTGGTACTGAACAGAAAAGTACTTTCTTCATGCTTATCTTATTCAGGATAATTAAACTTCAGTAACTTTTAGATAGATTGAGAATATGCAACACAGTTAATTCATTATCAGTTTTATTCATCCAGTAGAAGAAATTGTAATAACTGGATTAGAAGGGTGACAGCAGAAAAAAGGTTAACTCAGTGGTCAACATCTAGTGGTCTTTTCATAAATAGAGGAAATTTGATCTCTAACTTCAGAATGCTAGAGGAGGTCATATATAGTCATCTGCTGAACCATTTTACACCCTATGCAGCATCTATTAAGAATCTTTGAAACATAGACCATAGAATTCCTTCTGTGTTCTCTCCCTCTAGTGCAGTGTTGTTTGCAGGCAAATCACTGCATTACTTCTCTGCTCAGCAAACAGTATTTGCCCTTGGGTGTGTGATGTGGGGGCTTTTCTTTGTTCGTTTGTTTGTTTTGGGTTTTGTTTTTTCTTTTTCCAACTGGTATTAAGAAAAATAAAAGGATGTTGCTTTTCAGTAGTCAGAATCCATGTTCCAATGTGACTGGCCTACTTTTTTTAAATTAGGGTCAGAGCACTGAGGGTTGCAGGCTAAATGCTTTCAGTTTTCATACTGAAAGTAGGAGTCATGTCACAGGCAAGTATTTCATTGGTAATATGTTCTGCTGCAAGTTAGCTGGGCATCCTTTAAGAATATATGCTTCTAAAGAGATTATGCTAAGAAATTCTTCATGCAATTAGGGGATGGAGGAAAAATCTATTATAATCTTAAAAGCAATACATCCTTCCTTCATCGGTGGTTTTCCTTAAATACTGCTTTAATAATGCCTGTAAAGATTATTTGATTATTCAGATGTGCAAAACAGGTGCTTTTCCTGGTACTGGGCTTCATTCTTAAAGCAGTGGATGTGTCTATGAATTTAACCTGGAGTGTTTCTCAGCTCACACTTAAATAAGAGGCTTTAGTCTAATATGCGTGGATGTTTTAAATAAATATGCTTTGGTTTTGTTTTACCTGTATTTTTGAAAGTAATTTCTGCTGCACAGCTTGCACATAGTGAAAGTGGAGAGTAAGTAAGATCAACAGCAGTAAATTCTTTACTTAGCAGTTATTTAATGTTATTCTTGCTTTTGTTTTGATGATAGTTGGAATGGTAACAAAACCAGCAAGTGAGCAATCCCAGGACTTTTCAATACACAATGAAGATTTTCCAGCATTACCAGGCTCCAGCTACAAAGACCCAACATCTAGTAATGATGACAATAAATCTGTAAGTAAAACTTAAATCTTCCTTTACATTGAATGTACATCTTTTAATGATTATCTTTTAAAATGATCAGTGTCTATATTTGTAATATAAGATTCTCAAAATTGTCCCTTTAAATTTAAGAAGAAATTTTGCATAAGCAGCATTTAACTATGTAAATGGAATTTCTCAGGAAGTTTTTTAGTCCCAGCAGTCACTGGCCTGAGAGCAGCCCTGAGGAAAAGGACTTAGGGGTGCTGGTGGATGAGAAGCTTAACATGAGACACCAGTATACACTTGCAGCCTGGAAAGCCAACAGTGTCCTGGGCTGCATCAAG
>VWZO01013342.1:297615-327219 GCA_013396975.1 Bucco capensis | reverse complement strand
GGGGGGGGGGCGGAAAGTAAAAGAAAAACAGAAAAGCAAAGTGGAACATAGTGAAAATAACTCTTCATAATGTTTAGCAGAATATGCTCATAGGAAAAGTCTTAATGATTTAAGATTACTTTAGCAAGTTAAGCTTAGAGGTGAAAAAAGAATTCTATATGCTTTAGTGCATACTGTTCAAAATTTTCCTCTTCCACTAGCTAGTTTAAAACTGAAACCTGATGGAAAGAGGAAACCAGGGGGACAAAAATGTTAAATCCAGGCCACTAACTGGGGTACTTGGCCATGTTGTACAGTGCCCTTCACAACAGTGATCCAAAATGGCCAGTTTTCTACATCTGCACCTATAAAGGAAGAGACAAGGGATCACCAAGGGTAGGAGGAAGGCTTCTAATCCGTGCACCATGACCCTCAGCAATGCATCACTGTTTGCATAAGATACATGAGTCAGACCACTTTTCTTTCTAATCTGTAAGAAGTGGTTGTGCACTCTCTATCTTACACAACTGTTGTTTTATAGGGCTGAGTGATCCAAAATGTGGAAGAGACTTTCTCTACCTTCTCCTCTGCTTGAAGTGACTCAGACCCAGACTTTTACCTTCCTGGACAGAATCACAGAATATTCATGGCTGGAAATGACCTCTCAGATCACCGAGTCCAACCAAAAACAAACAAACAAACAAAAAACTATGATGACTTTATTGCAATTTTTCAGGGGAAAAAAAAGGCAGGAATAAAGTATGGCTTCCAGGACTGTGTAAAGTGACCTTTTGTATTTGCCATTCCTGACATCACAATAATTAGGAAGGAATTTGAAAGCAATACCACTCAAACAATTGGGCCATAAAACTCTCCATGCAGTTTCCTGGCCTCAGTATGAAAAACCTTGCTCCATCTTAGGAAAAAAAATTGTCCTACTTAAATAAATTAATCTTCTTTTTTGTGGCCATTTATAAGCAGGAAAAAAAAAATGTCCTGGATTCTGTTATCACTCTTATTTCTCTTCATGTGAAGGTAAATGATGGTCATGGACCTGACCAGGCACAGATACATGAGGGCAGCATAAGGTCAGAATTCCTGACAGGACTTGAACAGATTGCACAGATGTGACACTCTGAGAAAGAATTATGTAGACTCCTAGTGCTAACAGTAGCAGACATATCAAATAAATACATGCAATCAAGCCTGAGAAGCACAGTACAAGGTACCAAAATTTTTACTTCCATTTAATTAGCATATTTCAGATTCACAAGAAAGATGCTTAAATCTGCTACAAACATCAGTGGAGGTAGAAAAACATGGTCTTGTTCTAACTACCTCACTTCAGCCACCTCCCCTGTACCCAGAGCAAAAGGGAGTTCAGCAGATTCCCAAGGGCAGAACAGAAGAGACTGAAATGGTGATCCCTCCCAAGCTGGCCTTATGAAGGGAAAAAAAAAAGAACAAAACAAAAGAACATTCAAGCAGCAAAGCACTCTTCATGCAAAAACCCAAGAACTTGTGCTTGTTTTGACACACTGCCATGTTTTGGAAGTGCATAAAGAAGAGACATGAGCAATTAAATGAAAGCAGCAAATACTGGTGCTTTCTTCAACAGACAATTGTCTGCTGCAAGCACCCTCAAGTGGCTAGTGCCCTTAGGACCATTTATTGTTGCTGTTGAAAGCCTATGGGCAATATTTTTGCCCACAAAGTAACAATTCACACTCAGAGCAAGTCAGTAGTCATTAGTAAAGGACTTAGATATATCATTCTGCTTGCTGAGTTTTGAATCTATCTAGGCAGAAGATAAGAAACTTTTACATTGGTTGCTGTTGCTAAGATCCTGAACACAGTTAACTCAGCAAGCTGGGCCAAAAAAATATAGAAATGCAGTAAGCCAAAACTGCAGCCAGCATGAATGTAGGAAGGAAAGTGCTCCATATCAAGTGCAGTCACTGCATTAGCCAGTGTCAAGATGAGTCCCTTTAAGTTCTGTGACTTCAAATGGCTGAAATTATCACTGGAAAGAGAAAGCAATATAAGCAGTGTCCTAGCAGTCTTCTTAAGACTAAATCTTAATACAAAGCAGTTAGGATCGCTGTGGATAGGAGCTGGAATAAAGATGATCTTGTTCTATTACTTATTCTCACTCTGCTAGAAGTGACCTTCTTTTACAGAAGCATCCCCTTCAGAAAAGTAGATATACTTGTGATGAGCTGCTTTGTCTCCTCAGTGTTATGAATGGGTCACTGTGGGCTCATGTACATCTGGTGGTACAGCCACTGCTTCAATGAAACATAGCATCCAGAAACTGGAGTTACATTCAAAATAGCTACTCATTGTAGAAATGTTCCAGTCAGAGCAATGCAAGGTTCATCAGAAGCTACAAAAGAGAAAGGTATGTATTCAGGCCTAATATGCTCAGAGTATTGCAGCTATAGCATTCATAGTAACTACTTTAAATTGTCACACATTTCTGATTTTTTTTCCAGTTAAGACACATCTCTCTATGCACTTCACTGCCAACTTTTGAAGATCCTGAGGCTATCACAACAGCGTGCTTATGAATTGTGCAAGCTACTTATGAATATGAACCTTTTAAGTGTCATTTCAAGGTAAGACAGACCAGTTAGATGTGAAACCCTTTTTTCTAACTGCAAACACTGAACTAAAATAAAAATCTGCTTATCTGCTAGGTTTTACTTGGAATAGTCTGAACAATTTGGAGGAAACAAAGCCTTATGAACTGAAAACAAATTATAATGAAAGTGTTTCTGGCTGTTTTACTGAATTTGGAAGCAGCTTGGGGAGATGTCTGTTTGAGGAGTCTTTGTTCTTTGCCAGGCATGGACTTACAGAGGATTTACAGGACAAATAGGAGTTAACACTGAACTTGATTAAATTGGGAAAAAAATACACTATGGAAAAAAGTTTGTGTACTTTATCTCAAAGTACCTAGTAGAAACTGACCACAAGCTTCTATTTGTCCACAGAAATGGATTCTTTTTGCAGTAGCTTCACATCCACTTGCAGAAGCTTGTGGGCAAGTTAACAGCAGCTTCTAGTTAAATGTATGAAAGTTACCAGGCTTGTCTAAACTACTCCTTATTGATGACTGATCAAAGAGCACAGGCCAAAAAATCTCTGTTTCATGCTGATATCTAGACACTAATAACTGAAGTCTCCATGCCATGGTGAAGAAGCTTTCTTGGTTAGTTACTTCAGAGTGGTTAGTTACATGATCCTGTATGGAACAGCAACAGGAAATATGTTATTCTATGTATATATTAACACTGTGAAGAAGGAAGCAGGCAACAAATTTAAGATTTGTGAACTTTGACAGAAGTAATCAAGCAGCTCAGTAGAGTTAATGTGATTTATGTCAGCTTTGTAACTGATCTTATCTCTGATACTAGTACTAAATGTCCATTTGGTTCACAAGAGATGAAAAGAACCTCCAGATGAATGGTGGTTACTATGCCAGATGAAATACAATTTAAATAAACATACACAAGAAAACCAGATCAGATACCTGTGTTGAAAGGAAAAGAACAATCTGTGTTTTCTAAATGATCTCAGGGTTCTGGATCAACATAATAACATACAAAAACAGGGTTAGGGCTTTTTTGTACCTGTGGCAGGCAAAAATTTGTATTTCAGAGCTCCGTGAATCCCATTACTTAGCAAAATAACAACAAATGAAGAGTCAGTTCTTTTAATATTGTCATCAGGTTCATAGGAAGAATGAGATGATGCATCTCAGAGCCCCTCACCACTCAATGCCATTTAACAGTTTTTTGGCAGACTGAGGAATCCTGGGCAAACTTTCAGGTTAGTTAAGTATGGATTTAATTCTCAGAGCCAAAGACGCCTTATGAAAAGGTTATGAAGAGGGAATCACATCTGCTTTTTGTTCAAGGAACAAAATTTAGCTATGAGTTTTGGAATCTGAGAAAAGGAATCCCCACACCTACACCTGAAAAAGTAAATTCTCATATCTTTAATTCCCTCCTCCTCACAGTGAGGAATTGTAATTCACTCACACAAAGAACAAAGACACAGCATGCACAGACAGGAAGTAATAAGATTCTTTGGCAAGACTTAAACAACCAGTGGTTGATGATGAAAAGACTCAAGGGTGCTGAGATCTGATTGAACTCAAGTCCAGGGCTTCTCCAAAACTTTTTACCATCTCCTATAAGGAAAAGGCCTTCTAACTGTGTGTCATTATACAGCAAAATTCACTCTTGCTTATGTGACAGCTTCTACTTTCTTTGTTGCATCTCAGTAGTCAATGATTAACTATGAGTATACATATTGTTAACACTAAAAGTCAGTCAATATGCCATTACCTTGTAGAACAAAGGGAAAATTCTATTATCTCTTCTGGAATCTAAATGTACTATTTTGTTCTGGTGGGAATCACTTTGAGCATTCCTACTTTGAGTCAATATTGTTATTATTTTTTAATTCTTTTTTTATTACTGCTATACCTGGTCCTCAATAAGGAATGCCTATGCATAAGTATTCCAAAACCAGTTTTAAACTAAGCAGCTAAGGTACAGGAATAGCCAAACTATGCTGATGAGAACTTTGGGGCAGAATGCCACCTCTGCCCATGAACCTGGTGTCAGTGAACCAGATGGGAGGTTAGCCTGCCCTCACCTACTCTTGATTCAGGCTGCTACTGGGTACGCACAGTGCCAACTTTAAAGCCAGCTTTGATATGCCACAGTCACAGTAGCATAAAACCTGGCTCATTTTTGATTCAGCTAAGGAAAATGAATTTGACAAGACCAATATAACCAAATGTATTTTTAATGAAAGGTTTTTTATAAAAGAGATGTTCAAGTAAGCCTCTTGTCTCCTCATATCATAAAAGCCCTTAGAAATGTGAGAGAATACGTACCTTTAATTTTTCTCAGATCAAAATATGTCTCCAAGGATACCTGTGTTGTACAGCTAATTCAGAGGGTGATTCAAATGTTTGTTCTATACTTCTACTCGCCCAAACTCTGTATAAAGACTTGGAAATAGTGTTGTGGTGGATTACCCCAGCCAGCAGCCAAACACCCACCCACTTGTGCTTGGTCACTGCCTTCTCCCACAGGACAGAGATTAGAAAGAAGGCAAGAAGACTGATAGATTGAGATAATAACAGTTTAATAGGGAAAGCAAAGGCTGTACACATAAGCCAAGCAAAATAAGGAATTCATTCATTACTTCCCATCAGCATGCAGATTTCCAGACACTTCCTGGCCAGCAAGGCCTCAGCACATGTGGTGCTTTCTTGGGAGGACAAATACCCTCACCACAAATGGTCCCCTTCCTCCTCCTTGCCATAAGCCTTTCTTCCTGAGTATGTCATTTCATGCATGGTATGGAATAGCTTCTGGTCACTTTGGGTCTACTGTCAGGTGGTGTGCCCTCTCAGCATCTTGTCCACCCCCCAGCCTGCTTCCTTTTAGATGTTTGGAGAAAGAGAGGAGATCTTGAAGCTGGGCAAGCACTTTTCAGCAATAGGCAAAAAGATTGGGGTGTTACCAACACTGGTTTGGCCCCAAATGCAATGCACAGCAGTGTGCTGGCTGCTGTCAAGGAAGTTAACTACACTCCAGCCTGATCTAGTAAAATTGTTGAAGCTGGTAGCAATTTATTTGGAGATAAAATGAATGTTGATGATAGAAACAAGTTTCCTAGAGCATTTCCAACATGTGTCTCCTCTTGATACTACAGAATCATTATGAATTCATCCATGTGATGAATTTCACACTAGTTTTGAAAGTTTTCATGAATTGATTTTTATTATTATCTTGTCCTTAATGTTACTGACATTTCCAGAAATCTGCAGTTCTATTTTAGCCTGATTACTAAGCTAGATTTTGCAGGCAACTGCTTGAATTGCATAAAGCAGAGAGGTTGTTTTGGGAGAACAGGACCAGTAGACAGACACTGTGCTTGGTTAATATAATAAGCATTTAATCTTTTTTTTTCTCAGTTCTTGTGATTGCTAATGATAAAGGTCATCCTGACAGATGATAAAGCAGTTTTTATTTTCATAAGAATGACTTTGGTTTTGTTTATTTGCTATTTTAACCATGTCAGCAGAAGTTAACACATCAGCAGAAGTTGCAGACAGGCTTGTATGTGGCAAACTCCTCTGACTTTCCACTGTCAGATACTTTGTGAGCTTGTTTGCCTAAACACAGGAGCATATGACATTTCTGTGTAGATTCCTCAGGTTTCCTCTTACCCAGTTCTCCCCAAGTGTTTCTTCCTTTCTTGGAAAACACCAGCAAACAAAAAAGACTGAAATAGGAGACATGAGGAGAGACTGTTGTTCAGTGTCTGCAATTAATATAAATACAAATATATTTTGTGACAAGTGAGACATACAACAGGGAGCAAGACTCATCTGCTTCACTGCCACTGTGTGGCAATTGGAGAATGCAAGGTTGCCACAGCTGACATTTTTGCAGGTATCTGTAATTTACTTCCCTTTGCATGCAGGTTTTTGGTGTGGCTTTTGAAAAGGTATATGGCTAGAAGAGCTAATAAATAGAAAGCTTCCCAAACTCAGGAGTTCCCATCCAGAAATGTCAATATGCTCTCCTTAAGATGCTTCTCTAAATCATGTTCCTGCAATTCATTAAGATCCTAGCAAAAGAAATTTCAAATATAGACAAGTGTGGAAAAATAAGCATGCTTTTACTGTGCACGTAAATGAGACATCTTCCAGAATAGTGTGCAGTTTATCTGAACATAATATAAAGACTAAAACAGTAGAAAATACATTTAAACCAAACCAAAAAGGAACAACAACAACAACAAAAAAACCCAACACATAATACTCTCAATCTTATGACATCTTCATCCAGCAAACAACTGGGGTTTAGCCAAGCTCAGTTATCAACTGTAACCTGGAAATTGCTCAGTAAATTGTCAACTCTATTTTATATTTAAAAAAACAACCAACCAAACAACAACAACAAAAGCTGAGAGTTTGCATGAAGTCACTGCCAACCAATCCCTAACACACAAAGTATTTGAGTGCTGCAATATTATGCTACCCTCAATGAGTGTCCCAGAGAGGCATTCAACAAATGGAAAACAGTGGTTTTGAAGGATTTGAAGAATTCAAATTGACCCTGAGGTTACTTATACATGTGGGAAGTAATAGGAACTCAAATCATTGTAAAGCAGCAGTTCAAAATAAGTTTCCTTATTGACTAGACCTTATCAACTTTTATCCAAAGGTGGAAATGTTTTTGTACTATGAAACCAAGATGTTTTTCCCTTCCCTTCCCTTTCTTTCTCTTCCTATCCTTTCTTTTCTCTTCCTTTCCTTTCCCTTTCCTTTCCTTTTTTGTCTAAGCAAAGGCTGTGGCCATTTCATTACCCCCAAACCCGATGTTATGAGGTATTGCTGTAATATTAGCAGTTTGTTCACTCTGAGGAATCCCTTGGGATAGACTTGTTTGTTTAATTGTGGGACCCAAGCCAGCTTGATTAAAGTATTAAATAAAAGTAAGACAATAATCTGTAACTCTTTTCTTCTTATAGCCTGTTTTGGTGTGTAAATACTTTGAGGTAAAATGTTCTAATTTCAGTTCATGGAAGATTTATTTGCCTAACTACTGTTCCATTAATAGATGTCATGCTGAATTTTTAAACATATTGCACAGCTATGTTTGGACATTTGCTTTAGTAAAAATCTATCCCCAGACATCACAGAATATAAAAATATTATTCATATGATATTCATAAACAGAAAAGCAGGTTGGTGGGAAAGCAATGGCTTTTCACAGGGGGGAAATATGAGGTCTAGATAGAGTGATGGAAAGAGATATTGCACCAAGTTGGGAAGTCATAGTCTTTTCTCTGTATATTCACGTTCAAATCAGAAACTGAAATGCCACACAAACATTTTACTTTCACCTGTTCTGAGCCTAAAAATCCAAAGGATTCCCTGGAATATGGGAATGGACCCTGCATTTGGTAACCAACATCCTTTTTTGTGTCCTTAGTGGCTGCATGTTGCATGAACAATTGCAATGTTAACACTCATGAACCTGTAACTCACAACACTTGTAAAACAGTGGGAAAGAAACAGGTACTAGAGTGAAACAGGTCTCACATGTCTTTTCCTCATTTTCATGAATCCCAAATGGATTTGCATGGGATGAGAGTAATGGTGGTTTATTTCTATTATTGTTTAAAGAGAGGGTATTAAGAATGGAACACAGGTTGTAGAAAACAGGAACTACACAGCAGTTCAGATGCACAACATGAGTACAATGACCTAAGGTAATCTCTTACAAAATTGCACATAATTGAATAGATTTTTTTCTCTTAGAGATGAATCCACTTTCCAGTAGGGAACTGACACTCCTTGCCATTACACTTTAGAAATCATTTCTTCTTTTGGCTTATTGAATCTACATGTTTATACACAAGAACCTGAGCTAGAGTACTGTCAGGATGACTGTATACGAAAGAAGAATTCAACAACAACAAAAAAAGGAAGAAAAAGAAAAACTCAGTGTTGCTGCAAAAAGAATGCCATCTACAACAGTCACTGGCAGAGACCCTGAAGCAAACATTGTCTTATGGAGTCTAGCAGAGGAACAGTTCATAAGGCCTGAAGAAATCTTTTACAACAAGTGTTGCTGCAGTTGGTCAAAATTGAATTACCTATCTATGTGTTTAGATGTATACAAAGGGGTGTCAGTGGAAAGGGAAGAACACTTCTACTGACTTCCCACACTGCACAGCCTGATGCCTAGAGAGATTTTGTGGGACTTAAGCTGAAAATTGATAAGTCAGTCTAAATAAGGGAAGAGATTTGTGCCTTCATGTCAGTGTGAGTGCTCTCTAAGGTGGAATGTTGTTTCCTAAATGAGAATTGTCAAAAGGTCATAGCTTTTATTTTGATGTGGAATAGAAAATATTTTGAAATTTCAAAGATTTCAAGGGAGAGGCAATTTGCTTTGCTGCTCTGTGCAGCTTCCCTATCTAATCAAAATGCAAATCACATAGCTCAGTATCCTAGTTTGAGTCAAAACAAGATATTCCATTCCATAGACCTCATATTTAGTATAAAACTAAGGGCCAGTCCCTGAAACTTTCAAATTAAGCTTGGGCCTTGGGGTCTCTTACATAAAGCCTAAGCTCCAAGCAAGGCAGGTGCATCAGTAAGCTATTTAGCACCTAATTAACAGCAAGTACAAAAAAAGGAGAGGTTGGAGCCTTCACCTTTCCTGAAGATTGAGCACCTGATCTCTCTGGGGTAAAGAACTGGGCACTCTTCTTGTGAGGATCAGAAGCCCAGCTCTGCTGTTACAGGACCCTGTCTGTTCATCTTTTGATCTCAATCCAAGAATTCCTGAATCTAGTTCTGGGATCCATCCCCCAAGTCTGATTCCCATCTGCTGGTGAGTCCTTCTGCTACAGCATCAGTGGTGACAGTGAGGTAGTTGCTGTCAAGGGGTGTTTGAGTGTGGTGTTGGTTTTGTATATATGTGTGTGTATTTCATTTTCTTGTTATTATTTTCATAAAAGTAGCTTAATTTTTCATTTCCAATCCACAAGTCTCTCTCTCTGTGTCAGTTCCCTTTTTCATTCCTGGAGCAGAGAGAAAAGTGGATAAGAGAATATCTGTTATTGGAGTAGTGGTCAGCTCAGCCCTAAACCTTGACGTTCAGGTAATAACACATAGAAACAACTTTAGTAAGTACTATGAACTTACTACTGTTTGTCCAGTTTAGCTTCCTGGGGCTTTTGTTTGTTTATCCTGCTATGCAACTTGAATTCTTCATCTCCATGTTATTACTTCAGCTATTTCCAGTGAATGATTCTTTAACAATTTCTACTTTTGTTATTCTATTCTAGAATGGAAAAGAAAAAAAAAATCAGAACTATTAGCAGTGAGAAGATATTCTTTTTCTTGGAGTGCTGGTATCCTAGCGAAGACCTAATCTAACTAAAGAATTATTTTTTTCACAGAGTCCTGTTCATACATGCAGCATATTAATACTGCCCTAGGCTTGCTACAGTTCAACGAATTAAGTGAAATACATAGTGGGCTATTGGTACTAACAAGTAGTTAGAGTATACTCTGTAAGAATATCAAGATAAAGTCATGTAATTATCCTAAAGGGGAAAAAAATATTAAAAGATAAACAGTACAGCAACTTGTATACAGCCAGTTTTACCATATTTAGATGGCTACAGGGCAAAAATCTTTCTTTAGGAGAATAAAAAACCTGTAAGCAGCTTCTGCACCCTCTGAACCACCACCCATGGAGAGTAGCTCCTTTCTGGCTTATAGACAGGGTAGTATTCTGCCCACTGTCAGGACCTGAAGAGACTCTATGATGGTTGAAAGAGGAAGAGGATTGAGACTGGCATGCACAAAGGAAGCAGAATACCTAACTCCAGGTATAAAGTAGATGTTTCTGGCTATAGTAAAACACAGGGCTCTTAACCTGTAGGGAGATGCAAAGCCCACAGCTGGGTACCTACCAAATTACACATATCTATAGTTATGGTGGCAGCTAAGCAGATCTTTTCAGAAACTTCAGTTTGGACTTAATTAGATTCCAACATCTGAGGGTTGCTATGAGCTTTCTGGGCATTGTCTTGCAGGCAATGATGATTAGACCCACGTGAATGTCAGCACTATCTAGATGGCTAAGAATGTGGATGACTGAGCAAGAAAGGTGTGGAGGGTATGACAGGAACTGAACTTCACCAAATCATGCAAAAAAAAAGGCAGAAAGGAGCAGTGGAAATAGAAGAGAAAAAAGTGAATGAGAGAAAAAGGGAATTGTATCTCTTCCTTTATTTCTTGCATATGTCCTAATTTATCAAAAGCCTATTTGACCAAAGTATAAGTAACATCTCTTGTTCTTACCCAGATGGAATTCAAAGTATAAGTAACATCTCTTGCTCTTACCCAGATGGAATTCAAAGTCTCTTTTTTCTCTTCTGAAGCCTAAATACACACTCCCCAATGTTGTCAGGAAAAATTGGTGCTGGGCACTCCTGTGAGGATTTACATGCTCTCACTGATCTCCAGGTATTAGAGATCCCAGTCTTTTACTCACAGCACTGTCTGCACTGTAACACAAGGAAGAGGCTTCCTAATGTTAGGAGCTATTCCTTGTGTTTTTGCAGATTTAGGTGTAGTTTAGAAATGCATGTTGGCTTTCAGTCATAATAATGTTGTCTTTCATCATGAAGTGCAGAACTGCCTGATGCATGAAGGAAAAACAATTGCTGTTGCAGAAATGTGTGTTAGTGATGAAAAAGCTGGTAGGCATTAGAAGCTTCTCTTCCCTGTTGCTTTGGATAAAATAGAGCAAATGTTACACAAGATGCTTTTTTGTGCGCAGCTAAATTCTCTGAAATAATGGACTAAATCCATCACAGGAACAGAGAGCAAAAAGTTTTTACATTTGAATTTAAATGGATAAATGATAGTTTTACTTGTTTTTTACTTGTTTTCCTAAGATAAGTGAACATAGTCACAATCAACAACTTTCCATAGGTGCTACACATTGCAGATTAATGCATTATGGTGCCATTTCTGTGCTCATATTTTTCAAAAATAGAATGCCTACTCATTGTTCTTTAGATGGATGTCTTTCAACGCACAGTATGTTCTGTGATTCAAGCTTGCATTTCAAAGATGATGTGAATGCTTTCTTTCAAGCTGCTGAAGTGTGGTTCTGCTCTGAACAGGGAGTGTGCAAAAATAGCACCTCCTTGTATGTCTGTACTTCTCACTATGTTAACCCCAGGTCATTGCGAGTACATTATTGATATTGACCACAATTTTTCTTGTTTTCCACTGTATAAAGATTGTAGAACCAGGTCAGGCAAGGAGAATAAGGTTATTTAAATTCACTCTTTGATATCTTCACCAAACACACTACCAACAAAATGGTTTATCAAATTGAAAGCACTTCTGTTTGTGCAAAACCATTCAAATCAAGGGAATGAGTGAAATTGTCAGTGGGAATATATTTTGCAGTCAGTGTGATCATAAGCTTAATCTTTTTCTATATGAATTGTTAAAAAAAATCCACATTAACACCAGTGACAAGTGAAACTGCAAACATCTTGAACTAGCTCTAAGGGAAATGTAAATTAATATACAAAACTCAGAAAAAGAGGGATTATTGTTTGTGTACTCATTCACACAAGAAACAAATATCCTTTTTTGTAAGTTTAAGAAAGCTTACATTGTTATCTCAAAATTAAATGCTCCGGTTACTTTTAAATGGGGGGTTGATGCTTTTTTTTAATTAGATTATAACTCATCAATAGCAGAAGTATGAGTCAAAAATATTTTAGAGAACTCAGTGATACCTGTTAGCTTCACCTTCACCCCAGGAAAGGTGATGAAACAGCTCGTTCTGGATGTCTAAGCATATGCAGGAAAAGAAGGTTATCAGGAGTGGTTAGCATGGATTTACAAAAGGGAAATCATGCTTGACCAATCTGATAGCCTCCTATGGTGACATGACTGGCTGAGTAGATGAGGGAAGTGCAGTGGATGTTGTCTACCTCAAGCTCAGCAAGACTTTTGACACTATCTCCCATAACATCCTCACAGGCAAGCTTAGGAAGTGTGGGCTGGATGAGTGGGCACTGAGGTGGATGGGGATAGCCTATCAAATTTCAAGATAAATTTGTCTACATTTATAGTGATTTTTAAGTTATATCAATTAATAGATCCAGACATACAAGTGTGACTATAAAAGCAGGCCTTTAATTTCACACCTAACTGAATGTTACAAAGTCTTCCTGGTTTCCACCAGTTCATCTTTCTGGTTTTGGCTGCATATGGTCATTGCTCTGTCGCTTGGTAATTATTGTAAGCAGGAAGTTCTCTGTTCAAAGTTTTCTGTTCATGAGTGGTGTAATTAGTGTTTTATTAAAAATGTGGGCAGTGAACACTCTTGCTTCCAAATCATAACATCTGCTTTTTATTGCCTGTATAAGAGTTGCTAAACACAATCTGAGCTCAACTATTGAACTAGGCAGATAAGGAAACTGATATACAGGGATAGCTAAGTTCTGAATTCCAAGTGATGAGGTAGGAAAACTTAGTCAAGATGGTGACATTTGTAGCAGCCTTGTAAATGCCAAACACTTAAGAGAGTTCTACATTGAAAACTTAGGTGTCCTGTTGTATGTCCTCACAGACACAAGGTGATGGACAGAAGTGCTGGCAGGGAAAGTCTTTCATACTGGTTCCTGTCTACCGACTACTTGATCCTTGTGAGTTGCTTGTCACCTTCCTTCTTCTGTTGGAAACACTCAGATGCCTGACTGACTTCCTTCTGGAAAGATGTAGTCATCTCCTCCTGAAAAATAGGAAATTTCAATTTGTCCAGCTGGATTTGAGAGTATAAAGCAGAGTCTGAGAGATGTGCTGCCGAAGGGGAGATTCAGCATCCTGTTACTGACAAGTAATATTAAATGTGTTTAATGATAATGGGCTACTGACAGCTCCCTGGACTGAAAACAGCTCTGAATCAGCAATTATGCCTCTCTTGTGTGTAAAAAGCAACAACCATTTGATTTCTTTGCTTGGTATTTTCTCCCTGTCTTGAAAGATGGTCAGGAGCACTATAAAAATAATTCACAGACACTGTGAGGAAAGGTGGAAATAACAAGTGCCTCCCTTTGAACAGTAAGCTCTAATTCTGCAAAGCCTTCAGAGGGGGATTTCCTCCAGACTTTACATGTATCTTCCCCTTTTCCTTTCAAATATATGTCTGCTGAGAACAATAAATTATTCTTCAACTTCTCAGTTAACACAGATGAGTAATCTACCTCATTTCATGTGTGGTCCTCAGTTCCCAAAAAACAGATGATGTCTGTTTCAAAAGGAAGGAGACCTCAAGAAGATGACAATTTTATTGCAAAGTCAATACGTCATTCAGAAAAGTTAGACTTCCTTTAGAAGAAAGAGATGTGTCTGAACATCATTTTCTAATATATTTCCCCAATGGTGCAACTGATGTCAAGCATGAGGTAAATATTCAACAAGTGAGACCATTTTAGGAACAACCAGTATAACACTATCATCTCTATACAGAAAAGGAAAGTAAAGAAAAACTGCAATGCATTAAAAAAAATTGTTTCTGTGCCTTGTTGCTCTTTTTCAGATGTTCTTACCTTTGGTTTTCTATCTTCACCTTTCACTGTCTCCAGAAGGAAGACTCTGGGAAGCCTGCAGATTTTAGAGTTCTTAGCAGAATCTACTTTTTCCAGAAGGGAACTCCTTGTATTGACCATAGCAAAGCTGCTACTTTCCTGTATTTTTGGTCATCACACCCAGACTGAAACAACAACTTGCAGGTACTGTGTCTACACAGTTAATGGATAAAACCAAAACTGGAGAAAGTAAGGACTAGAGTTAGGTTTAGGTGACCTTCAATGCAAGGAGCAGTGGATTTAAGGAAAAAGAAATTGAACACTTAGTGTGGAGCTTATTTTAGAACTGCTATTTTGTCAACAGAGAAGACTTCAAGAAGGAGTCAATTTTCCTTTAAGAAAACAGAAATAGTGTTTCTCATCAGCCTAAGTTGCCTTCTTCCTAATGCTTACGATCAATCTACGAGCAGATCATAAGTGTTTGTTATGCAACAGTAATGCTGAGACTGCTTGTGAACAGTTTTCTGTATTTATGCAATGTCTGATATTTGTTTTTCTAGTTGTGTTGATTAGTTGTGACTGGTCAGACAAGTCATATGGTGTTTCTATTCTCAGATTTAGAAGAACACACAAATACTCTCTCATGTATCAAGTAGTTTCGCTAATACTTACTCTGGCAGCCTCAAGCCCAAGATGCATGGTAACAACCCATACTTTTGTGAACATGAATACAAAAAGAGAAAAAGCACAGCTGAGAAGAAAACAAATCCTGAGCAAACAGTCACATAAAACTGCTTGCCCTGTGCTTGCCTGTGGAGCTTTACACACACAGGTTCTTTTGTTTCTTGTGAAACCTGTACATGTGCTAGGAATCTAGGTCATCACTTTTGTTCTTGAATATATATTTCAAAGATCTTTTGTTTGATTTTTTTACCTCACATAGTTTGCTGATTGTTTGTTTTGTTGTTTATTTTTTTATTATTATTTTAATTATTATAAATCTATACCAGTTGTTGAGACCTGAAATTTTACAACAGGCTTCTGGCTGCTTCCTTCTAAAGTGCTGAAAGCTGCTCTTGCATGAGGAGAGACAATTTGCTCCAGAAAGACTTGACCCATAGAAAAAGGTGGGCTGACTTTCTAATCACATCTGAATATTGAAATCTTTTTCTCTTAGCTCTGATAAGGAGTGCCTGCTTTCCAATAAACACTGATTTGTCTCAAATCCTTCACAATTGCAAACACTTTCTGAAAAGTCAACATTTTCTTTATTACTTTTACGAAGGTCAGTTTTGTCTCTGAGCCACAACATCTGTAACAACAACAAAAAAAGTTCTTTTGCAGGATCTCACCGAAAATGAAAATACTCTCCTCAGAAGGACCAATGAAGTATTCACTGCTTGATCAAGGCAGTGAAGTTTTGGCTCTAATTTTAACTCAACAGTTACTCTCTGTAACAGATGTTTTGACTAAGGGCAGCAGTACTTGACATTTTTTAGACATTTTTTAGAAACTTATTGTTTGTATTCTATTGTCCAGATGGCTGATGGTTTCAAGAAAACATTGCACCATATATTTGTATGCAGGCTTCAAACATGGAAGCATATAGAGAGGCTAGGGGATGGATGACTGTTGCCAACACTGAACTGGTTAGTGACAAAGAGAGACAGGAAAGTGATCCATGGCAGCTGTACAATAAACCCCCTTCAGATCAGCAGTGAAGAATAATGTAATATGACACACCAGGGGGAGCATGTTGAAGGAACATTCTCTCCTCCCCATCAATGTTTCCCATAGGCTAGTATAATAACAGTGATCCTTTTCAGGGATTATACCCAGGTTTTGGTGCTTCTATGAGTGCAATGCTTCCCTGGGCAAGAGGCAGAGAAGAGCAGGCAGAGCAATCTCCATGTGGGGAAGTGATTAAATGGTTATGAAACTCTAAAAAATGGGTATTGCACAAACTCATTGGGTAGCATGCTTCAGTGCTGTTATACCCTCTTGGTGAAAAAATCTTTCCTAATATCCACTCTGAACCTCCCACCTAACTCCTTGTGGTTTTGTCTCTTCTGTATCATCTGATACTAGAGAGTAGCTCATTTCTCATCTCTGTAGCTATCCTGCAGTTGTTTATAATCAGTTCATTTTAGTCAGGTTAAAAAACACAAACTCCCTCATTCCCTCCTATATTATCCCCGATTTACTAGCAATCAGTTAGACCCTCTTCAGTTTCTCATCACCTCAACAGGGAGATTAAAAACTAGTCAAAATATTCCAGATGCAACCTCACCAGCAGCAAGCAGAGTACAAAAGTATAAGATCTATAGAGTAGATCAATGTTCCTTGACCACGCACCAGCTCTACATGCAATTTACCTGTGAACTGTTGGTTCACACTCAGTTCACATTTCCTTCCTGCACGGTTGCTTCTCAATCCCCTGGCTGCCAGGCCATACTGTTGCATAGAGCTGTTGACCTGCCACATAAAACTTCTTGCTTCTCCTTGCTGAATTTCACAAGGCTTTGCTGGTCCAGTCTTCCAGTGTGTATCAGGGTCTGCTCTTGGTTATGGTAATTGTGCTCTCTAATTTGCTGATGGTACACTCCAAAATCATCCAGGTCTCTGATGAATATACTAAACAATAAGGGCCCCTGTATCAACCTCAGGGATACTCTGCTAGTTGCTGATCACCATCCAAACCTCAAACCATTGATTACTGCCCTCTGAACCTGACATATCTGCCATTTTCAACTCACCTAACAGTCTGTATTATTTCCTGTATTCTTCAGAGCCTTAGGCAAGATTTTTTTACTCTCAATTAAAGCAAGTTGATAGAGAAAGAAATTACATGTGGGTGCTTTTCTGCCATGCCTACCCTGAGCAGCTCTCTTTTAACATAAAACAGGTAGAACCAGACCCTTCTTTGTGGTAGTTAATGGAAAATGTGTAAGGAAACAGCCATAGGATGGAAGCAATCATGACATCGTGGCTAAACAAGCAACTGCTTCTCTGCCAGGTTGTGAGAAGTGAAGCCCATTAGATCAAACCACCACTCAAACCACAACTCCGTGATGGTGATTTTCTTATGGGCAGTTTTGTAGTGGTTTAAGCTAATGGATTTTACTTACCAAATAGATTGTGCTAAGGTGTGCACTTTGCCAGTTACCAGCACTCAGCTCTTGAGTAGTCATTCAATAAGACAAGGTAATTAAATCACTTTTGACTTTGTAAGTATGCTATACGTAAGGATAGATGTTGACCTTATTATTAAAAAGTTGATTCAGAAGATCAGATAGAGTTGTTTTTCTTGATGCCTTGGCATGCTGAATCAGGCTTAGAAGGACCTGAAAGTAGAGAATGCTATCTTTGGAGTTTGGGTTTAACAACAAACTTAAATGTTAGATGTGCTATTCTAGAGATTTAAATTAGAGACACGAAGAGTGTATGGCAGTATTAGTGTAATGGCAGAACTTGCATAAAAGTATTTCAAAAATAGTGCTAATTTTACTCCTTTTACTTACTACATACTTGGGGATATTGCTGCTGTGATACGTCTTCTGCAAAAAAAAGAAGTTGTCTGTTTCCATGTTTGACCTATTTATCAGGTGATTTTATTTTTTGTTTTAGTATATGGCTCTGCTTGCTTTTTTCTATTTTAGTATTATCTGAACCTGAGATGATGCTGTTTGCTGTCCTTTCCACAAGAGCTAAATTTTTCATTCTATTTCAAAACTGCAGTATTCCAATAACATTTCTCTAATAATAACACTTAGCTTTGTTGTTTGCCTCTTCTGAGATGTAATTAGGGTATCTTTAAGGAGAGTAAACAATGCAGTTTTAATATGACCTAAGATGAATACTGAAAACATGTTCCAGCTTTGTGCAACTGCTGACTAGAAAAGCTCTCATGCAGGAGTACTATAATTACATCTTAGGAGTGGAACACTTTTAGATATTTTGATAATTCCATTCAACCATGAGTGACATGATTGACTTGCTTACTAGAGATGGAGACTTGAAGAGAGAATGTAACTCCAAGATGTAATTGCTGGATAGACTTGGCCAAAAGAATTAAACTGTAGTTATCACAGCACACTTGTCTTGCTTTTAGGGACCCATTTACTCTAACTAAACAGCCAGCAAAATCACACGTTTATCCTCCCACTCACTCACTTAGGACCCAAAGATGGAAAGGAAGGTAGGAAAGTATTGGATGCATGCTGTGATTTTGTTTCTGAACAAACTTCTGATCTTTTGCTGAAATAATTCTTTCTTGCTAGTTTAAAAGGATTTTTTTTTCTGGCTCTTACATATCTTTTCTATTTCTTCTGTTGTTGTTTTTTTTTTTTTTAAGAGCTGCCACTCTATTTTTAAACAAATAGCCTCAAAATGTTCTTCAGCCAACTTCTTTCTTTCTTTTGTTGTATGACTGTTATTGCTATTTTTGAGGTCTTAGAAGTTTTGCCAGTAGAGTTCACAGAGTTCAAGTTAAACTGATGCTTATGCAAAGGGTAGTTTCAGGCAAGTTGGAGTGAGCATCATAACACAAATATTTTGAGTCTGTAACTTTAATTTGGGAATCTCTTGAACAAGCTTCTACATGCAGCCTGTAGGAACTGCTGTTGAGACAAAATGATCTGAAGAGCTGAGTCCTTTAGCTATTTTGCAACACTTTAGCAAAAACAAAACAAAAAAAACCCAACCCCAAATTACTCAGCATATTCATTTGTTATTACATTAGGAAAAAGATCACTGTCTGCTAGTCTTACTGGTTGCACTGTGCCATCTGTGCTTGTAAAAGTAATAATAAGCAATGAATTACATATGCCATCTGTAGTTAGATCTTTAATAACAATTAGGTAATAATAATCCCCAAGAAATCACTTGTTAACTGTGATAATTGATTAAATGTAATTATTTTGTATAATAAACTCTAATCAATGCTTTACAATGCTGATAATGTATTCCCCCCCCCCCCCCCCCTTTTATTTTCCATAGTAAATGCCCCAGCATGTTTGAGCAGCTGTGCAGGAAAATTACTGATTTTCCTGGGTTAATGACTGATTTTCTATCCAATCAAAATCCAAGACATTCTCTGCTAGGTATAGAATCAGTTTTTACTTTTTTTTTTTCTCTTGAACAAGTTACAATGTAAATATAAAGGAACACTTGGCAAAACTAATTACTTCAGGGTAACTCATTATAAGCTTAAGGATGAACAAAGATTAATTATTCATGTAAAAAGTACATTGTAGTGAAGTGCAGTATCAATGTCCTCTGGCAAAGATGTTTCCCCACAGAACTGGTGATAAGAAATAAGCCAAAGACAAAGAAGATAGTCTGTTGACTTGGCCCCAGTTCTGCCAAAACATAGACCCTAAATCAGGTGAAGCAGTCCATCATTTGATCAATGCTAGTATGTGCCTGAATTCAACTTGAAGTATGATTTTCAGTGCTGTTGTGACCTGAATCTTTACACTGATACTTCATTCTGCACAGATGAGTCTTGTGCTCCTGCACCATATTCTTTTGGTTAAAGCTAAGATCAAGCAACAGCATTTCTGAGATGAGGAACTACACTGAACAGCAAACTAGAATGTATGTCCCAACAAAAGTTATGCTCAAAAGTGCTTAGACATGCCTTTCCAGGAACAAGACGAAGGATGTATTTATATAATATACTATGCTAGTATAAGTGGGGAAAAAAGAATCTTGGTTCAGTTTCTATGACGATATGAGTCTGTTCTGTATGACTAATGGAATTAAATCACACACAGCTGTAAAAAAGAATTTTCATTTTAATTATTAGGGATGCATTACAGAAGGAAATGGGAGACCCCCAATCCATCTTACAGTACTCACCAAAAACATTCATTAGATAGAACCAATCCTGACTCATTGTAGAGAGTTCAAACTGGTAGTTCAAATGTAAAGCAAAAATCCAGAAGCATGCAGTGCTAGAAAATAAGAGGCTAAATTAGAGATCAGCATGCAATTACAGAGCTGTAATCTCATTGGGATAACAGATAGATGATGGGATAACTCCCATGACAGGAATCTGGCAATCACACCAGGTGATTGGAAGGTTGGAAGGGTCCTCTCCAGATCATCCAGTCGAGCCTCACTGCTCAAGCAACATCAGCTAGAGCCAGTTGCCCAGGACTGTGTCCAGTCCACAGATGGAGGCTCCACAGCTTCTCCAGGCAACCTGTTCCTGTGTTTGACTATGCTCATACTAAAAAGGTTTTTTGGGGCTCATACTGGATTTCATGGGGCTTGATTTGTGTCCACTGGCTCTTGTCCTGTCACTGAAAATAAAACCCTCACTCAGTCATCGTTATTTACTCTATTAGGTGTCTATATACTTTGATAAGATACCCCTGAGCCCTTTGTTCTACAGGCTGAACAGTCCCAGGCTCTCTTGGCAAATCCAGAGAGAAAGAAGAATTTGTAAAAGAATAATGATAATAACTGAACTAACTATTTTTTAATTACTATTTCTCTAGAATAAATATATTCATGAAGAGGTTTGATGTTTTGGGGTTGTTTGGGTTTTTTTAATTTTGTAAATGAAAATGCCTTTAAAGTTAGCCCAGTTGAAATAGCTCCAACTCATGTAATTGTATTTCTTTTGCAGACAGTGTTTGTAGCTTTCATTTACTCTGTAAGATGAGTTTATAGTCTTGCAACTGGCCTCCCTGATTTGTACCAATTTGCACATAGCCCAAGAACTAGGGGGACTATGAGGAGTGCTTAGAATAAGAGCATTTATCCAGAAATAGATCTACAGAGAAAAACTTATTCTTTTTACTGTCTCAAAAAATTTGTTGACCAGGATATTTAATTCTTTTACAATATAAAATTCTTGTCTTAAACATTTCATATATGTTTGTACTTGCACTTTGAGTCCATTTCAGGCTGACTTTCAACTTCAGAAATTAAAACAAGTTTTGCTGGAATAGCTTGTTCCATGTATATTTAGAAATGAGGAGACCTGACATTCCTTAGACTCACAGCCCATCTGTTTTGCATTTTCCTGGTATGTCCCATGAGTTTTTTAAACTCATAGGGCTTCCAGTATTACTCTGCATATGCTAACTATTTGCAAGCAAATACTTTGGGCATGCAGATGTCATATAAATGCTAATACAATGATATCATTTCCAGTACTTTTCAATTCAGTGCAAATGTTTCCTACACTGTGCTTAATATTGTCTCTACTCAGTAGTATTTATTTCTTTTCTTTTCATGGATGTGCAAAGGTAAAGGGAGGAGAGGGAAAATGCATATCAAATGTTGCATGTAGGTTTCTGTTTTTCTCAAAATGGTTATTTTTGTTTTAAAATATGCATAAATATTATTGCATGTGGCTTAAATTCAGTCTCAGAAATTTACTACATAATAGGTTTATTACTGGAGTTTACAATAAAATCTGTCCCAGCATCCTTATCCTTACATAAATATAGCAATCAAAAAAGAAAACACTCAGAAATAATTATAACCCAAAACAAAGATTGCAGACCCATGATCTGTGTTCTGTTTAATTTTGTTCTTCTCTAGATAATACACACAGTATTGTATTGTAAGAAGATGGAGGTAGACACAGAAGTACTTGAAGAAGCATGAAGGATTGGGGGGCGGTGGGTAGTTTTCTCAATGTAGCTGAAAGTAAGGTACCAGACCACAGCACAGTTTGTATACCAACCTACTTAAAACTACTTGCCTATTTCCTTGTTCTAGCTACAGTGAAATGCCTTATACACACTTCTATAAATGAAAGGATACAATGGATGATTTCCTATACTGCAAAACTCGCTGTTTCAGCAATCTGACATGAGAATGTATGAGCCCTTTCTCCAACAGCATAAGCCAGGATAATTAGTAGTATCCCTACCAGGACGAGGGGAGGATTAAAACAATATACTTACATTTTCATAGATGATGGCCAGCCTTATCAATGGTAACATAGACAGCTTGTTACCATGTTGTAGACTTGCAGTTCCATCAGCAAGTACAGTACTTAAGGTTTAATAGATAGAAAGGAGACAATTTACATCATTTTCAGAATAGCCCTTTACCTGTCACAGTGACAGCCAATCACTTTACACACAGACTCAGCTGCTTGATTTTCTTGGCCTGTAATTGCAAGGTGAGGTATGCCTTTTCCCAAGTAGATCCACAGTTTAGAACAGTATGTGCTGAAAATCATTGCTTTACTTTGCAAGATGGGTAATTTCAGAAGGACTGAACCAATTCCCAGCAAGCATAATTCATCTGTATACTTTCTTATAGTATGATTTATATAGTCCAGAGTATAGAGTAGCCATTATGGAGGCTTTCAAAAGGTGGTTCTCTGTTTTGATAGCTTTATTATTGTTTTACGTTAACATAGATAACATAAACATTGAAGCATTTTAGACTGTAAGCATTACAAAGCAGTGTTTAATAGTACTGTGGCTACCTATCTGCTTTTAATTTTGGTGAGTTAAATCTTTATTCATTTGGTGGATTGGAAGACATTACAATTTGCATTTGCTCATTCTATTCCCTTTAAGTCATTATGAACGTGTTGGAACTACTCTTAAACACCTCTCTGTGGGCTGCACAAAGAAGCAGGTTTTGAGCTGAGAGAAGACAAGAGATGAATTGTTCTTCAGCATAGAGGGAAGGAGAAATGGGTGAGTAGCCTGGCCCAGACAGGGGCTTGTCAGAATAAATTGGAATACATGAGACAGTGGATGCCACCGGAGAACACCCACTCTAGTGACAAACCCTTGGCCAGCAACAGGAAGCTACAGTGGAAGTCTTCTAACTTACTCCTGCTTTCCTCCATGCAAAAGAAAACAGTGGGAAGAGTTTTCTAAGAGCTCAGGGTGCTTTCTGTAAAATAAGCATTAGATGAATATGACGTGATACCTTAGAACTGCAAAAAGGGAAAAACAGAAAGTGAATTTTGAAGCTGATTTTTCTGGGCTCTTTTCCTTTTTCTATTTAGTTTTCAGAACTAGTTTTGAAAATCAAGTAGTGATGCTATGCTAAAAAGCATCCATAAAACTGTGGTGCTAAAATTACTGAATTGATCTTCCTCAGGAGACAAAATCACAACCCTTGTAGAGAAATTATAAAACACCAAAGTCAAGATGGCAATCACAGGTACAGCTGCCAGGGATCTATCCCAAATTTCCCCATCGATGTTTACAACAGAGTACTGGGTCAGTCTGGTGTGGCCTCTGACCCACAGAGCAGCTGATCAAGTAGGAGAGAAAATCCTTGTCTTATCCTTGAATGCTCAGCTGCAATTTGCATGAAATGCAGTTCTTGGTTGATGACTCGGGTCACAGGGATGGATCAAAAAGCTGACACACTTGGCAGGAAATCTGTGCAAGAGGTGACTATGCAGGGAAGGCAAAAACAACCAGAGAACCAGAAAGTCTAAATCAACAACCAGTGGAAGGTTAGTTGAAATTGACCTTTTTGTGAAGTAATTATTACTCAAAGTACTTTCTTTTTCATATGTTATTGTGTAACATCCCATGTATTCCTCACAAAGAATGAGGTGACCTTTAGGACAGAATCATGCTATACACCTGCTGTGAAATTGCTGAAGCTTTAAAAGAGAAACACTTCTCTAAAAAACACTTGTACAGATGCAGAAGACTCTTTTCCTTTACTTTCACTGATTTCACTAATTTGGCATTTTAGGCCAAATTTCCTCCTCTACATTAGTGTTTTGATTTGAATCAACAGTGCGGTTGATTGTCCTTTTGTATCAGTTTGATCTGCAAAGCAGTTTTGTTGTACAAATGAGATTCATTTCAGAGGAATTAAAGCTTGAATCTCCATTCTAGATGCACGTCTTCATGTTAAAACAATGACAGAACAAAGTCCTCACTGAGACTGAGTGATGGGGAGAAAAAAACCCCTACAGGTTGAGAAGCCTGGAGACTGTCTGGCAACTCCCCTACAGAATGTGACTTGTCTCTGGAGAGCCCATGCTTCCAGGTAGGCACCATCACAGCTGTTTCACAGATTCGTCCTTTGAACACTGTCAGGTACCTCTGAGGTTTCACTATTGGGCTTTTACCTTGTGGTTTTCTTCCCCCTCATCATTTGTGGTTTAATGTTCTGATTTTTGAAGCTGTACATTTCTTTATCCTCTGGATAAGATAAAATCTTATGAGAAATTCAAACAAGATTGATTACAAGACTCATCAAGTTTAGGACATTGGGGCCAAGCTGCAAAATAAAATCAATGCCAGTTGCTGCCTTTCATAATCTGTTTACTTCCTGACTGTGTGATGCTATTAAAATGCTTCATCTCCAAGTAATCTTATTGGCCTTTGCATTTATGCCATGGCTGACAGGATTAGCTCTGAAAAGCACTTACATATTACCTGTGATATAAACAAGTAGATTAGGGGAAGGTGCTTTGAGCTGAAGTTATTATTTTGTCCGTAATTTATGTACTGGATTCCAGAAGCAGAACAACAGAATATATTTGCTTGTAGAGGTAAAACACTTGTCACACAGGCAGATGTTCTGGAAAGAAACTACTCCTCAAAGGCTTTTTTAAAACCTAGTCTGTTGAACATCTGCTGCCAGTGTAGCTTGTCCAGCAACACCCTCCAGAAAGTGCAAGGAAACAGGCAGGCAACAAAATGACATGGCTTTCACCCACTCTTTGTCTAGCAGGAACATGGAGCCATTTCCATGCTCTGATTTTTCTTAATCATGTAAGTAAATTTTGCTGGACACCCCTAAATTGCCACAAAAAAGACAATCGAGGAATTCAGGAAGCTATTGTTTTGCAAAAGATCACAATGAACACTTGCTAAACTTGGGAGATATGACACAGTATATATGTGGTACATATACATATATATCCTACATGATATTGTGAATATATATAGACAGTAAGCCACATCTCCCAAGTATACATTCATGTAGCTTGATAAAGCAATCTTATATATATATATATATGCAGGTTTGTGTATGTGTGTATACAGATATATATATACACACACACATGCAAACTAGAGAGGGGACTCTGCTAAGGGGCTCGTTTCTATTAGTCTGGTACTCCTTTTCAGCTAGTCTTTCTCTGTAATTTAATATGTAAGGTGATACCCTTGACATTGTCATAATCAGTATTCATCAGTTTAACAACAAAACAGAGGTGCCTTTCACTGCAGCAGTTCTGGTCATACTATTATAGCAAAGGTTCATTAAATGTTTTCTCTTATTGTTCTCCTCATGTTTACCAGCAGAGGCATATCCTTCACTTAAGATACTAGTTGGTATGTGAGTGTTCAGTTCTTGTGACAAGGTCTGCTTTCTAAAGCAGGATATTTATTTTTCTGCAGTGCTAAGCACTCACCCTCTTGTCGGTTCCTTGGCTTAGATTGCTGAGGTTATTTTGAGATCAATTTTCATCTCCTATTTAAATCATATGGCTGCTGGTTCAAATCCAGCTTGGGTCAGTGATTCTGCCATATACATGAAACAAGTTCTTGGCCTGAGCCGATTATTTCTGTTGACGAGGTTGTCATGCTACAGGGAAAGAATAGCAGTTCCTTTGGCATCCTTTCTTCCAGCCTCACTGGAGGAGACATTACTAAAGAGGTGAAAAGGATGATACCTCCAAGTCAAGACCCAGAATTGCAATGTCTTTATAAAAGCACTGTGGAAAAAAGAAAACCAACAAAATATCTTGGCTGAAGTGGAAGAGTTAATCTACTTACTAATAACAACTCAAAATTCTTATTTGCTTACAGCTGCAATCTAGTTTAAAATTAAATTTTAGAAATAAAAATGGTGACCTGTCAGCCATGACAAATCTTTAAGAAAATAAGGATTACTGGAAAATAGAAAGAAATACTTAAAACCCTCCAACATTAGCAACAACCCTCTCTCCTTTTACGTTTTCTTCCTTGCTTTAAAAAAAAAATTCTTTGTTCTGCACTGATATTTTGGTTCCAACCTAGTACAGTGGCAAGCAAGATCTGATCAATTTCTGTCACACAGGTGATTAGGTTAGTAAATGCTTTACTGTGTGACTGGTTTTATCCTGGAGGAGAGTCTACTTTGAGAGGAAATTTTAATCTTCATAGCATTTGCCTAGACAGCAGGAAGCCCTTTTTGTCAAGTTCACACCACAGATTAAACCTGGAGTTTTTTCTTCTTTTTTAACATGTGTATTTCCAGTGCATATTTTAACTGCCACTTCCCAATGTGTAGTTTTGTAATCGTGACACCTGGAAGTGGGAATGGGAAATTGCTAGCCTCTTGTTAAAGGTGAGGCCAATGTCAGGCCGTGCTTATGGCAGTGCAGGGCAAGGAGGCAGCTGGCACCTGCCACTCACTCCTCACCCCCTGGGGAGCATGGATATCCTTGTGGCAATATGCTAAGCCTCCACTGAGCTGGGGCCAATCCTGCACCTGGTTCCCCCAGCTGCCAGTGCAACGTGCTCAGGCTGCCACGTCGGCTTGGATCACCCTCCTCCTAAGAGCCATCCTAGGGGCTAAGGGCAAGCAGCCTGGGTGTGAACATGGTGTCTTAGTTGGAAGAAACCATTTTCCTCTCCAGAAAGTATGCTGCTGGCTTGTCACACCACACACTGCAGCAAGATGCAGTCTGAGATCTGGGAAGCACAGTTGTGCCAGAGATGGGAAAGAATGGAGATTTCCCTGCAGCTGCTCACCCCACCACCAGCTCTCTCCACACCCTAGGATGAAGCAAGCTCAGGGCCACCCAAAGATTCCCACATGGACTGAATCTGCTATACTGCTAAGAAGGCAGATTTGCCTTCCACTCCCCAACACAACTAACTGGAGGATGTTCAATACAGAGGTGCAGAAACAAGTTTAATCTTATCAAGGGTTTCCTGCCAGCAGCCAGCCAGCAGCCATATACCCAAGAGAGACTTTGATGCATTTCAGTGAAAATGTGGGAGCTAAGTGGAGCTGATAATCTGCCCTTTTGCGTGACACTCCAGAAGTTACCTGGATACTCACTAACTCAAAAAACAACATGGGATCGTAATAAATAAATGATGACATAAGCCTTGTACCATTTATAAGTAATGAAAATGGAATGTGCCGGATAACATGAACCCATCAGTAAACAATAATGCTTTAAAAGGACGCTGCCAGAGTCAATAGGCCAGAAATTTGAACTTAATTCATGTGTCTCTTTGTAAAAGCATATAGATCTCATAATATGAAGTAACATGTTTGGAACAACCTTATCTTTCTGTTGCACGTAAAGCCGCATTGGTTTTGTGAGTTAAAAGAAAAGTCAATATTAGCATTTCTGCAGTCATGAGCTTTCCTGCAGAATAATGAATAAGGCATAAATCAGCAAACAATATAAAAAACACTCATATCCAGGTATTTACTAGAACATTATAAAACATATAAGTAAAATGTCCTTTCATGTTTTGAAGGAGGACTTCAGGTTACTCACTGAAACCATAATTTCATACTTCAAGCCATGTACATATGTCCATTCTGAATCTGATTCCTTAAAGAAACAGTGGGGGGGTTGTATCTTCATGAAAAAAAGGCACTTCAGTAGCTGTCTTCTGAATCTGATTGCACTGTGAGCAGGGGAGTTGATATCCTGGCACTTTCTAAGGGCAGTAGAATCTGCAGATGAAATAAAAAGACCAAAAATATAAATGAAGAGCACTTTGGGATTATGTGATTAATTATTTAGCAGCTGAAATAAATAATACAAATTCATAGTCTACTATCTAGTAGCCTGAAATTTGTGGTAAAGTTGAAATTTGAGACAGAAAATTGGATAAAATAGGATGTGAATCTTTGTTTTGAAGGAATGGTTAGATTTCTCTTGGGGAGGCGCAGGTCTTGTTGGAAGAAATAGGAAGCATTTTATAATGTTTTATCTGATTTCCAAAGGTCAATTGGAAAACAGAGTTGCTTTTCTTATGTTAAATATTGTAACAGAAGGCCTCAGAAGCTAGCAGAATATGTTTAATTCTTACTTTAAGAAATAATTTTAAAGTAGCAATTTAAAGACCTATTCAAATTCAATTATTTGGTAAGTAAAGGTATCCTCAGATACAGGTTTCAAGATGCATTTTCCCCATTTTTATACCTGGGAAGTAAAAAAAAGACCAATTACCCTCTCACACAACTTCTTTGTTGAAAATAAGTAAGAATATTTTGCATGCAAGCAACCATTCTTTCAGTCCCTCAGGTAAGAAGCAGAGGTTTTTAACAGGCATGCTTTGTTGGATGTGGTGCTAGCAGAGGTATTGTTCTATTAAAACAGGAAACAAAAATTATCACCGTTCAACAAAGTTTTAAACAGGATCACTAATGATGAGGAATGTCAAATAGCCATTAAATTTCTGAGAATGAAAACCATCTGTCCAATAGCCTCTCGCTGAATCTAGCTGAACATGTCATTTTCAAGTGTTCTGTCAAGCTACATCAGTCACTTCTCATTACACTCCTCCCACAACATGCAGAGACACGGCAGGCACTGACTGGAATTGTGCCTGCCCCATCTCAGCCTTCCTACAGCTTTTTGAATGAGCAACTTTCCATCAACATTTGCAGTTCATGCTAAATTAGAGGTCTGATCCTGCAAATCTTATGAATACATTTTGATTTGCAGGGGTTTAATAAACCCCTACTCTGTCATATCCTAGGCAAACTCCTATCAATTTCCCAGGAGGCTTGCTTGCCTGTCTGACAACAGATAAAGCACAGAGTAAAAGCTCCGGGGTTCAGTTCACTGTTTTCATTGTGACTAATAAGAACTATTTACCTGAATAAGGGAAGGAAACACACATCAAGTCATGACTCTGTAGGCATTTGTTACCACACCTACAGCTTACAGCTTTGAATGACTCCAGTGAGAAGAGTCTTGCGTCATTCTGGTTGCAAACACCATTTTCATCTCAAAACACCATTTTCATCTCAAAATAAGTCTTGCTTTTAGAAAACTTAAGGAAAAAACATATTTTTCTGTCTTCAGAAGAAAAGGAGTTATAGTGTCAAAAGGCCTGAAATGTCTTGCAAGGCAAAGCAGAAGCAAGCTGCAATGAAAAATGTCTTGTTAGAAAGGTCTAATTGCTACGCAAGAAATATTCTTGTTGCAATATTTTGTTATTTCTGCAGTATTTTGGTATTGTGTACAGCAAACAATTTTCCTTGCTTCTGCTGTGTTTCAAATGGATGAATGAATTAGGGAAAACAAAACCTTTTTTTAATATGTGTGCCTTAAGATGAAGATTATTGGGTGATAGCTGTAAGTCATGTAAACCTCACAGCTTTTCAGAAGGATTTTTTTTTAAAATATATATGTTGTTTTGGCAAAGTTGTTCCATGCTTTTGGCTAGTAAAATCAGGTGTTTCTCCTATACTTTTCCTGGGAAGAGAAACCCTATGATAAGTCATCATGACCAGGCTTCGTGAACG
>VWZO01013342.1:104923-297458 GCA_013396975.1 Bucco capensis | reverse complement strand
AAAGCACTCTATGCCTTTGCTAGCCTATTGTCTATCTCTCTGTCAATCTTACCATCCGAGGAGATGAGGCTGCCTAGGTAGTTAAACTGTTGGACTGATTTAAGTTCTGAATCGCCAATGATGATATGAGGATGATGAAAAACTTCCTGAGGTGCAGGTTGATACAAAACTGTCCAAATGTTATTTATTTGCCCAAAGTTTGTAATTTTAGGCCAGCAAGTGGTGAGAAAAGAATTACTTTAAGAATATAGAATTAACTACTCCTAAACTGAACATCAGGCTGTTCTGTCAGTTTTAACCATCTCTCATCGAATTAATTAAAACTCAGGTTGCTTCATTTTTTCATTGCTGGTTTGAGCCCCATTGACTAGCCTTGATTATCCCAAAACACACAGAATTTTGGCTAGTGGTATAATGTAGAAACTTTCAAAATTTAGAATGTGTTTTTTTTCTGTGTAAATTATTTTAGATTAGGAAGTACTTGGAAGGTCAAATAGCAGCTCCAGAGAAGAAGTCAGTATGATTTCCCAGTAAAAAAAAAAAACCAAACAAAAAAACAAAAAAGAAAAAATTGTAAACTTGAGTAACATATCTGATAATCTAGGTAGAGTAGAAACTGTCTTCCATATGACAAGTTTACAAAGGGAACTGTAGGAATTTAAGGATGATTAAAATGTGTTAGAAACAGTGATTGGTACACCTTATAATGTCAGTTATGTGGAAAAAGATGCTGACAATTTACAATAAAAACTTTTCTGTTCTAGAGTTGGAGGCACTGAAATGTCTCTCTCTGTGCCATCTTTCTCTTTTCATTGTTTTGCTGATATATTTCAAGTCCTTGAATAAAAATTGTTACTTCTGTTATTGCTTCTTGCTAAGTGTAAGGATCTACTAGTTCAAACACTATGAATTTAATAAGGTTAGAAAATGGAACCTAGTGGTGGATCTTTCAGACAGTGTTTTCATTCTTTTCCTTGCCCCTTTTGCATGCAGTAGTAATGATCTTTATTTTCAATAGAAATCAAGCACTATCTTGTTATGAGCTCAAAGACAGTTAACCAGGAAAAAGACTGGGAAAGGAGTATTGTACATTTAGAAGGCTCAGTGCAACAAAGTAATGAGAATTACCTCTGGTCATAGACCAGCAGGCAGCAGTACTTGGGAAGCCACCAAAAATATCTTGCAAATTCTTTATTTAGTGCCTCTTAAGTATTTGATCATTACAAACATTCACTGAAATTATCTTTTTATTCAAGAAGCACACAGAGGTTATATCTTTATAAAGGATCCAACTGTCTTTTGCACAAAACAGGGGGGAAAAAAGTAAAAAAATAAAAGGATTTTCAGACTGTAAAAATCCATTATGCTAATTTAACCTGACCATCCACATAAAAGAGATTGGATGGTCCATAATTATCTTAATCATAACTTCTGGGCTGGATGTTATTGTGCAAATGTGGATCTCAGGGTGGTTTTCCTCACTGCACCATTGAGTTACAGCATCCCTGTGTCTGGCTGTGTGATTGGTCACATCATTAGCTATTTTAACAAAGATGTGACATGCATAAATACTGTAATTCCTGCCTCAATGAGCTTATGAATGAGTCTCCAAAGGGAATGCAACAGTGGGGGTTGACAAAACAATAGACCAGCAGAAATACCAGTGATATACAGGAAACAGCAGGATGGGTTTATTTCTGTAGGTAAATTAAAATAAATATGCAGAATTGAGGCTGTTTGGGGATTTTACATGCTAATAGATAGGTTTTGCAAGAATGAAAACTGGAGAGTTTGGTTAGCATAGTGTCAAGGTTTAGGGCTGTGCCAACCACTAATCCACTGACAGATATTCTCTATTACTTCCTTTTCCCCCACTTCCAGAAAGGAAAAAGGGAATTAAACAGAATGAGAGAGAGAGAGACTTATGGATTGAATATGAAACTTAAACTACTTCAATGAAAATAATAACAGGAAAATGAAATGCATACACATATATACAAAACCAATACCACACCCAAACATCCTTGATGGCAACTACATCACTGTCACCACTGACGCTCTAGCAGCAGCACTCACCAGCAGATGGGAATCAGACTCAGGGGCTGCATCCTGGAACTGGATTCAGGAACTGTTGTATTGAGACTGAAAGATGAACAGACACTGTCCTATATAGCAGCAGAGCGGGGTTTCTGGCCCTGACAAGGAGAATTACCAGTCCACCACCCCAGATAGCTCAGGTGCTCAACCTTCAAGAATGGTGGAAATGGAAACCTCTCCTTTTTTTTTGTATCTGCTGTTAATTAGCTGCTAAATAGCTTACTGATGCACCTGCCTTGCTTGGGTCTTAGGCTTTACGTAAGAGACCCCAAGGCCCAAGCTTGGTGTGTAAGTTTCAGGGACTGGCCCTCTGTTTTATACTAAATATGATGTACATGGTATGAAATACCTTGTTCTGACTCAAACTAGGACACACAGAGACAACACAGTGATTTGGGAAGTGTGGAAGAAAGCACAGAAATAATTTTCAAACCAGCCAAAAAGAAACAGTGTGAAACAGTATGAAAGCTAACATCTTCAGCGTGGACTATGCAAAGAGGCTGTCCATCAAAAGTACCCCACAATAGACAGCAAAGAAAGCTATGTATACAGATTGCCTACTGACAGTTCCTATATCTCACAGTTAGGGAGGCCCATAGAGGGAGCCTGAAGTGGTTACATTCCTAATTCAGGCACCCTTGATAATCCCATAATTACACAAGATGAATTCAGAGCCTTGTGCCTCTTAATAATGCAGGACCAGCCACAATTTCACCCTGCAGGCAGTGAGACACAGAAGTGTGAAGATCAGTTAAGACCCCAGCACACAACGTCCCCTTCGGCTGTGCTCAGAGGCTGATCTCTCTCCCTAGATTTTGTCCCACACTATGGGCAGATTTTGCTGTCTTTTGAGGCTGAAAAACACTAAATGTGTCACTGGGACTAGAAGTTTGCTACTATGTCAGCGTTGTCCTTATGTTACACCACCTCTCTTTGCTGCTTCTGCCTGTGCTGAGTGATGGCTTTGAGGTTCTTTGAAAGCCACTGGTATTCACACTTTTTTTTTCATCTCAGAATATTCACATCCTTAACTTACACAACCAAGCAGTACACAGTGTTCAGGTGAGAACACCTTAAATGCACCTTTCCTTTGTTTTCTCAGAAATACTCTCTTCACTCATGATTTCCCATCTTTATTCCAATAAAAGCACTTCTCCAGGAGAATTAAAATTGATTGCATGAATATTCATAGGCAAAGTAAAAACATTAAGTCTATATGCAACAGGATTGCATATACTTGTTTGCAAATAGATTTTCCTAAGTATTATTAACCCAGCACCTCTTGAGAAGAGAAAATCATCATTCTCTTTTTTTTCTTCTCTTCTGTAGTACAAAGGTGCATATCCTGCATTGCCTTTATGCATTTCCACTGCTGTGTCCCCCATCACCATGGCCACCACTGTGGTATGCCATGCAATACTGGCACTATGGCAGGCAGAAAATTGTTCTTATACTCATGTTTCATACAGGAAGCTGATGTTTAAAGACTTGTCGAAGGATTTTCTGAATGTCTGGAGCAGAAAAATGAATTAAAGTCAAATCTTCCACTTTTCCTGTCAGTGAATCTCCACATTTTTAGTTATACCTAGTACCTTTGACAGGATCTCAACTTCCTCCTCGCCACTCTACTCTGCTAAGGGAAAATAATTAAAGTTCATTTTTAGCCTGCTGTGCTACCAAAGGCAAAG
Organism: Bucco capensis; assembly: GCA_013396975.1. Taxonomy (NCBI): domain Eukaryota; kingdom Metazoa; phylum Chordata; class Aves; order Piciformes; family Bucconidae; genus Bucco; species Bucco capensis. The sequence goes on along the minus strand of VWZO01013342.1, from coordinate 293,673 downwards.
TTACCAAACTCTACAGTTTTCTGATGAACAGTCTTTTTCCAGAACCAGCAAGCCAGAGCTGTTGTATTGGGCAGTACAGGGAACACATGTGTAGATATTGTGGTGTGCATAGGAAATAGCAGAAGATCATAGAATGATAGAATGGTTTGGGTTGAAAGGAACTTAGAGATCCTCTAGTTCCAAGCCCCTTCCCACGAGCAGTGACACATTCCACCAGACCAGGCTGCTCAAAGCCCCATCTAACCTGGCTTTGAACACTTCCAAGGATGGTGCATCCAGAGCCTCTCTGGGCAACCTGTTCAAGTGTCCCACATCACAGAGAAGAACTTCCTCCTTACATCTAATCTACAGCTACCCTCTTTCAGTTCAAAGCCATTATGCTTTGTCCTGTCACTACATGCCCTTGTAAAAAGTCACTCTCCAGCAGATGTAGCACTGCACTGACAGTGCAGCCTTTGGATAGGGGACTAAAACACCAGCTGACTACAAGCAGGAATTGCTGGAAATCAGGCTCCATCCCTTGTGGTGCACACAGAACTGTTTGTTACAAAGGGAGGTGTTGGCATGCTCTTCTGAGACACTGATTAACTGGGGGTGCTGATCTAGTGCTGATGCACTACTTCTGTGAAGAAGAAAGAGAGCTAATGGTACATATTCTAAATGCAAATGAATGTATTGGCTTTTTTTTTTTCTTTCATTCTTTCTTTCTCCCAAAGCCACTGCTACTCAGGAAAGGGAGAGTTTGCCTTTACCCTGTAATTCACTGCATTTTTCTTTTCTTTTCCAGACCACTGAATTATAGCAAGGTCTGATAGCTATCACTAACTGGTTTCTGACATCTTACTAGTCTTTGCTGTGAGTAAAAAAAGGAAGACTAGGTGTTCTCCAATACTCACAGCTTGTTCACACTATAGAAACAGATAAGGACAAAAAGTCAGAAATATTTTTTCAGTTACCTTAAGAGTAGGTTTGAAGCAGTAGAGGCAACCTGTACTGTCAATAATGATACACACAGAACCATCTAGAACTGTCACAATATAATTATGTATGTAAAAAGTCACAAATATTACACTATTTTAATGCTCTTTTTTTTTTTTTTTACAAAAATCGCAGAAACAGAATTCACCATTGTAATCACTGAATCTCTGGTTCTTTTATAATAAACCCATCAAACATCCCAAGGAGCTTTCTTACCCCAAATTGAGTGCTCCTGAGGCTCTCTGACAAGTGACAGGAATTTACAGACTGATACCTGACAGCTTTTATTCACAGCAGAAACAATTTTTCTCATGAGCAGATAGAGGTTCCAGGAATAGTTTGTAGGACAGAAATCTAACACAAATGGCAATGCTTGATCTAAAAGAGTAAAACAGCAGGATTTGGTTTCATTTTTCCTCACCTATAAATTCTTCAAATTATGAAGAGTCATTTAAATTGAGCCAAAAGAATGGTGAGATCAATATTATTACAGGTTTCAGGAAAACACTTTGCAATTTTATAAACACAATACAGCAGTGTAGCTCTTACCTTCTTTGATCACTGACATTTTTAACATGATGGGCTTAATAGTACATTGATTGTTTACACAAGCTAATATGAATTCAACTACGTGGGCTCCAATGAACAGATGTTCCTTGCTCTGCAATGCTGATGATAATTCTCATCAATAAATGCATAGATTTATTCCTGAAAAGTGCATCCTGGCATTTGTTTTACTGAAAGTAATTAAAGACATTTCTTTTAATTTTGAGGGATTTGTTAATTATTTTTTTCTGTGTGGTTTATATCTCATATAAAAATCTGGTTTCCTTTTTTCTTGCACTAAATGAAATTGTTTCAAATGTGCCTGTCACACGATGACAGATAATTGCAATATGAAATAGTAACTCAGTGTAAAAAAAAACCCTACATAATCTAGTGTAAGGAAAAGACAAACAGTGCTTTTAAAGATAATTTTCTGAGTGGTCACCTCAACATTTCTTCTTTACTTAACTGAAATTGTCTGTTTTAGGATGTATTATGGAAAGTGCCTGACCTGTGAACTAAACCAAACATGCTGTAAAAAAAGGTGGGATTTTTATTAATGAAAATTAGCAAGCCTGAATATTTTGTTGCACAGGGGTCAGTAGGAAACACTGTAATCTAATTACTCTTCAGTTTCATTTCTGTGCACAGACATTTGCTCCTGTAACAGGGAAGACTGTTTCTTTTGGCAGCAGCCACACTGTGGAAGCCTCCAGTATTTGCAGGCTGATAATAGGACTAATGTGCTGGCACCCTGACAGAGGGCACAGGAGGGCATGCTATTAGATAAGTGTTTCTGCTACATTACCCAGACAGCATTGCCCTTCACAGAATGTTCCAGCCATTGTGCAGTTTGATATCACACAGCTATAGAATGCTAATGCCAACATAATTATGTATTTTGGCTTCCTTTTTGGCAATAGTCAGTACTTAAGCAAAATTTAGTACCATCTTACATGCTCCTACAGCTGGATAATTAAAGGGCATTTCAGTTTTCAGAACAGGGAACTAATGATATGAAGATCAGTGGCTATTTAAAGAGTTATTTGCTGTGCTTAGGGATGTCCTAACAATTAGGTCTGTTTTCAGGTACAAAATACATTCAGTGACAAAAGAATGACAGTTCGGTGCAATTTAGCCAAATTTATTTCTCCTGCCTTAGTGTGTATGTCACATAGGCTTCCTTGTATATTTCCCTGGCAAAGAAAACTCTTGTTTTTTCAGCAGAACCTTGCAGGTGCATAGCTTCAGTTTGAATGGGTGACAAACTATGTGCTAGAGCTCCAGGAACCTGGGAGTTAAAATTGCATTTTCACAAAACAACACAGACAGAGAGTGAGGGAACAACAAGACACTTGCTTCTGTCCCAGAGGAATGTGATGTTCTCACTGATCAATTTAAGGAAGTCTCTGTGCAGTACAGGATATCTTAAAATGAGATAAATCTGCAAAGGTAGTGCAAGTATTAACTTGATTTATGAACCAGCTTTCTGACTTGTCCTCATGGGCACTCAGCTAGAAAGTTATTTTCAATTCTTATCTATTGGTGAATATCAGTGTAGAGATGTGCACAGAGCACAGGTGGGAAGTGCAGGTATATTAATGTATGCTCTGAGCAAAACATGGGCACTAGAAACTAATTCAATCCTGATAGCTGCCTTGGCCATGAATGTGTAAATGAAAGCCTAGGTTGGAGTCAAACTAAGTGGTAACTCAAGGAGCAGGTCTTGAGTTACCACCATGCACTTACAGTGGGTGTAAGAGTGATTTAAAAACATTAAATTAGCATGAGTTTAGCAGCACACGGTGCTCCTGCATGTGAATTTCTGCCTTCCAAGGGAGGAACAGAGGCCATATGTGTTTGCAGTCTGCTTTTCCCCGCACAACAGCAAGGGTGAGATGTGTCGGCATGGTACTGCTTGCGAGCATGTGGCATCCGCGGCTGCTCTCAGCACTGAGGAGGAGCTGCCTGGCAGCTCCCCTTGAGCCTTGCTCCTGAACCCTGTGAGCTTGCTGGGGAGCCTCTCTGTAGCCTTAGAAGGTTCCCTGGCTCCAAATGAGCTAAGTAAGCTCTGGATGACAGCCTGTCACACAAAGCAGCTGCTCCTTCCCGCTCTCCTTGGAGGTTGGCTCCCGACCCCAAATTCCTGTGGCATTCCAAGCCCATGGTGTTTACATGGAGGGAGGGCTGTGAGTGTGGAGGCCAGGGCACAGCCATGCCCTGCTCTACCTCTTTGCCACTACGGGCAGTGAGAGGGGTCGCTCAGAGTGGGCTGCCTGTAGGACACAAAATCATTTGCCTGATTACAAAAGCAGTCATTATGCTCAGCTTCTCAGTGGCTTGGTATCTATTTAGAAGTTAGAGAACTTATTCCCTTCTCCCACCCCTAAACTGGATCTATAGTACAGAGGTTCAAGCAGCAAAGCATTTCATGCAGCAGGGTTTGTACGTCCTGGTTTTGTATGGAGTCTTGGTTGCAACAGATCTTGCAGTAACTCCTTCTCATGCAGAACTATTAGAATTATTATGTTATAGCTGGTGTCCTCAGCTGTTCATTCCTGCAGAGAAGCATCTAAATGATTACACTACTGCCTTTTTCTTCCTTCGTATGCTATACGACTTCTGATACACAGTTTATCAGAATCAGTAAGGTACAACTCATCACATAAGGTCTACCTCACTAAAAATTCTTTCATTCTGATACCTAATAGCTATCAGTGCTATGCAGCTTATTTGACACTGACAAATGGAGTAAAATTATGTTGTCAGCTTTAAGAATCAGCAATAGAGTATTTCATAATTATGTATTTATAACAAGAAGCCACGCTCACAAATTCTCTTTGAAAGGGGAAATCAGTGAGTGATTTACCAATTCTGTGATGGGTAAAAATTACCAGGAAAGCATAGCAGACGTGGAAACAAAGTCACCAGCCAGTAAACCCTAATGAAATACTGTTTCTGAATATTGTTATCTTAATTTGCATCACACTTACTAGCAGTCATCATTACAACAGAAAGGTGTCAATTATTGCATCTATCCATTTACTCACCTATGCTTCTGAGAACATTATAAAATGAAGGATAATTAACTAGGGACTACATAGTATCTCATCTTTAAAGTTTTGTGTTGTGCTTTTCAGAAAAAGCTACACTCCCACGCATCTGCAGCCTGAAGAAGGAAAGGAGCTCCACAGAGTGACAAGGGTTGTTTCAGTCCTAGCAGCCACCAGGAAGGTCTCCTGCTTCCTTCCAACACCTCTCCCACTCCTGTTCTTCCCTGCTTCTCTCCCCCAGTAAATCTGGTAGCAAGTACAACCCTCTGAGCAGATGGGTAGTAAATACAGAGCTGGAGATTATGTCTGACAATAAAAAGTGTCTGACTCGTCATTATGAGTTGCATTATCTAAAGACCTCATACCAGGTTTCTATTTTAAATGCCAACATTTTCTACGAGCACACATTTTTTTCCTGTCCAACCTTTTAAGAAAGTGCAGTGTTTAGAGATACCTCCATTCCAGGGTGCCAAGCTTGATACCATATAAGGGTCTGTTTTAGGGACGGAGCCAAGAGCTCTCCCGCCCAAGGCAGGTCCCTCACAGCAGCCCCATGGTGAGCGTTGCCTTCCCAGATCCCCCCTCAGCATTCCAGCCCCTGGCTCACACTTTAGCTACTCCAGCAACTGGGTGCACACAAGTGTGAGACAGTACACCTGCAAAACCAGTTGGTCCCTATAAATTTTACACATGCAAATTCTAATGCTGGTTTGCCCCGCTGCTGCTGCTGCTGCTGCTGCTGCTGCACTGCCAGCAGTGTTTGTTCTCACAAAGTAGAGGGAGGTTCAAGTGTAAAAATTGGCTCAACCCCGTGCCAAAATTTCTGCCACAATGCTGTTACTAAAGCTCCATTCTACACTGATGCTGACAGTGCTCCTGCTGAGTAAGTCTTCAGCAAGGGAGGCTTGTAAGCTTTTTTTCCAGCTTTCTTGAGGTAGACAGTATCATCACCAACAGAGATTTTGTAGTTGTTTTGTGTTTACTGAAAACAAGAAGTATGTTAACATTGGCAGAAATCAATACAATTTATCCCCAAAACCAATGATATGTGACACATCTCCCAAAAACTCTTGGCAGCTTTTCATAATGAGGTGTGTCATCACATTTGAGGTTTCTGAGATTACTTTACTGAATTTCTTTACTGAATTTACTGATATTGTTCTAGTGCTATTTGCAGATGATAATGTTAGTTAAATTCAAAGGCTATATGACTCAAAAGTTACATGATCTAATTTTCCTGGCCTGATAAGCATAAGTAGAACTGAGAAGAGGAATAAGCCTTTTAAGAAAACAGAATTCATACGTAGCAGTCATCTGAAACTGGGAGCAGTTTGCTCCCAGATTTATTTTTTTAATTGGATACAATTTGAGCAGATGCCTGTAAAAAGCCATTACATAGTAGCTCCTTAAAAGGACCCCATGAGGCACTGCAGTGCTGCTACAAACAGAAATTTAAAGGGCTAAAGTCACACCTTTAATAGACAAAATTGTTGTAAAAGACATGTATACATTTCTCCATACTATTTTTTCTCTTTTAAGTGAAAGTGAAATCTAGAACAAAAACTATAATAATACCAGTAATCTTCAATTTCCTGTCCTGCCTAATGTTGAGCCACTGAAAACACCTGGGAAGAGTTCAGCACTAGATGGCTTTCTCCACTCAAAGTGTCTTTGCACTTCCTTTTCTGCTGTATCGATACTATTTCATGATTCCATCTACAGCAGCAGTAGCTAACACCCATTGCCTTGTCTCAGTCTCTAAGTTTCTTTGCCCTCTTCAGCCTTCTTTTTCTTAATTCTCTTTCTCTCTAGATGGACCTTGGTAACTTCTCCTTGCCAAGTTCAGCATAGACTTGCTGTTGCTGCTTTCCGCCTCTTCAACTCCTCTAACTCTCTTGTTGCTCTGCATGCTCTGGTGTGCTAACTTCTTGCTGTTCACAGTTCTTGCCTCAGTTTTCTGCTCTTCACCTCCTAATATGGTTAAGGTCACCCTGGTTCTTGTCTTCTGCCTGCACCACTGCCCTCAATGGTAACTGTGTGTCCCAAGAAATCTCCAGTTGAAGGAAATGCCTGCATATTCAAAACCCTCACTGTTTTCAGTAGTTGCTTAATTGTAGCCTTCTCCTTGACTTTGGAGCCTTGTGCTATCTTCTTCTGGTTCTCTAATCATTTGAAGTGTTATTGCTTCCCTCCCACCCTCTCTTGGTACTTCATAGGGCTTATAATGCAAATTATCATTTAAATTTAGTCTGTTGGCTATTGTTCCTTATCTAATTGTAAAGATGTTTAATTCATATTCCATCTCCACAGTAAGATACCCCAAACATGGTTATTTCGTTTGCAAACCTGATTAGATTTAAAAACATATACATATTGATTCAGAACTGCAAAACTTATATGTAAACACTCTAGTGTACCACCTATGTAGTAGGTTTACCATTGATCTCTTAGAACAAATCAGAAATGTTCTGCTGCCTTTCATAGGTACTACAGCATTCAGTTGCAAACAACAAGGGCTATTCACCTTGTATCAAATGGCTATTTGTAATCTTCTCCTGCTGCTTCCTCAAAACTCCCTCCTTTGCTGATGATACAGGTTTAAAATCCTTATATGAAAAAAGTTTTGCAGACTTCTCTCTCAATGGCTTTTTGCATATTTGAATTTCATGTTTGGCCCAATCTTAGTACACCAAAATTAGGACACAGTCAGACACTGTTTCGGGCTGGGAGGCAGAAACCAGTAGCTGAGAGTTAATAAGAAGCAGCTTCATAAAACTACCTCCTACCTGCTCCTGAATCTGTAAACACTATTTCTCTGTTCCATTTTGAAGTCTAACAGCTCTAAAAAGCCAATTATTTAAGCTAACTGGTTTGCCATTCCCCTGGATCAGAAGGGACAGAAAGAAAGACATCTAGACCTAGCACTTTTGTGCTCTGTAGGGGTAGATGAGTGCCCTTGGGAACATGTCATCATTCGCAGTCAGCCCTCACTGGCAAGGTTTCTTTTTCATGGGCATGCAGGAGCAGGCTGGAGAAGGCTGGTGTTCATATCTGGCTTTGGTGCAGAATTTTGATGTGGCCAGATCACATACTCCAGCTCAGAAACATGGAAATGCTCTCAGATCTTGGAATAAATGTATAACTGCAGCAATGAAAAGGTCTTAGCTGAGGTGCACGTGATCTTGGCAACCCCAGGATCTGAGCTATTATTTTTTTATCTCTTCCCTCAATTTTCTTTGACCAGTTCAGGAGCACCAGCTAAGCTGCACCAGAGAGAGAGTTCCTCCTTGGTTGGGTTGGCTGGCTCCCTTCTGATCTCCAGCCTCACAGATGAAGAGTTAAGAAAATAAATTGTCAGCAGGGCAGGACACACACTGAAGGTCATCCTGAATATACCTGACTATCTAAACACCCAGAGAATGACAGGGTCACTTGGTGACCATCAATTGTTTCAACATTTAAAGAAGGTCAGAGAGGCCCTGGAATATCTTCTTCACTGACTGAAACACATGTTAACAGCCTGAAATCCAGTATTATGTGAGGGCAGTCAGAACTTGTGTGGCTATCACAGTTGAACCCTGCTAAAGTGAACCAGACAGCAGTTTAAATAAAAAGAGGAGAAAAGAGAAATACAAACTTAATCTTCTTCTGGGAAACAATAAGCTTACTTTATTACATTTTGTGCAAGTGACCTTGTGGAACATCTCTGTATTACAGACAGTAAGTTTTTATGTCATAAAAACAGAGTCAGAAAAGGAACAAAGGAAAAGGGACTAAGTTTTGCCTGGGGTAAACAGCTACTACTGAAGCTGTGCCAGTTCATACTGTAACTTTGGTCAAGGTTTCTCGTGATCAAAAAACAAACCAACCAAACAAAAAAAAGCCATTAAAAAAAAAAAAAAAGCAAAAAATTTAGGCTGAAAAAGAACTATCTACAACAGGGATATACAACACTATAAAGCTGATCCACAGAGCACTCATTTATTCTGGTGGGAGCAACCTTTGTTGGCCAAGGCACGGATTGCATGACCTAAAGCTAGGTTGCCATCTATTTCGCATCTATTTCGCATCTATTTCGGTGATGCACAGTTATTTTAGCGGCTTCGTTTCTTTTCTCCTCTGCCGGGTAATAGTATTAGCGGTGGATCTGCCGGAGGAAACCAAGGCTCTCAGACAGTTGCAAAAATAGACTGATGCATTCAAAGCACGTGAGCGAGCACCTCTCAGCCGGGCCTCGGAGCGAGCTGGGAGGAGGAGGAATTTGGGGAAGGCTGGCATCCCCCTCCTCGCTGCGCCTCGGCGAGCGCCGGAGGCTGCGCTCCTAGCAGCAGCACCAACCTCAACCCCAGCACCAGCCCTAGCCCCGGCTCTGATCCGAGCCCCAACCCCAGCCCCTACCCCGGCCCCAGCTGCAGCAAGCTGCAGTTCTAGAGCCGCATGTGCCCTTGTTTACTACGGCTTGCAGGCTGCTGCCCGGTTTTGTTGCCTCGCCGCTGCGCTCCCATTCATTATTTCCCCTGTTTGTTTATTCTGCAGCATTTATGGCTATCCCTCTGGGGATCTGAGGAATCGCATTAAGGACTCGTCTATCTTATCACGGGAGACAAGCTTTCTACTCCAGAGGCTATCTCCGGTAGGGAGGCTCGGGGAGAGGCACCGCTCGATCGCAGGCAGCTGAACGCTGTTCGCCTTAACTCTTTCCTTGCGGAAGATTTCTCAGCCAGAAAAGAAATAGCACAAACACACACCCACGCCCCCATCCAATTACTGGCTGCTGCAGCACTGGAAAACTAGGTAGGACTGCTTTAAAGGCAGGTGACTCAGGATGATTGCCAAAGGCACAACCTGCTTCAGGTGTGGATGAGAGAAGCCCGTGCTTCAGGTGGCCCCTGCCACCACCTCAAATCTCTTCCCAGCTTTGAACCAAGGCAGTGCTTCATGCACTGATTGCTGGTACAAAGCCGAAGGGAATGAAACCTGCAAACCTCTTCCCAGCCCAGAATATCAAGGCTGAACCTTTTCCTGTTGCAAATCTGCTTATCTCCTGATTTACACTTAAGAGAAATGTATATATGGGCTAGCGTGCAGACTGCACCATCTCATCCCTATACACTGCTTTTATCAGGATATGGAAGATTATGTGAGCAGTTTACACACCCACGCAAACACACAGCAATGCAATTACAAGCTAGAGTGTGTAATGCAAACAGATGAGCCACCAGCAGAACTGGCAGAAGGCAAATGTCTGGTTTAGCTCTTGGCTCTTTCCTGAGGTACCCATAGCACAGCAGTCACCCAGCTGAAGCAATGGAAAGAAGTGCGTGATTCACCTCAGTGCATTTCTCGTGTGTCACAGATTCTTCCCTATCTGAAATCAGAGGGGTCAAAATACCCTAGAAATCCTTCTGCAGGGGCTGTCATTACATAACAAAAGTATCTGTTTGGACTCCGAAATAAACTCCCTGCTTCAACCTGTGGATTTCCTTTGAACATCATGGGTTTGAAAACGCTGCAACAGCTTGCAATGCTTTTAAATGCACAAGAAAGAAGAACCTTCAAAAATATCCTAGCCCACCAGCTGTTTAAAAAAGGGGGGGGGGGGGAGGCATGAAATATTAGGAAAGAGATATTTCCATGTAAAACAGAGTTCATCTCTTAGTGTATAATTTGCACAAATTTAAAATGGCTTGCTAAATGCTTGTTTACAAGTGTATTTTAGTTGACAACACAAGTGACAAGAAACAGAAAGCCCATTGCAGAACTCAGCAGTGTCCTGTAGCGATAGTGTGGTCAAACCCCCCACAGCTCTAATGTCAGTGCAGGGAGGACACTTGTCTATGTGCAGAACATCTGCACTCCTCAAGTCCTGTTCAGAACAAGAACCCTGGAGATGTTTTGCTTTATTCCTAAATGTATTTTTAGACAGCATAAAATGTGGCATAATAAGGGGCGCTTACTCCAGTTTCAGCTGTGCTGAAGGACATGGCAATTCCCATGCTGAGGGAACAGATACCCTTTCCTGTTACAAGAGACCAGGAAGATTGCTGATTTGCAACCCTTTCCCTGTTGCAACCTTAAGCAAACAGAGTTTAATTAGATCAATAATGATCAAAGTTACTTTGGGCAGAGAGGACTTTCAGTTCCTTTAATGGTGATGAATCCACTGCCTCAGAAAGGAAAAACAAAAACAAAACAGAGAAGAGAAAGTCAGGGGATTTTTGCCAGCCCTAATCATTTTAAATAGTTTTGTTGTTCTCCTTAGTCCAAAAGGCTGGGTACCGTCACAATAGCCCTTTGATATCGGACACTGATATTGATCTGGGTGCATCTGTCTCACTCGGCAGCTGATAATGACAGCACACGTGACTTCCTGTTATTGAAGCCCCGCAGACATTTCTGGAGCCAGGGCTTGGCAGCTCCAGGGATCTTTTCCCATCAGCAGCCCAGTGTCCAGCGCTCTCATTGCCTTTCAGCCGGTGTAAGGAGGATACGCTGGGGCCCTGCTGAGTTGTAAACAACTTGTTTACCTCCTCCTCGGTGTAATCTGTCCCTGCTTCTGTCGGCTCCTGTGGCATCAACAGAGCATTAAAACACCCCAAGCTCATAGGCTGATGTGCAGAAAACAACCCAAGGAGCCTTTCCAGGCTCTTGCTTTGTAGGGCACAGAAGGTTATTTATACCTGTTGTTTCCAGTCAGCCAAAGCAGCCCTACTTTTGCGTGTGGTTAGCTTTGAAGAGAACTAGTTTTTGACATTCATTCTGCTGGTGTGAAAATGTAAGCAATGTGGGCCTGATGCTCTTACTGCAAAGCTCTATTTGGGTCAGGCAAAAAAAAAAAAGACACTGTCTTTTTCACATGCTGCTTCCATCTGAATAGAAGAAGTGAGATACGTGTGTGATTTATAGATCTCCAAATGCCAGGGAGCAGCTATCAATACTTGAGGGATAAAACCCCTACAAATTTTAACTAGCATGCAAAAGGAGGGGAGTCTAAAAACATTTGGAAAGTCTTGAGTCTGTCCCCTCCATGCTCCTGGCCAGGACTTTGAAACAACTGCACAAGACACTGACCCAGAAACAACTTCCCCGGGCTTTAGTGCACTGGGCAGTGAATAGGAGTGACAGGGCTCCCAGTATGAATGCACTCGCTTTGTAAGAGGGGCAGAGCAGCTCTCAGGTGCCCTCAGAGAGCATGATCCTGCTCCTGTCAAAATCAAGAACAAACCTCCGAGCAGATTTGGGGATTTTAAGCAGTGCTGGATATTCATTCAGCATAGATGCAAAGCTGACTGTAGTTCACATCACTCTGGGATGCATTCAGGAGACACTACCGTACCCATGTGGGGTGATGCTTTCCCTGTCAGCCTCCCATCAGCAGAGCACAGAGGGTGCTCCAGCAACAGGCAACTATTTTTGGACATGCTCTTTACTAGTAATTTTGAGTTACTTTTGAAAACTTATTCTGGGAAGTATTTGCTCTTAATATAAAAATATATTTCCTTGTGTTTTACACTATCTGCTTGTTCAGTTTGGTGAAAAACTTGAAATGCTATAGAATAAAGTAAAATAAAATAAAGAAATAAATAAAATAGAATAAAATATAGAATATAGAATAAAACCCAAACAGTTATTTTTTACTGTTCATGGTTGAAAAGAAAACCTTGGTTTTGATAAATACCAGCTTCTGTCACCCTCAGGCGCAATAGTGTCGAGACTTTTTGATATTCAAATTAAAGTAGAGCTGTTGTAAGATTGTGGTGGTGTATTTAGCAGAATAACCTGAACAGAGTGATAAACTAGGCAACCTCATTCATGTATTGCCTCATCTCAGCCAGACACCCCTGGGAGAGGGTGGGTGTTGGAGAGGAGGGCAAAGCAGCATCTAATCTACCTGAGCACAGTAGCCTAGATTTTCCAGTCTGCCAAAAGAGAGAGGTGGAAACCAGCAGAGAGAGTGCTAATGTCCCTTGCATCAGCACCTCCCTCATACTCCCTGTGCAGGCAATGTGATGTATTTAGTTCTTTTTTTCCTGTTTGTTTTGCCTTTTTCCTGTTTTCATTACAATCATGAGAATATCACACAAAACAGTATGAGGCTAAAGGTAGAAAAGCACATACCGTTTCAGAAAGTTCAGAGTCATATGATTCCTAAATGTATTCTCCAGCTAGTTTCTAGATAGTAAATCATTATTTAGTCACTCTAGGAATAGAAAAAAAAAATTCCCCCTTTGTTTTAAGTAGAAAGTTACATTATTTTACTCCATGCTAAGGCTGCTTCTTTAGAAGAAAGGAAACACATCCAGCTCTTTAGTTTTGTTTTTCATTGTGGTTTGTAGTGATATGGTTAGAAGAGGTACATAATAAATTAATGATAGGAAATTGCAGAATAGGTCAAGGTCACTTTGTGCATAAATTGGAGGAGTTGTACATTTCATGCTATCTGGCTTATACCACTTTAATGATTTTTCACTCAGAGGAAAAAAGAGAAAGTCTTTAATAGATTTTTATATCCTCAGTCTATTCTAAATCCGCCTTTGTTCTGATCTTCCTGATGTTCCCACACTTCCCTGGCCATAGCAAAGTCCTGGTAAATTGCAGTGTTGTCATAACACAGTGACTCAAAAACCAATGGCAATTTTAATCTCTTAAAAAAACATTTGCCAGAAAAGTCAGAGAGCCTTGTAGGCCACACTGCCAAGAGAGGGTGGACAGGGAAATCTCCTTTAACTTCTCATCTGACTGAGAATCAGAAGCCCAGCATCAACTGCTTTCTCCATCTTTCAGTATCCTTAAAAAGAGAGTTGCAATGTAGCATGGAAGTTTAATTACCACAATGTCCTGGTTTGGGCTGGAGCAGAATTGGTTCTGCTAAGTCTCGTTATTCCACTGAAACCATAACAAATACTCACAGGTAAGGCTTAGCAATAATTCTGTATAGTGAGCTGATTTAGAAACAGATGAAAAATAATTCACTAGGAAGTCAAGGTAGAAACAGATCCCTGTGAGTTGATTGCAGTTTCTGAAAGGACATAAAACAATCTTGTCACAGACTATTGCTGGATAGGAGTAAACCTTTCTACCTCTTCAGCAGTCTCTGACTCTTGGAGGGGACAGTTAGCATCAGGGAGCTGATGCAAAATGAATGCCAGTGAGGATGCTCTGTTATGTGGAAAAGAGACCATCTAAGGAAAACCACTGGACAGGCTCCTCAAGGATCCAACCATTAAAGGATGAATTGCTCCATATTTAAATAATCGATTTATTTGAAAAGTTTTTTGGTGCTAAATGGTTAACAGGGAGGTTGTTAGTGAAGCAGCATTCATATATATTCAGTTGATATCACAGAGGGCACAAAGCCTGATAGGAGTCTTGAAGTTTAGCCTGCAAAGCTTGACAGTGAATGTGTGACCTCGTTCAGGTGTGTTGTTGATTTGACTTTGGTGAATTCAGACTTCAGTGTGAGAACACAGAAATTGTCGTGCCTGAAGACAGCTTTACCTAGCACACAAGTCCACCAGAAGGGACCCATAAACAGATGCTTAAGATCATTCATAGCTCATTTTGCTTTATCTCACAGTTTTCTCCTCCCATCCAGCAACTTTAAAATACCACAAAGGGGACACAACAGAGAAACTGGCCAGTGGAGGAAAGCTGTACAGTATCAATCCAGGGATATCTGCATAGTTTCCAAAAGCTGGGTAGATACATTGGCAGAGTACTATCCTGAAGCTAAGCAGAATGTCCCTTGGTTCCACTGGTGATGGTTGAGGGATCTCCATACAGCACTGGCTTGAATGCAAGTGTAACACAGTAGCGCAACACAGTAGCGTAACATAGTAGCGTAACACAGGGTCATGCTAACTGATTAATTGAGGTCTCAAAGGCTGTGCTGACTTCCTCAGATAAAATAGAAACAAACTTTTCCAATCCCTGGAGCCAAATACAAAATTAGAATTAATAATTGGACTTTGGCTAATGTCTCACCATCCTACACAATACCATGCTTTCACTGTCTTTACTAGAGAGGAAACAACTGTCTGTCCCCTTCTGCAGGCACATTTTCTCATTAAAAAAATGCCTCCAAGGCTGTTTATTCTTGCTCTAAACCTTGTCCTCAAGACTGCTTATGCAGTATGTATTATGCAGCCTGCTGCTAAAATATATATATTGTATATATATATATGACATAGTATATATATTATGTCAGGTTCTACCAAGTAAATGTCTTGAGACCTAATCATGCTTCTTCTGGCTTGCCCTGTCCCTTTCTCAGGGGCATGATCTTACACCCTCAGTAACAGTGGTGGAGCATTTATATACCCAAGCCTTGTTCACGGCTTCATGGTTAGGGCATATCCATAAAGAGCCAAAAGCAGAAAATTCCTTTCTTCCAGTCCAAATGCTCTGGCCACAGAGCTATAAGAGACAGGCACAACCAGCTAAACTCCCTGGTGAAAGCACCTGCTGTTCTTTCTGCCAAAGTCATTTCATGTGGCATAGTTACATGGTGATAAAGGTCTATGGTTTGCCCTGTCTGGTGATATAGGCTAGGGGGTTATCAATTTTGGCCAGGCTTGAGTAGGATCTGGGCAAAAGATGTGCTATTCAGCTAAGCACTGGATGGCCACAACAGGCAAGCTTCAGAGCAGGTGCCGGTACTAAAGTATAAGTCCACATGAATCTCTTAGCCCTGAGAGAGTAAATTCTGACTAATCAAGAGCTTACATCTATCTATATTGTTAAATGCATCTGCTCCAGCAAATGATCCTATCTCCAAAAGAAAGGCTGCAATGAGGCAGGTATTCCCATTAGTACAAATGCAGACTGCTTCATTCTCACTGCCTGGTGTTTGCCGTGGCTTGTCTCCTGTGCTCTCTTGTTCCTAACACCTAGTAGTAGGTACCTGACAAAAAATATAAATACAGCCTGGACTTTACTTGGGAGGGAATAACGCTGGGTTTCTCCAAGACAGAGACCACAGTGGGACTGACATTTATGCAGTGTGATGATCTCCATGCACCAGGGGATGGAGTGAGCAGTGAACTGACATCACAGACACGGCCTCACTTCAGGACTTTTTTTCTTTGTTATGTCAAGGCCATAAATTTCAGTGTTTTGAACTCAGATATTCTCAAATGCTTATTTGTGCAGGTACCATAAACTTCCCTGTATTGAATTGTATTGAGATTATCCAAAAGTATGCACTTGTGTACATGCCTTGTAGTTAGTTAGTTAGTCTTTTCAGCTTGGAAGGGTCAAAATACTCAGGTTTACTTTAAGAGCAATACTGTCTCAACCACTTTTGTTTTGGCTAATAAACAGAATGACTGCAAAAACTTCACAGAGAAAATATGTCCTTACTATCAAATTGGTTTGAAGGCTGATTTAGATACACTGACTTTTGTGGAATTTGTCCAGGGCTTCATCCTAGTTTGAGTTAAACCAAATAACTCTCAAATCGTGAGTGTTTTATTTGGAAGAAGATATTAATCCTAGTTTTATTTACACTGTGGTCAACTGTGCAGGTTCTACTGCAGAAATTGTAAAAGACAGTTCAATTACAGAATTTTTTAGATGGGAATCATTAGTTTTGGATTATTTTCTTTAAAAAAAAAACCAAACCACTCTTCAGACAGGAGAGGTTTTTAAGGTTAGCAAGAGTTTGGCAAACCACTGCATCAGTGCTTTGAAATAACTACACTGTACATCATCATTCTGGTGCACCAGAATTCTTGTCTACCACAAGACAAAACAGGTGCATTATGGTGTAGGCACTCTCCTGTACAGTTAAAGAATTTCACCAAGGCTAATTTAGAGTGGGGGCATCAAACAGATCTGGTATATTTTCATGAGAAACAATGAAATATGGCAGTATAAAACTGACATTGTACAATTACCTGTTTTGCTTGGTTTATCAGTAAAAGATGGTGTTTCTACCTTCTGATTTTCCAAATGAGATCTGAGGTGACCAAGTCAAATCTTGACATTTTGATTTTCCTATGTAATCACTCATAAAATTTATATAATGAAAATTTTTAGTTAAAACCTTATACTGGAGTTTTTATTTTGAGTCATAGAAGTTAGCTTCTGTAATACCAGATGTACAGGAAAATAGATCTACTGAGTACAAAGGACTATTCTGAGACTTTAATTCAAAACAGAGCTAGCAGTAAAGGGGATTTTAACGAAAAGTTTTTAACTTTCATGCACAGGTAAAAAAATACAAGCACTAGAAATATGAAGGCTTGTTTACTCTGCATTCTTCATCCACTCTCTTGTATTACCAGACTATTTTTGCAATAGATATTGTAACTATAGCAACATTCTTTAATGGATAAATAGCCTATTAGCAACTGGACTGAGATGGCTTTTGCAGAAATAAGCTCAAATAGAATAGTTTGTCAATTTACCTGCTCCTTATTTAAATATATATGCCTGTATTGTCGTGGAAGAATTCAGGTCTTGAAGTCATGCCTCATTTTATCTCCATAATAAGTACATTTTATTTGTTTTCAGTGTACAGATGCGTATTTCTGTAGCATTATTAAAAAGCATATGCTCTACTATGGGGGAGGAAGAGAGGGAAAAAACCCTCCACTTTTTATTGAGTCTTCATTTACAGAATGTTTTTGTCCTATATTTTGTCCTATTTGAAAGTCACTTTTTTACCAGCTTAAATAAATACGAACTAGTTTTACATGCACATTTTTATTAGCTACTTAAATATCACAGATAACAAGTGCTAAAATATTTACTTTCTGCAGATTATGCAAACTAAGTGGCTGCTTTTGTTGCCACTGAAGTTAATGGGACTTTTACTACAGACACCAGTGGGAACAGGATCTGGCCTTCAGGAACTTGAAAATATAATCAAAGTAAATGTGTGTTCTTCTTTTCAAACAAAATTGTGATTAAGCTACAGTTGTTTCTGTGCTGATAGGAGTCTTCAAAGGAAGTCAGAGCTGCAGTTTTTCAAGTAATTGGTGTTACTTGGCTCTAAAAGCATCTGGGGTATAAATTCTGCAGCAATTTTTAAATGCTGAATGGACTGAGACTACAAAAGCAATGGATTTCATTAAGGAGTCACAGGACAGAAATCTCAGATCAACTTGCTGCAGAATATGAAAGAAGGAAGAGAATATGACTTTTCAGGAATCACAGACATCACCTGGCCTCTAACTGGACTTAGATCCAAGACAATTATCACAGAATAGTCTTCTATAGTACTAAATTATTATTTCCTTTGGACTTTTGGCTACTGCAGGATGTAAACATACAAATCTATGTTTTAAGCTAACAGGATGTGATTTGGTTACAACGGAAAGTTTTCTTAATATATATTGTTTCCTACAGTTGCCAATGTGTTTTATGGCAGTCAAGTCTCCATGGAAGATGGATGAAACTTCCCTGAAAGTGCCCATGGCAATGACAAATTGCCTCTCAGATTCTTGTGCAGACATGTTACACATAACATGAGTAAATATGAGCCAATTTCTGTCACTGTAGGTTGTGCCACAAAATGTCTAATTAGGAAACACAGCTCAGGAGTGGAGGAGTGGGTAGTTGAGGACCACAGGCCAGGCAAGAAGCAAGAAGCGGCAGGATGTGATGTTGTGCTGAGTCAGTATATTCCCACAACAAATTAAACCAGACATTTTCCCTTTTCTCTTAGGGAGGTTCTGAGTCACAAAGAACCTACTCATAGATTTCATCTACTGTGTTATCATATTGCCTGGTGGAGGATGAAAAGAAAAAAGGAAGATGAGAGGTAATTTGGAAGAGAAGAACCATATCAAAATATTTCCTCCACAAGCTTAACATCTAACCCATCTTTTTGTGCTAGTCTAATTGACTTAATTTCCTACAAGATGTTAAGATAGAAGAAAATGGTTTTGTGCAGAAATACTTAGAGGTGGCAGGAGGTTGGCATAGCAATCTTATAGCTCAAAAAAATCCATTTAGATCTTAGTTAACTTACCCATCCATCAGCTGTACAGAGAGGGACTGGGCTTCAAGTATCCAGAGCAGATGTTGTAAAGAAGGAAAAAAATGATTCTTTGTGTTGTGTATGTTTGGGGAAAAGCCTAAAAGTAAAAGTCAGAGTTAATATATGTGGTGTTCATCACAACATGATATGTCTGTTATTGACAAGATAATATTCATTGACATTTTTGTTGGCATAGATAACTGAATGGGCATAATATAATTTCTATTGGGTTTCTTGGGAGTTTGACTTAGTTTGACCTAGTATTACACAATATTCTGATTAAAAATTAGCACTTCATAAAATATGTATGCATGAAATGAATTAAAAACCAGCTGAGACATCACAGAACATAGGGAGAAAATATTAATGAGCAGAATAGCTTATCTCTTGCTGGTCAATTTTCAGCCTGGCCTCTCTTTTAATATTTTTATAAATGACTTGGAATAAGACATTAAATTGCAACCTGTGGAAAAAAATGCTGCTGGAATAATGGTTGATTAAATACTAATTTACAATGGTTTTCAGCTACAGAACAACCTGGTTTGCTTGTGAGGTGGAGGCAAACAAACAGTGAGGACTTCAGCACTCTTCAAATACTACAGAACAATAAAAAGGCTAAGATCTTCCTTATTCATAAAGTTAAAAGGAACTCCAGGGAAATATCCAGTGATTATTCCCAGTCCTGTGGTAGGAATAATGGTATCTGTAGGTACCTGGCACGTGTGGTAATAGAGTCTTTCTAAGGCTCCTATCCAGCTCCCAGGGCCCCCAGGGCCCTTTCCCCAGAGTTGATCCCCAGAGAGTCTCTTCCTCAGCCTTTGTCATCTCAAGAAACTCTTCCTTCCCTGGTGCACAGGTTGTGTGCAGGTCTTTGCTGAATTGCACAAGGTTCCTGTTGGTCCTTCCTTGCAGTCTGTGTAGGTCTTTCTGGATGGCAGCCCTACCACTGCGCACATGGAATGGTCCCCTCCACTTCATGTCATCGGCACGTGTCCTTTGTCACCTCCTTCAGGCCATTGACAATATGAAGCAGCACACGTCCAAGGATAGGTCCCTGTGGTACCTACCTTGCTGCATCCTCCAGGCAGAGCACAACCCACTGGCCATGGCCCTCTGAGCCAGATCATTACTTCTGGGGCTTTTTCTGCCAGCAGAGTGATCTCAGTGTAAAGTCGGACAAGCTGCGGAAAAAGCCTGAGTGAGGGGACATCAGCACACAGCCAGGATGGAGGAGAAGGGGTCACTGAGCCAGCAGGTCAGGCAGCCTAACCGTGTGAAAGGATAACACTGTCTTACACTGAAAAAGACATTTGGCTTCAGACCAGCAGTCTGAGCAAAAGACTTCCCATTATTCCTCCTCACTGAAGGGGGTGGAGGCCAAGCCTTAGCTGGGGTAAATATTGAAGTAATCAGATCAGCTGAAGCAAGTCATTCCACACTGGACAAAGAAACCAAATTAACCAGGAGATGCAATCTGAAATGTCATGAAGGGCCAAATTCAGAGGGTTGCCAAGTATCATTGGATATCCAAACAAGCCAACAGTAATTTAAGGTATCAGTCACAAAAAATGAAAAGCCTTTATACATAAATGTCTATATAAACTTCTACATATACAAAGAATTGCAGAATCACAGAGCAACCAGAGTTGAAAGGGACCCACAAGGATCATAAGTCCAACTCCCATTTAGGCACAGGACAACCCCAAATTCACACGAGGTGACTAAGGGCATTGTCCAAATATACATGTATACATGCATCTCTATATGAATGCATATATATTTGTATGCATGTATTCAGCATATATATTATTTACTAGAATTATTTTCATAGGTTGGTTTGGTTTGCCAAGAATTTTGGTACTCTGCTTTCTGCAAAGCTTTTATTGTGATTGTCTATGTAGGGTTATAATGGTTAGTGAATCTTACAGATTATAAAAGGTGAAAGCTTTTAAAGACTAAGAAACCTGTCACAAGGATGTTTTAAACCATTGCTGATCTCAGGGAATTTAAGCTAATCTCTTTGTCTACATTAGTGCTCTATAAAATGTGGAATAAAATAATAAAGAATAGAACACAGTTAGGATGTCTCCATTACAGGAAAATCATGAATAGCAGTGTGTGAGGGAGATGGGGAGAAAAAGGGGAATGATGACTATTTTCCAGACTACACCACCACTAAAATAATAATCCAAATTAAAATTAAGGAGCCACTTCTTACACATATGATTTTTCATGATGATAAAAAATCTCTTTCCTTTGTTGAAAAAATGATGTACTTTTTCAGGGGAGGTGATATGAGGGTGGTTACTAGTGATTCCTATTCCCCTTCAGCATGCAGATATATACATTGATTATTCCTGCTGCTTTTACTAGCAGTGATGTGAATAAAGCCTCATACATCACCCTGTAATACTATCCTGAAAAAAAATGCTTTTATAACTGACACACTGGAGAATATTCAGTGAATTTGCTTACATTTGCTCTCTGGTGGTGTCCTCATTTATAGTGATTTTAAAATCTGTTAAAATTAATCCTTGGGTCAAAGAATCACCAGTGCAATTGTGGTCTTCATAAACAGGATGGAGAAACAGTTATAAAGGTCTGAAAAAAGAGAAAGGCACTCAGAGACACAGTCAGTCAGGGAGTGTTTACTTAGCAAATTATTTTGAATAGTCTCTACAGCATAATAATAAACAACATTTTTAGCACTTTACACAACAACTTGGGTAAAAGACTGATTTGCTCCCTCATCATTTTTACTCATGATTCATTTTGAAGTCTCAAAATATTGCCCTATGTAGTATTAATTCTTCTTTCTCTCTTTTTGCCTTTCCTTCTTTGTCTTTTTTTTTTCTTTTTCTCTCTCTTTTTTTTTTTCTGATTCTTTGCTCTCTTCCTTCAGAACTGGCAAGCAAAACCAATCTGTATCCTGCTGATTGCCACTGAGGCATTACAGTTGTTTCTCTGGTTTTGCTCCCTGTCTCTGCCATAGCTTGGTGCTCCCAGCAGCCTGGTGCTACATGAATAACTTGGCCTATGGGGACCTTTCTGTCTGGGACAGTACCATTCCATCCAGACAGGGAGAGACAAGATTTTTTTGTTCTTTAGAAAGAAAGAGAAGGGGGGGAAAAAAGAGACAGACCTTGCTGCAACCCTTTGCTTAGCATTCATCCTCAGGAATTCTAATTCCAGCTGCACACTCTAAGGGGATTCATGGCAGTGATTATTCCAGGCATAAATCATCATTCAATAGCTTTGTGCT
Source organism: Bucco capensis (assembly GCA_013396975.1). Classification (NCBI taxonomy): domain Eukaryota; kingdom Metazoa; phylum Chordata; class Aves; order Piciformes; family Bucconidae; genus Bucco; species Bucco capensis. The sequence continues at coordinate 271,847 of VWZO01013342.1, read as the reverse complement.
CACACACCAGTTGTGGAGGGATATTTTCTTTATTATTTTTTTTTTTGCTTTCATATATTACACCTTACAATTTGCTTGCAAATCATAATCTAACCCAACAGTTGTGAGGGGAGATCAGAATTACTAAATACTTTGTTTAAAAAGAAAAATTGCTGATTTGAGCAGTACCTTTGAGAAATTATGAACATCACAGCTGTCAGTAGTAGCAATTATTTATATAGTGAATGAATGCATTTGTGTTTTACCTATCTGGTGTTTTACTTACCCACTCTTCCCTTTCTCCAGGAGCCTTCCCCTCTGCAGTTTTACTGCTATGTTGTGACCATTACCATAAGAACAATTTTGTTTTACAAGAAGTGTGTTTCTTAAAAATAACTGTCAAAATACATCCTCTAATTTCTGAAAATCCAAGGTGAGCTAGAACTTGGTTTGCCTGATAAAAGGTTAACACAGAGCATGCCCTAAACTCTGCTTTGTTGCAGAGCTGGATCCAGATGTCTCAGCTCTGAGTCTTCATAATTACTATTTATTTCTTAAGCACCTACACTTTGTTCCATCTATATAAAATGGACACCAAGAGATTCATCATGTGGATGTTTTGTCTAGTCAGAGCGTTAAAGCTGCAAATTTTTGTAACCAAAAATTATTTTCTTGAATTAAAATCTTTCACCTCCATAATTACCATACATATATCCTGCATGGTCTTTATTTGCCTATTATCAAATATCCATAAAACTAAAATTAAAATCCTGTGCTAAGCACTTCTGCCAACTGCATTTCACAGATTAAAACCCAAAGAGCAGATAATTCCTGTGTTGTTATTTATTAAACTGAGAAAGATCACTGCACATTGAAGAGTCCACTGGTGTGTATGTATATTGGAATAGAAGTAAGGTTTTTCTAGCTAGCAATGTGATTGAAAAATATGACTAATAAACCTGGTTAGCTTCCTATAAACTAAGAGCATACTCAGAGAGCCAAATATATTTCTCATCCTCGTGTAGCCAATATNCGTTGGGGTCTGCAATCCTAGGGGCAGGAAGCAGCCCCCACAGTCCATCCCCACCCATCCCTCCTGTTCAAGGCTGCAGCCAGCTCTGTATTAATGTGCTGCCTATTTAGACAGTGACAGACACTCTCTGCTTCCCTACTGGACTGGCCAAGATCTTTTATTAGAGCTAAGACTACACATGCAGGCTGCCAGAATTCCAAAATACCAGCTCTGTTTACCTGATGGGCCAGCCAGAACTGGAGTTCAGCAAAGGTGAGTGGTATAAAAAACTTGGAGCATTTTAGCCTTAAATGACACATCAGAGGTCACAGATGCAATTTGTGGCAGGACAAATATAGGCGTGAAGACCTCCAAAATATGGGGCTCCCTAATTACTGGGGCATCCTGCTTCCTCACAGGGATAGTAAGTTTGTTTTACCCAAAAGTCTGATGGCTCTTTCACCAAAGAGAATTGTCTGCTTGTGTACAGGAAACCAGGACCCTTGGGAGCCTGACCTTGGGAGAGAGTTCCCATGCATGAGCAATTCCCTGAGGAATCCTCTGGCTTGTGTATGGTCACTTACCTGGCTTATGCATTGCTTTGTCTGTACAGCAGGAGAAAATCTTCACAGACCAGAGAAACCTGAAGCCTCCTATTGCCTAGAAGAAGACAGCATTGGGAAAGCAAGCAAGCAAAGATCTGGGTGTAGAGTACCTGACACCTGCTGCTGACAAGGCAAGCAGTCACTGGTTGGCAATATTAGTTTGCATCACTATTTACTTTTCCATTTCACAGAAAATTATAATGACTTTTTTCAGGTAGTAGCTACCCATTCTAGGAGAGTACTTATGTCTCCATCTGGCTATTACAGTTTCTTAAAGATTTTTATGCTAACAATAGCTTTCCAGATTCCAAAGTGAGATATTACAGTATAGTAATCCCAGAGAATTGCAGACATCATTATTTTAGCTGTTTTTCAATACTCAGAAATACCAGGAAAAAAAAAACAAAACAACAAACAACAATAACCCAAGCCTGCCCTTGTAACACTCCAATCCATTCCCCATAGTCTGGCTAGGTCATTATTTACACTTCAAACATGGCCATGGGCCCAAACTTGTCATGCATTGGTGCTGCTTGGTGACAAACCCAACCAGGTCTTGAGACAAGGTTTAGATGATCCCAGCTAAGGAATCTTAGGACCTTGTTGCCTTTAAGTATGAACTTACATGGCACATGGACCAGCAGGACCTTCTAATGTTTTCCAGTATTCCTCCATGCTCCCCCTGCTTTTGGGACTTGCCATGATTTCAGAGTCTTTTGGATGATGCTGGTCTCTGACACTTCATCTAGGAGCATGATGAACTCAGTCGAGCAGCATTCCAGTTGCATGTTCACAAAGGAGAATCCACCTTTGTATTTGTTGCTGGTATATTGCTGCAAAATAAACACCCCAATCTAGACATTTCAACCACAAGTGTCAAAATACTTGCAATAAATAATGGGGGGAAATAGCAAATTGTAGCAAAGCACAGAGCAACACCCCTACTACCCTGTAATTCTAGAAAGGTGTTGCTAATCACATTTTATTTTGATAAACATAATACTGGGCTGCTCCAATATGGGAAATTATCATTGTTGGTTTGTATTTTAATACAAAGAGAGAACTTAGTAACACCACTTCTGTTTTTCCTGTGGGAAGCAAAATGTTAAAGCTGAAGAAGCTGTGGACATGATGGACTGCTTTAGGACCAGGGCAGTTTTCTGTTTTTAATTAAAAAAAGAAATCTCTCTTTTCCCCTACCCTGAGGAAATTTGCATATTAAAAAGCCACTGAAATGAGGTTTATATTTATTCTTTATGGCTATGAGGTGGAGGAGAGGGCAGTTATTGTTCAGCATTGACATCAGCCATAAGACTGCAGACCTTTACAATGGAATTAGACTTTCGTGTTGCATAATGACATTCATTATAATTGACATGCATAATTCCAATCATGTTCTGTGTTGATTCAGCCTTTTGTTGTCAAGACAGCCTGTTATTACACACTGAACTAACCTTACTCACAGAAAATGATTAAAACAAAGCATCTTCAAAAGGTTGTTGGTTTGGGGTTTTCTTTTTCTTTGATAAATGCAGGATACCCAATCTCTCCCCACACCCACCTTCCCTCCAGCATTCTCTCAGGGATGCCACAAAATCCAATGTGTAGCACAAAACAACCTTTCCTCAGTGAGAAAAACTGTTCTCAAAAGATGATCCCACAGGACAAATCGTGGGTGTTCTCCCTACATCATAGTGTAGGTAACACTATAATAAATATATAAAATAATAAAGGCAGAAATGAGTCCCCAGTATTCCCAGAGTTGAGAAACATGGCAATTAGTAAAGACTATCAAGGCTGTTAATGTTCATAAACTGCCAATCAAGGTCACTCCTGGGTACTAGTTCACTAAAATATGGCAAAATCAGAAGGTTTGACCTTTTCAGCTGCTCAGCATTATATTTTTTTCAGGAGAAATAATGAAAAGTTGGCCACACAGTAACATAAGTTTTGCTACTAATTTATTTGAAATTATATTGGTGGCTTTACACAAGTTTTTCTTGGAGAGTTTCTCATCAGTAGAACTGAGAACAATTGATACTAGATTTACAAAGGAGACCGCCGAGATGCCTAAACAGACAGAATCACAGAATGGTTGAGGTTGGAAGTGACCTCTGGAGGTCATGTTGTCCAGTCCCCCTGCTTAAGGAGGTCTAGCTAGAACCTGTGCAGAACCATGTTCAAATAGCTTTTGAGTATTTCTAAGGATGGATGCTCCACAACCTCCCTGGGCAACCTGTGCCAATGCTTAGTCACCTTTACAGTGAAAAAGTGTTTCCTGATGTTCAGAGGGAACCTCCTGAATTTCAGCTGGAACCTACTGCCTCTTGTCATCTCCCATATTTCAGTACCTACCAGAACACTCACAAAAACCTCATTCACTTCGTCTGTAAAACCAATGGAGGGGACAGTCATCTGGCCAAAGACATCTGTGCTGGAGGTGTCACCATCTGAGCTGGTCAGCACCCTTCATAATTTATAGAGGTATTTCTAGGGAGATATTAACTCATTTTAAAAAGACACCTAACGTAAGTCAGATGAATCATATCTGCAAAATGCCTATTATCTCCACTTTCAGGGAAATCTAAGCTGACTTCTTGTAGCTGTAGATGTCTGTATGGCAGCACTGTCTGGTGTTCTTTCAAGACCATATGTACACTGGCAAGGTCATGGGGACATGTGAATAACCAGGGATGTTCAAATATTGCCAGACAAGCAACCTAATTTTCCCTACTATTTGGCAGGATTCACAAATTAGATGTTCCCTCATTTGTCCAGTGTCCCACATACACAGACAGCTCTGGTCAGAGCAGAGCACACACCTTGGAATTACAGTCTGTACAGTCTCAAAAGCATAAATGTCCACATAATTGTCACTGTGCCTGTCACTTAGGAGACACTAATGAAGGGAAATTAGGCAGGAAGCAGAAGGGTCATATGCCAGTCCTTACTTTTCTCACAAGACACTTAATACAGTATCCTTTCACTGAGCTACAAATGAAAATTGGCTCGAAGGGAAAAACCAGCACTGCAGTCAACAGCTCTGGCAGCTCTGGAGAGGCATAGCACCAAGATTTCAATGAGACCCATACTGACCACTACCACACAATGAAATTGTAGCTGTCAGTAGGACAGCCTGTCTGGTTGCCACTTGACCAAATCAATCACCTGCCATCTCCCCTTGCCATGGGTGTGCTACAAAGAAGTTACTTCAGGTCTGAGGGAATGGTTATGAGGAGGCAGTGCAGGAGCAGGGCTTTCAGCTCAAAGCCCAAGTGAGACTCAAGTCTAGAGAGGAGGAGGAGAAGGATGAAGTAAAGGCAGGCAGGAGAGGCTGGTACCTGCTTGGGGCAAGTCTTCGTAAACTTCTTGCAAAAGTCGGAGGATGGTACAAGCCAGTGGCCAGTTCAACTTAACTGGGGCAAATGACCTCCTGCACATCTCTGGTGCTTGATGAAGAGACTTCTTAACGACTCCTAAAAGAGCAAGCCCTTAGCTGTTTGCTAGGAGTTGGGGCCCCACCCTGAAGGATAAATTCAAATGCAAAGTCTTAGCCCAGAAGGATGTCATTACCCCTCAGATGTTGATAGTTCTGACTGAATAATCTGTGCAGTTAATCCAGTGAGTTCTAGGGAAAATTCAAAACTAAGACTCAAATAAATAAAGCCCAAAGACAGGGTGATCACCAAGACTATAAAAGTCTGCTCTTTCTGGCTAACAACCAAAGTAATCCTTGTCTTCTTATTTTACTGCTGTTTTATTTTAAAACAGGTTACTTGGGGGATGCAGTGGTTTTCTGCAGTGGCTTTGCTCTGGTTCCAGACTCTCAGTTCTCCTGAGAGAAGCTGCTTGGTGAGCTCTGGGTTCAGCAAACCCCAGCACCTTCTGCATGAGGGCCTCACTGTTGGTTAAGAACATTTACAGGCACTGTCTTGAGAATTGGGGTATTTATAATTCTTCTTTCAGTCATGGATTTCAAAGCCTATGAAATAACATTGCAGCTTTCCTTCAGTCAAGAAGCCAGATGAAAGGGAACAGGACCAGCAGACAGGTTTTATAGGACCTACATCCTTCTAAAGCACCAGTAAGGAGACAGTGTCAACAACAGCACTAACATGAGGCAACTGCATCCCTGACTTGGGCTGGGACTTAGTACAAATTTGGGCAGTCAGTGCCCGCTACAGTGGAGATCCAGGGCTTGATTTAGTTGCCCTTTGTAATTCATAAAGTATTTGAACCATCCTTGTGGTATGATAAGGGCCTACTGCATGATCTTCTGAAGTAGCAGCTGAAGGCTAGGAGAAGTACATTGGGGCATCTCATGCCTATATTTAGACAGGTAACTACCACTTCAGATTGCCACTGTAGTCTGAGACAGTGGCTGATGGGCAAACACACAAGAAACATTGCAAGTTTCTAAATGAAGGTGGCTGCAATTAAGCTAAGCTCACATTTAGTGCTTCTATCTTCAAATTCTACTTTTTTTTGTTTCTTAATGAGACTTTTAGAAAAACATTTCTCTTTGAGATCTTCATCTCTGTGCCAAATCCGATAAAATCAGCCAATGGATGCTGAAGTTAGCACAGTGTGAATAGGGTATTTCCTTGGTATTGCAGCAACTCCAAACAGATAGGATACAGATTGCTATCACCTAGTTTTCAGTCATTCCACAAAGTCCAAGATATCCTCCCCTTTTTGACCTCAACAGACAGTTCAAGAAGTTTGGAAACCCAGGTAACTTGTGACCATCTCTGCCTGAGTAATGTCGCAGGTATCAATACCTTCTCAAGAACACAGCTACTGCTGCCACAAAAAGAGATCTGTAAGACTGGAAGAAAAATAAATAAGAGGATAAATAATAAAAATGACTGTAAATTCAGGATCAGCACTTAAAAAAAAAAAAGGAAAAAATATTTTCATTGTCTTGCCAATGCATTAGCAATGAAATGATGGTGTTCAATTATTAGATACCACAGGCAATAGTATGAATTTGCGGCACTCTAGGTCTACTGAAGGCTATGTTATTAGAAGTAAACAAGGAGCACCTTCTTCTAGATTTATCTGACAGATTTCCTATGTAGGAAAGAAGGTAGTCCAGATAGCCACTTTTCTTCACAAAGAGGACCACTCACTTCTACATTAGATTAGATAAAACTTCTTGGCTATCATTTAAGATAATAAAAATATTCCCCTTTAAAGTTTCTTGTGTATACATGTGTATATGAAATGAGGCATACAAGTACAATTTTTCATTGTCACTTACTTTAAAAAGTAGGAAAATTTTTTCAAAAAAAAAAAAAAACCCAACAAATTAATCAAAAGGTGATGTGCTTTAAATTACTGAGATAAGTTCATATTCAGTAAAATAGCCATAACTCAGAGACACACAGATTTTTAATATGAAGTGCTACATGCAGAAAATTCATATGCCTCTGAAGGTTTAATAGAAAATAGAAAGGTTTATAGAAAGAAATGAGTAAAAATATAGTCTTAGAATAAAGCCATCAGAAAATTCCCTGTCAGTGGATAAGTTTGATAAGACTAGNGAAAAAGATAAGGGGGATAAAAAAGAAATTATGCACAATTTTGCTACAACTAGCTGAGGTACTCTGGCAACTAATATTACCTAGAGTCTGTGTTAGCAAACAGCCACCAGTATTTGCTTCTATATTTTTATCTATTAGATTAACAAATCAAGGTTTTAGACACCTTTGTGGATACATTATTTTTCAGTTTCAGCTCTGAATAAACTATTTTTAAACCTCCATGTTCAACTTGTCATCACAAATCCATCCCTCTGAGGATAATTTTTTGCTTTAATATAGATCTTGAAATTCACCATGTGCTTCCTTATTCTAATGAAATCTTCTCAAATGCTAAAGAAGAGTTTGAACTAATATGAAAAGCTACTAGGAGATTAATAGTAGAAAAGTGTGAACAAATGCACAAATGCCTTGACTGATGAAGTTATCTTCTTCTAGGTACCTGTGTGCATATGAGTGAATAGCATTCTCAATGTTTTCTCCTTCCTTCCAGTGCTACTCCTATCAATCAAGAGCTGTTTTTCTGAGAGAGTCTAAGTTAGACTCATTAGCTGAATTATAAATATAATCATGCATATGCAATACAGCTTTTTAAGTCATTCTCATGAGCTTACATTTCCAATGTACTGATGAAGTCTTATGTCATGGAGTCTCCTGTTACAGTAGTATAAATGCTTTGAAACACATTGAAATAAGCAAAAGCCCTTCACACAGTGAAATACTGAAAAAATTTTTGTAGGATTGTCTGGGGTTTTTTTGTTGTTGTGGGTCTTGTGGGGTTTTGGTTTTGTTTCTGTTTGGTTTTGAGTAAATTTTGGATCTTTCCACAGGGACAGCTTACATTAATAAACAAGTCCTGCATTGCATATTTGTTTGAGAACTCCTTTACACCAGCTTGGCAGTGCAATGAAATGTTCCAGTGGAAGGAAAGTACAGATATACTCACTTTAAGACCCTTTTCTGTTCCTGGAGGGGACCATTCAGAATCTGGCTTTCAATGAACAAACACCTAAGCTCTGCAAGGGAATGGATACCCTTAAAAGGTGCTAATGGAAACTAAGGCCATATAGTACCTTTAGGTTTTGTCTTCATTGAAACACATGCTTTCCATGAAGATGTACTTTAGGAAGCCAACATATTTTGTCTGATTGATAAGGAGTTTTCTGTAGGAGGTAGCAAGCATGACTTTGAATCTTCAAACTAAAAAAGAACACATAAACCAATATATACACAAATAAAGTACTACACATTCCTTTCCTGCTGAACACACAAATGGATTTAAGGCCTTAGGATTGTCCTTTCCCTAATGACTCTAAAATATGAACAGCATTCATTGCTGCTTGGTGATAATAGTGACCTTATAATAGTTTCCATGGAAAGAATTCTGAGATCATAAACAGTGACAAAGTGAGTTTGTTAGTTACCAAACATACATTCCAAAGGTACATGACATTTAATTCTAATTTATTTTTAGAAATCTTAGGAAAATGAAGACAAATTAACTTTTTCCAGCAGAAGCACTTACATTGCATTTCCAAATACAATTACAGAGGAGAACTTCTAATTGCCTATTATTAGAAATCAAGTCATTTCTATTACGCACTCTAAGCTCTTCTCCAAAACAGGGTGTTTAAAAGGCAGCATTTATGATGGAGTCAGTGAACTGAGTGTGAGTCAGATGACCTAAATTCCTCTAAGCCCCTGTGCCTAATATTTTGTGTTAGATGACACTAGGCTGATACTCATTCAGCACCTTACTTAGGCTTTCTGAACTCCACTTCGTATTATGGTGCAGTGTTTCCTCACATACAGAGGCCAGAAAGCATAGCACTGGGTCTGGTAATCTCGTCTTTGACGTAAAGGGATGTTTACAATTTATTGCAGAGTCTCTGATCCCTCTATTGTGACCTTGTAGAGCAGTCTGCTCTGCTCCACAGAGAGTACCTGGAATTAAAGAACTGCTTCCATTTTAGATGAAACCTTGGCACAAGCAAGAACAATTTTTTTATGCACCTGTCCTTATAGGTGGTGGCACATACTGAATACAAGTGTGAGTCTCCTCTTTCCCTTCACTGTGGAATTCTCCAGTTATTTCTCCAAGGAATTCTCACATCTCCCAAGATCCTGTCAGTAGCATCTGATAAAGGCTGACAGCAACAACTGAGCTGATCCAGCAGTTTTCTTTAGAACACAATGCAAACACTTTTTGCACCCAAAGAAACACTGCTGTCTTTTGTCATGCCCTTTCTTTATATTCTTTATTTCTTTCTATCCTAGGAGAAATCTCTCTGACTTTGTTGTTTGTACAGTTAAAAGTTTTGCCAGTTTAAGAGTACTGGTTAGAAGCATGGGGTGAAAAAAAATCAGTCCTTTACTGACATGGCTATGGGGTGAACTACTCCTGTATAAAAGCAATTACACCATCAAAAATCCCTTTAGCAAAGACAGGTTATTCTATTTGGTAGGGACTGTTAAAGCTGCTTTTGCAGAAGAATCCTAAAAAAATCCTTTTGCCTCTGTAAACAGCTTTCTCTGGGAGTGGAAGAGGAAGGTAATGGTTAGGAGAATTATGTCATGCAAACCTTAGAAAGTACTGACCAGCCCACCACAGCTTCCCTGCTGTAGGGAAGGTAATAATTTTCAGTCTGATAGGCTATTGTAAGCCTAGAAAGATAAGAGGAACATGTTAGATGATGAGACATTCATAAACCACAGTGAAAAGTGCCATATAAGTATCTAGAGATCAGGAACTATCATGGAGAGGAATGTTTAGTGGGTAAAAGCTGAAAATAGCTTTTATGGAGACAAAACCATGGAGCAGGTATATATTTTCACAACTATATATAAATCTATATATAATGCATAAACACCCAGAAGTACTGACAATCCAGGCAAAATAGTACTAGTCCTGAATCACAAAGAATAAGTTTAAGAGGGAAGGTGAATTCTAGAATTGTGCACAACTAGGGAAACTAGCAAAATTTACCTTCGGATGTAGAAACAGAGAATCAAGAACTGCTAAATAAGGTCAGAAGAGTGGTATAGGCAAAGAAAGACATAGGGTTTAAACCTCCTCTGAGTGAAAGTTGGAGATCTTCTCTGCCACCTTTCCTTTTCTTCCACCTCTGTGTAGGGTAATGGAAACTCCTCTTGTATTATAGAGTTGCAGAATGGTTTGAGTTGGAAGGGACCTTAAAGATCATTGAGTTCCAGCCCACTTGCCATGGGCAGGGACACTTTCCATTACGTTATGTTGCTCAAAGCCCCATCCAACAGGACCTTGAACGCTTCCAGGGAAAGAGCATTCACAACTTCTCTGGACAACCTGATCCAGTGACTCATCAACCTCACAGTAAAGAATTTCTTCCTACTATCTAATCTAACCCTAACCTCTTTCAGTTTAAAACTCTAACCCCTCATCCTATCACTACACTCCTTAATAAGGAGTCCCTCCCATCTCTCCCTTCCAGTGGTGTCCAGGAATCACCTGTATGTTTCACCTAATGAACTGAGAATAGTCCACCTGTGCTACTGAATCCAGACACTGCTTCCTTCAGGTTCCTGTCCTACTTCAGACAATGTTTAGTGGTAGAGACTTCAAAAGAAAGCTCTAGTAATCCATTAATGGAAAGATAGGGGTAAATTACTTCCTCCTAATTTTTACCAGATAGAGACTGGTTTCTGTAGATTAGTGTTTTGGTGTAGTTTTATTTGTATAAGGGACAATGAAGACAGATTTCTTTGTGTTTCAGAGGATATTCAACTCACACAATGACAGCCATTGTAGTGTAGCCTAAAATGCTTTACAGTAGGATGACACACTATGATTGCAGAATGTTTTGTTGCTAGTATTAATAAACTCATTGTATTTAATTTCCAAAACAGACACTGTAAATCAGCTGTTTGAATTAACTGCTGGATTTTTCCAAGAGTGGGATTATTTCCCATCTGTGGATGCCTTTTTTACTACAATGATGTTCTTGATACATTCAAATGAGCTCTAAAGTGCACAGCGGAAGAGCACATAAAAGGAAGGAAAGTTGTTTTTTTTTAAGCAGTAGAAGATCTACAATATTTGGCTGCTAGATTGCTTTATAAATAGTGCAGTAAACCCTGATGCTCAATCTTCTCTGAAACTTCTATAATTAAAGGGTGATGGGCCCGATCGTGAATGCCTTATTCAAAGTGAGGTTGCTCATGGTACAAAGTACTCTGCCCAGTGAGTAAGTTCATCATAATTTGGGCTGCTGTGGTCAGAGTTTAGTAATAGACTGCTATATAAATAGGGCCTTGGAAAGTACCAAAGTGTTCAAGCCATTGTAATTGCATTTATATAGCTGACAATAACCTGTGGGGAATATTCTGGTGTCTTCCAGTAAATTCTCTACGCACAGGTAACTCTTGTAGGTCTGTGCTGGCATTGAGAAGTGTATATGGCTCGCATTAAATGTGTTTCTACTGAAAGACAGTTGTGCAGACACAAAAAGCCCTTTGTATTGCTCACAAGCATGAGAATCCAAGGTTAATTTATTGACACTCTTTTGATGAAGAGAGACAGTGACTTTTAGAGTCTCTGGTAGCTGTTGGACTTCTTTGTTGCATGTATGTTTACTAGGCATCACATTTTCGAGGTATTTATGCTAAAGGGATTTAAATCTTTATTCTAGATTTTCAATAGACCTATTATTTCTACTGAATCCTTGGATGTTGATCTACACAGAAACTGAAAATTAGCACTTTCTATATAGATGAGGAGAATTTGAGTCTGCACAGCTCATCTCAAATTTCTTTGTCTCTTCTAGCTTCTTATCCTCATTAAACAAAAAACGAATACTGGTGTTTCCTTCATAGATTGCAAATCTTTGCAATATTTCAAGGTTATTGCAAAAAATACTAGAACTTCTTATTGCAATAAATAATAGACCTTCATAATAAACACGTAGCTTTCAAGAGCTAATGATTAATACTTTTTAATAATCCTAATAAAAGCACAGCCTATTGGCCACGCTCATGCTAATTGTTGGTCCATCTCTGCCTTTGAGTTTTGTGCTCTGAAGCCTCTTTTGCCTGCACATCTCTCTGATCCATAGGTCTCTCTGGCACTCTTCCTTTTTTTCAGCCTTTCACATAAATGGGATGCCACAGCACCATTGCCCTAGATCATCACAACACTTGGAGTGGCTGATTTACAAGTGGTTCAAGACTTCCCACCCCCACACCTGCAAGATCGAGGTTCACTTGGAGGCAGATACAGACAGACAATAAACATGTGAAGACCCAAAAATCTGCCTTTAGCCAAGTCTTTACTTAGGCTAGCACAAGAAATATGTTGATCTACACAATGTAGTTAAATACTTGCATGCATTTGCTTATGCCAGTTTCATCAGTATTCTTAAAAATAATCCACACAGATTCTGTGCTCAGTCAGGAATTTATTATTCCTCTTCCTTTCTGTGACTCCTTTCCTTAATTATGGTGTGTATCTGCCTCCACTTTGCAATCTGTTTCCTTCCTCCTTAGCTAATGTAAAAAAAGTTTCCCTCTGCTATAAATATATCCTTTACATTTTTATGAATCTTTTCTTTACTTCATTACTCCTGATATCTCTTGCCAGGTGCCATATTTTGTGTGTCCAAGTCCTAGTATCTTGAATGTTTGTTCTTCTGGCTGAACTGTCCATGTCACTAAGTGGGAGAGCTCTAGTTCATAGACCCAAGGCTAACGGAAAGGGACAAGCTCACCTCTCTACCAGTTAGGGTTGTCTCATCTAGAGAAAGGCCACATCTCCAAGGTACAGTGTATCCCTTGGTCTTCTTTGCCCTTCTGCCTTTGATACAACTGCTATCTTTTGCTATTAAGGTGAGGGATGTTTGGTACAAACTTACTAAAATATGAGAATTATGCTGTAGACCACTGAAACAGTGTTTTTATAGCTAAAAGCATGTCCTCCACCTTTGCAATGTATGAGGGCTCACAAGAAGACAGTGTTAGATGATGTAAGGCAATGAAGACAAACCTGTGGCAGTCTTGTCCATGCTCATTTCCAGGAGCAGTCTTGCAAGTCAATGGACTGGAAATACCATGCCCAGGCAGTGTTGTGAGCAGCTGGTTGTAGCCACTGGGAGCAGAGTAGGCCTAGGGAAAAGAAAAAATATAAATTGTGTGGAAGATCAGTTGTCCCATGCTTGCATTCACCCTCAGACATTTTGTTTAGCAACATAAGTGTAACATCCCCACAGTTGTGTAACTTCATTAGCTTCAAATGAGGCACTCTTTATTTAAATTCATATAAAAGAGGTTCAGACATACAGGTTTCAGTTATCAGAGTTACTTTAATAGTTATGTATTATTTTAACAGTAGTAGTTGTTAAATGGCCCTCCATCCTGTAGCAAAAATACTTTGTACATACTGTCTTAGATAGATAAATTCAATTGCTTTTAATGAAGTTTTAAATGCTCAAGTGTAACCAACAGCTGAATTTTATTTCTGTCATTAGCAGTGACTATTTTTTTTTCTAAGAAATATTTTCTGAGATTCCACTTTTTAATTCTTAGTACTATACAGCATCCACATGGCTTTACCTCTCTATTAGTATATATAGCACATGTAACAACAACTAACCTGCCTCCTGGTAATTGTTAGATGCCCATACTAACACTAAGTTGCTCCTAGAAACTTTTGGAAGAATATTAGCTGGCTTACAAAAAACAATGCCAAGGGCATTGTTCAAGTAATTTGAGAGTATAGAGAATTGCATTTCTGTGCACAGCAACATTTGGTGCTAACGTTTCCTTCCTTCCTGCCTTCCTTCCTTCTTCCTTTTTTCACTCGAAAGCTGTAAGTATAATGCTTAAAATAACCAACAGAAGTGAGATGATGAATCATCAATGTGGAAAGTCCATATTTGATTTTCTTCCAGAGATAGCTTCTAAGCTAGCCATGTAAGCCTGTGGAAACATAAAATAAAACTGGACAATTTTTATGTGGATTACATGCTAATTTCCATCTCCACTAACAAAAGCTTCTTTTTTTGTTTTTGTCTGTTTTGAAAGATTGAGAGATGAGTTAATATTGGACTAGTACTTAAAATGTCCTACATCCAGTGAGACAAATCTATTCCAAAATAAAAATAGCTTGGAGAAAAACTTGCCCTGCTTTCAGGCTTGCTAAAATTGCAGTAAGCTTGGTTCATGCTCTGACTAGCTGGCAAACATAGGTTATGAATTAGTAGGAGGACATGTGTATGCACTGTTCAATGATAATGAGAGCAGCTGAGAAACTCTCTGTGTATCTCTGAATGAATGAGTGTAGAAATTCAAAGCAACAGCAGTAGCTCTCTCTGTTCTGTTCATCAAGCTTTTAAAAAAGTATTAGCAAGTAGGATTCTGCCCTTATTATATTACTTTTTCTCTGTCACCTCTTTGCGTTGTTGGGAACAAATCAGTGAGAGAAAAGAAAAACAACTTATCAGAAAAACTGTAAAAAACCATAGGCATAAAGTCCTCTGAGAAAAACCTCTCTGTTTTTACAGGTGGATTTCTGTTGAGATGAAGACTGAATTAGCACAAAAATGAAATGGCAAAGAGATCCCTACAGTCTGCAGATCAGAAGCGAGCTGGAATACTGAAAAAGTCAGAGCCATTGCTGCAAATAACAACTTTCTCACCAGGGTTTTGGTTGGATTTGTTATTTTTCTTTTTTCCCGGGTTTTCAGGAGGGAGTGATAAATTTTTCAGTCTGTTCATTATGCTGCAGTAATTAAAAATAAACAAACAAACAGACCAGAAAACCTTTAAACTGTTTTCTTTGACATCTAGGTCTCAGTCCTTTTCCCTTTTTCTTTTCCAGGACCTAATTTCATGGGCCACTTTTATATCTCAGTGTGATTATATATGAATGAAGTCCCTGTCACACAGAAAGGACAAGGTCAATACAGATGGAAAATAGACACAACAATAATCTTTTTAGAAAGGAATAATGGCATTCATATTCATAATTGTAAATTTTAATCAAATAGAACAAAAAGGCCCAGGAACACAAAGGCTAGATAGCTAGTGGAGAACTCCATACTCAGTTATTCTCAGTGATAATAATGACAGTATTCATCATTTGATTTGGAATGTCAGAATGAAACAATTTCACACAGTATCTTAAAGGAGGGTTGGGGAAGTAAAATAAATTAACTGAGTTTAATTTATGGCCCTTAAAAAATTGGAGGTGGAAAAAGAGAAGAGGACAAAGATCTTTGGGAGAAAATGGGACTGCATTAGGGACATTTGAAGTCTGACATCCCCTGAAATACTCTGCATGTTTTGCTGCGAACACCTCTGTTACATCCATGTGGTGTTACAGAGTTTTCAGGTGGTTTCATTGTGAAAATGAAAAGCAGATCTTAACCATTTTGTAGTGGACTGCATTTGTTAACATTCTTTTTCACTGGAGCTAGTGCTTTTTCCCATAGTATTTATAGTGACCAACAGAGAGTTTCAGTGTGAGTTGAGCTTTTACTATTGTTTTGGTTTTAGCTGCCAGGAAAAAACTGACCTCTTACAGCCTTCAGCAAGTCTGGCTTGTGTTTAGATGGATAATCAACTACATTTCAATTTAAGTGAGAATAGCTTTATGCAGAAATAGGTTGAGGGCCAGCATCCTGGACACACAGGGAAGGAAGAACTAACAGTCCCTTCTTCATCCTATTACATGGTGAGCATAAAAGGGGATAATGAGAACAGGCCTTCCTTTCAAGAGAGCAAAGATTGCTTCCCCTGGGGAGTGCCTCACCAGAAGAATGGCATGGGGAGGGAGTGCAATAGGAAAAGCAACTGCTCGTTTGCTTGTGCCTTTTGGCAGGCACTGTGCCTGGCTTGCTGAGGAGGGCAGACTATGCCACGTTCATTAGGAGACTGTAGGAAAGAAACACCCAGCACATATGGGAAACCTGAAGGGCACTGTGCTTCCCTCTTGAGCAAAATCTCCTGATCACCCCTCAAGGACAATGTTCATTCTGCACTCCTAAGCAGGTGACATCCTCCTAAAAGGCAGATGAATTTGTTATGAAGCACTAAATACATAAAACAATAGCTAAAACCAAGGCAATTTTCTCTAAGTCTGGGCAGAAGACTTGGTTTGCCTTTCATTGTGCACATTTTCTACCTATTTCCTAGAAGAAATGCACGTCTCTGTTCAAGAAACAAACAAAAAATTACAAAATCTTTCACAGAAGACCTCAAAAGGAAAAACAAATATACTCTCTCAATATGTTAGCTCAGACTGAGGTATAAGCAAATGTTACAAGACAAAGGAATGAAGTGTATTCTTCTCAAAAATGAAAAAGAATATTAAACCAATACACCAACAGATTGCTATTATTAGTGCTCTTGAGTGTCTAATCAGAGCACATGCTCAGGGCATAACTATACAGTCCCATCCACAGCTAAAATATCTTTGACATAGTCTGTTAGCTCATTATCATATTTTTCCTGGACAACAAGGTAAAGCTGACTATAAGACAGTGAGTATACTCATGCACACAAACATATGAGCAGTGTTGAGAACACCAGGAAAATTATTTTCCATAACTGCAGGTCAACTACTCTCACAAACTCTTTCATGAGGAACCAAAATAGTTTCTTCAGGTAGGCAAATTTCCTTGCGAATAATCATCTCACTTCTCATTAAGACATTTGAAGGCAAAATGGTGCTACAGGCCCACAGGGTTGCAATGTATGAAAACCTCTTAGTTCAGATTCAAACAAGGGAGATAATGAAAAAAAAAAAAAATCTAAAGAAGTCACCAAAACCTACTCTATTTTGTTGCAGCTTTAAACTTAACAAATAGTCACATCTAATTATTTTATATTTTATATTTTGTAGAAACCAAAGTAAAAACAAGGCCATATGCTTTGTTGCCAAGCTTTACACTCCAGTCAATGTTTATGCCAAATTTATAACTGATGTAATATGTTAGGATTTAGTAGATCTGCTGACACAGCCTTTTGCTATGGTGCTCACAACAGCAGTAAATAAGCCTCACACTTTTGATTTATGGTGGCATAAGAGCTTGATCTACATTCCATCAAATTCAATGGGACTCCTTCCTTTGACTTCAGTGGAAGCTGAATCAGGCATATAAATGAGATGGGAGACAGTCATGGAGAGCTTAATTCAGAGTTGAGACCCACAAGGACCCAAATAGATGGGAAGGTGTTTTATTTATTCTTTCCCCTTGTCACCCTCCAGCAGGTTGTCTGCAAGCTGAGCAAGAGAATTTGAGAGAGGTTTGAGGCTCATGTTTCTGTGCCTGGTGCATGAATCAGCCCTCGTCTCTGCCTTTGCTCAGAAGCACTTACTGGGATTTTGTAGGCAGGAAGCCAATTCGTTGTAAAAACTGGCATCAAAGGATTCCTGCCATCCTCTAAAGCATAGTGGGACCATGAAGGAAAGGTAAACCTGTGGCAGGTTAGGTCATGAATTAATATCAATTGCCAACACAGTCCTTCCGCAGCCTCAGCTTCTTTGTGAAATCCAGATTGAAGCCAAGAATGTTGTCAAGATAATTGATGCCACTGACATCACAAATGCAGAGGTAAACAAGCAGAAACTGAGTTGTCCAACAGCAAACTACTCGTCATGTTAGATGCTAAAACTTACTGGCTGATGTGAAGGGCACCTGTTCTCATAGAGATAATGAAGAGGCTAAGAGGCACAAGTAGGTTGACCAGTTATTTCCATTCAGCCAAATTCCACTTGGGAATTTGTAAACCTGGGATTGCCTGTCACCGACACTTCAAAACTGAATTGATTGATAAGAATCACAGAGTGAATTATTTCCTCCTTTTTCTGACTTTTACATCCCAAGCTAGACAAGTATAGTGGTTATATAATTGATGCCCCAAATATCACCCCTCTGTTAAGCTGACCAGGAACTTCAAAGTACATTAAAAAGACTATAAATTTTACACAATCTTCACACTGAATGTTACAATGGAATACTTTTGTACCTTTTTCAGTTAGGCTCTTACAGCTAGGTTTAATCTCATGCCCTTTCTGAGACATGAAATACAAGTTTCCTTGCTGTTATTCACCTATACTTATGTCAGAGCACTCTGACATTCTGTTGCTGCACTTGATTTTAAAATTATGATGATTATTCAGGCTTTGTGGTCAAAAAGCCTCTTGGGCTAAAATTTGTATTATAAAGCTGCAGCCATTTAAAAGGTCATACAATGACTGTGACAGCACAGATTTCTTTGCTTTCTGACAAATAGATTTTTCATACCAATTCCAGATGAGATTGTGCAAGTGGAAGGTAATGGAATGCATGTGATAGGTGAGAAATTAAGACGGGCACCATGAAAGCCAGTCTTGTATTTCACACCAAAGTCCACAGACTCACAGAATGGTTTTCATTGGAAGACCTTCAAAGATCATCTAGTTCAACCATCTGGCCACAGGCAGGGACATCTTGCACCAAATTATGCTGCTTAAAGCCCTGTCTATTTCAGCACAAATAAATACTATGCAACATTAGATCAGTATGGATATAACTCCTAGGCTAGGGGGAGGGGAGTAAAAATATTTCCAACTCCAAAAGTCCAATACCAGGTTGCTGGCTTCTAGTTTTATTTGCCAAAGAAATTCACCTAAAATTACAACTAGGTTGAAAACTGCCACAGAAGACTCCATATGATAAATGAAAACAAGCCAAAAACAAAACAAAACAAACCACCAAAAATTCATGCTAGAAAAATAGCTGCTTAAATATTTTACTTGAATGGTTTTTGTTTGTGTTTTTTTTTGTCAGTGCAAACATGCGATTCAGTTTGCTAATTGCAATTTTGTGTGTGTGTACATTTGAAGGCTATTTTAACAGCTTTCCACTAAGTTACCTTTTTTATGACCAAATGAAAGGTATGTTTTTCTGGTCTGTGAAATGAGCACCCAGTTGCTGGCCAAAAGTTACACATCTATTAAATTAAACTAATAACAGTATGTACCTTGGTAGATAGAGTATGCTGGGAATAACTCCAGGAACACAAAGCCTCACTCTCACCTTTTTTTTTCTCCTTTTGAAGCAACTTTATTTACTTGTAAGTTTCTCATAGGAATGCAAATAACTGTTCCATCACTTTGCCTCCACCATTACTTTTCTTCAGCCTGATGAGTGCCTAATAAAATATTAACTTAGTTTGTGCCTAGGGTAAAATATACAATAGGGACATGACAGTGATCTGTGTAATCAACCTAAGGTTCGTTTTCTTATGCCAGGAAGAGTGCAGACAGCAACTGTTTAGGCTTTTTCCTTCAGATGACTAGTGAAGAACCTTCTTTCCTTTCATTCAGTCATGAATGTTGTCTGCTATTATTGGTATCGTGCTGTTTTCAAACACAAAGAAGAGCAAAATAGTACATGCCATCTTAATCCAATACAAAATAAATTATAGTTTACTCAGACTACAATTAGATATTCATATTTCCATGATTAATATTAAGAAACTATGTCTTTATATACTTGACTGATTTCCAGTTGTGTTCAAACAGTGGAATCTCCTTCTGGAGATAATAGAAGCTGACAGTTCTCTGCACCTCTGGAAATATCAGGCTTGAGATGGCACATAATTATGAACCTGTCTATGTTTATGTCTGAGAAGAAAGTACTATAAAAGGCTGCAAAACAGTCTTGGAATTCGGCCAGATGTTCATCTATACAATTTTTAGCCCAGACTCAAATTCATCTCTAGTGGAGATGAAAGCCAGTGGCTGCAGAGCAATACTCAGGAGCTCACTCCACCAGTTCAGCCCAGGGAGTGTAGAAAATTATATCAAGTTAAATCTGCAGAGGACATTCGAAGTAGCAATATATAATAATCCATTTTAATAGCTTCAAACTACAATTTGGCCATGATTAAGAGATCCTACTCCTGCAAAAGTATGAGTAGATGATGCAGCCAGTACTTCAGCTTTACATCAACTATGAAATGTTCTCAATAACACTTTTTAACACACTTGGATTCTATTTATATAAACCCACCACCACTCTATTCTGAGTCTTTAGTAAGGCAATCAGCAGAGTGGATTCCTTTAGCTGTCAAAAACTAGTGAATATAAGCAAATACTTTCTTTTTAATGAAGACAGACATGTTAATTTCCAATGACATGACTGTGTCATGGAACAAATTAACTAAATGACTGTATTCAAATTTGCCCCCAAAAGATGTTGGTTTTTTGTTTAGTCAGAGGAGGAGTGTGCTAATCAGTCCCTCTAGGCCAATAGTGAACTCTTTGCTATAATCATTGAGCAATTGTTCACCTTAGTAATCCTATTACTAAAGAATCATTTAGTCCACCCCCATTTGGACCACAGCAGTGGTCTTCTTAGGCAAAAAAAACTGTTCAAGGGTGTGAGCAGGATTTTCACGCTCTGGTCCTTGACATCTATATTTCATGGATAGGGAAGAAGTCTTTCCTGTTCAACAGCCCATACCCATATCAGTGCCCAAGCATGCAAAGCCCACGGGTGACTCAATCACAACTCCCATTAAAGTACAGTCATCATATTTTATGCAATTATCTTTCTTATGGTTCATAAGATACCAAGTATTTTTTATTCTAGAAATCCTCAATGTTTCCTACCAAATACATTTTTAGACGACCAAGGATGGAGTGAGGAGTGAGTCTGATACAGTTGTGTGTGGATCATCTGCACCTGAAAATGTTTTCCATTTGTAAATATTACAACTATTCTTATATTTCTGAAACTACTCCTCCACTGTTTCCAGCTTATATCCATACTGTGTCCATTCCCACAGTCTCACATGATCCCAACTGAGTATTATCACAAGTGTGTGTGTGAGAAACAGAAACTTGGAGCTGCTCACACCAACCGTAAGTGGGCAACTTAGATCATGGGTGGGATCTGTGCTAGACCTCTAGAAAAGAGTGGCCTTTTTCCACACAGATATGCTGGGTTTGGTAACACTCCAGTTTTGTCCAGGGAGTAATCCCAGCATGGATAAAAATGTTTATGGTTGTCCTTGGAAACAGTTCCTTATAAAGAATGTTTGCATAAGTTTCATACTATTATTTCAGAAATTGTAAGTTCTTGAAGAAACAGAAAACAAAGAAACTGTGATAAGAGTAATAGACACATGAAGGATTGGTTTTGAAAATATACTGGTACATAATGGTGCTCAGGAGTGCTATTATTCTTGTAAGCTCCTCAAAGTTTCCACTCAACAACCACTTTTTTGCAGAATGCAATGTCCTGGACATTTCAAAACAGTTTTGTCAGACTTGATATACAAGACACCTATAATCTCAGCAAGGCACTTCTAATATCTCTGGTCTGCTTACATCCAAAACTTTCTTGGCTCCAGGATCCTTTGTAAAGCAAAATACTCTTCTCACCGAAGAGAAGACCGACCTGATATAAACAGTCACAGCGAACACGAAAGCTTGGGTGGTTGTTTTTTTTCCGCTTTAACATTGATAGGTTTGCTCACTAGCAATGAAGAGCAAGTCACAGGGTGTTGCAGAAAAGGCAGTAAGCAGTTTGGGATCTGAAAGGCACTACTTAATATAATCCAATGGCTGCTGTGCTGGAGGAGCTGCACCCTCGTACCAAGAAACAAGCAGCACCAGATCACTAGTCTGCCTGAAGGAGGTGTGTAGAAAGAATTGAGTAAAGCTGTTTGATTTTTGGTTAGTGGGAGGTTTGGGGTGGATTGCAGAATGAAGTAGATGAGACACATGAAGCTTTAGAAACCCACTCTGTAGATGGAGATCGCAAGCCACATACTAATTGCCTACCCACGCAGCACCAGTGGCAAAGCAGAAACGTGGGTGCTGCGAGTGGGGGTGGCTGAAAATACTGAAGGATGAGAGATCTTCCCCAGGCTCTGCACACTGGCAAGAAGTAGTTGAAGCTGAGATGGTTTTGGGGACAGGTGAAAAGAATAGACTGCACTGAACAGTGTCGAATCCTGAAAACATACCATGGAAAGGGTTTCTTGTGGCTTAATGCACCAGTGCTAAAAACGATTTCTATGGATTTAACCAAATGATACATGGATGGTGGTAGTAAGCTGTATATCTAATAACAAGGCATACTTCATCTCTGCTGTATATGCTGTGGAAGATGCAGAAGGACTCTAATTCCACAGTCCTTTGCCATGAAATTTGTACTTAAAAAAACATCAACATCTCAGCATGAGGTACAGGAACTGAGGAACCATAATAGAATCTCTGGATTTTAATCTGTGAAGGTTTATTTTTGAGTGGTATAAGATAAAAGAATATGTTGAAGGAAACAATGCTGCAATCAGGGGCCTTTGAACCCTTGCATTAAGTTTTGGACTGATGGCCAAGACACTGACATGTCTCAAGGTTTCATTTAAAACTTCATCTGGGCTTTCTGTTTTTCTAAGCTTGTACATTTGATTGTATTCTGCATCTTATCACTTTGCTGTCTTCTAAGTATCAAGATTATAAAGGTGTATTTTTTTTGCTGTAGCATTATTTTCAAGGTGGCAGAAGGTCAGCTTGTGAGTGCACTGTTTTATCCACCACTGTCATAATTTCTGTTGTTTAGAACTGGCCCACTGATTAATCTAGTCTTCATTTCTTGTCTTTTGGATTTTAGGTATCAGCAAACTATACGACCTATTTTGGACAAGATCTGTTGAACCTTGCATATTGTCCACTAACGCAGAACTGAAGTAGTTCATAATCATTCCTGATTTTCATCCTCAAAAAAATCTCTGTCATGGTAGTATAAAAAGCTCTCTGATTCACATATATGGAATGGAGATACAAGATTAACTATAGCATAATATCATACAGAAAGATGACAATTAAATCCAGCTCTTTGGCTAACACCCTGGGAAATCCCTCCAATTATGCAATTCTCTAGAATTCTTTTCAGGACACACACATATTAAACCAAGCAATTATTTTTATCCTGCTTTAACTTTGAGGTGTACAACTGGTTTACTTAGCTATGCAAGAACACTTCAACAAAAAACATCATGTGCAAAACGCAGCAGTGATCTGAGCTGCTTTTCAGCATTTATGATTTCTTCAGTGTGACAACTAGCACTGTAGACTACATCAGATGTCTTTGGTATCTTACATCCATTACAGAAAATATTTTCTGGAGAACTGATCTTCCTTGTAGTCTATGTTATTTCACTAATGGTATTAGTATCCTGCATTTTGCTGAAGGTTGTTCTGAGCATTTGATGCCCTTGAGGGCTGGAGGAAAACTCTCATGTTTTTTCCTACAGATATTTGGGGCCTCATCCAAGTCCCTTGGATCACACCCCAATCCACAGTTTCATGTATTCTCATAGAAAGCTTTTATCTGTTAACTGCTGCCACATCTGTCTCTCTTTAAAATTTACTGTAATAGCTGTTGATTCCCTAATAAAATAAAGCACATACTGTATTTGTTTCTTTTTTTATTCGGCTCTTCAGCTCTAATGACTTACATATTGACAATTTCTTTGTTTTCTTTTGGGAATTTTGTTGGTTTGGAGATTTTTTATTATTATTGTTTCTACAGGAAACCCATCTTTCTAGAAAGGCACATGGAAAATCATCCCAGCACTGAGTTGTTTGAATACTTACAACCACTTATACACCTTAAATATTAAAATCTTAATCCATAATGACCTCTTCCAGCTTTTAGCCATCTTGACATTGTCTGTTCCTGGGTTTGTTTTTTTTGAGCTTTAGTTTTTGTACTACATTTACCTAGTGATATTTGCCTGAGGGTGTTGCTTTTGGGTGCTTCAAAATGTCATGAGGAAGGGAATGTAATACTTTTTTTCTTTATAACTAGCATAAATAGCCCATGTACTACTAGCTGCAAAGGCATTCTCACTTCTGCAACTACCAGAGAGAGGCTCTTTAAAAGTCTTATTCACTGTTTACAATCTATGGTCATAACTTCACTCAAGAAGATGAAGACTCTTCTCTACAGTCAAATCTTCTTGGCACCAGAAGCTGAATCAATTCATTTTTAGACTCTTGTTCTTTGACAGACACTTATTCCTGTGGCATTCTTCTTATGAACTCCCTTGGAAATGTGCCCAGGATTATTTTTGTTTATTCCTTCCAAATTTCATTCCACCCGCACTAACACAGCATTTTAATCCTCCCCTGCTGGCTGTGAGGGGGTTTGTTACAGTACTGGAGAAATATGTTACAGAAACCTTTCTTTTTTTAAAAATCCCACCCTCCAAATTCTTGATCTGTGCTGGTAGAGATACTGCCTTCACAACTCATTCCAATCTAACCAAGGCAGATATCATTCTAACTCCCTCGAAGGTCAAATCCAGAGAGAGTGGAGGAGTGTAGGTGTCCCATCTCCCTTGACACAGTCCAGCTCCGAAGCACAAGCAGAGCTCAAGCTGAGCAGCACCCACTTTTTTTGTTGACATGTGTGTATGGCTGGGTTGTTTCTAACTCTTTGCAGTCAAAGTTTGATTGTTTAGCTAGTCTAATTCAGGTTGGCTTTCATAACAGTTTCATCAGTACGGGTTCTCATCACCACATGTGAGAAGTCAGGCAGTCTGTGCTTTCCACTCCCTCACTTGTTTATTCCAGTTTATGCCTTGGATTACCTCTAGGCAAAATAGTGCCAAGCCCTTCTGTAAACAAACACAGCTATTACAAGCACTTACACCAAGAATTGAACCTGACATTTTGTCTGAATGGTGGCAAACTGCAAATGTGCCTTGCTTGAGCTCTGGGATTAAGAGGTGCCACAGCTGAGGGTGCAGTGCCACGGTGGCAGAGAGCTTCCCCTGGGGACTCCCCCGGCTGCAGCATCCCCATTAAACCCAGCTCTCCTGAGGGGCACAGGAAAGGATTTGTTAAATCTTTAGAACCAACATATTGAAGCAGTTTTGAGCTACCAGCAGGAGTCAGGGAAAGGAGCAGAGCTCTGGTGTGATGTTCTGTCTACCACCTAATCCTTTCAGGAGGCAAGTTGCTGCAGGCTGAGCCAGTTACTGCTTTCATGTGGCTTTCCACTTCATCTCCTATAAAAGCCAATTGTGTTGGGGTTTGATTCTTCACCTGGCCTTGCCTGGCACCTCTCTTGCATCTACCCTTTTTGTTGATGAAACATCTGTTACTCAGAGGCTTCACTGTATTATTATTACACTCAAATAAGGGTAGAAGTATGAGACACTAACATCATCAAATGAAAAAACTGATCCTTATTGCTAATGATAAACTCTTCATGATGCATCACATAAATTAATACAATAGACTTCTATACAGCTCTTTGGCAGTGCTGCCCATCAGCTAGTAAAAGTGGTAGCAAGTAAGAACCCTATCATACCCAGAAGGATGCAGGTCTAGGTGTTAGAGGTTGCCCCACATGGCTTTTTCATTTGCTAATTTAACTAAAGTAGTAGTGATACTTTGTGAACATCTTTCTATTTACAGAGATTTATTGGATATCTTTCTCTTTATTGTTATCAGTCTTACCTTGAGTCTCTAAGATGGACTTACACCTACTTTGTGCATTATTGATTTTAAGAGATGTGTAGGCACTTTCTCAGTAGTGATATTGAATTCTGGCCCTTCTCCTAATGTATTCCAGGAAGCATGCATTCCTCACTGTCAGAAATGTTCAACAAACATGATTCCTGCCACCTTCACTCACAAAGGAAGCATTGGGTAGAAAAGTTTACCTTTTATAACAAGGGATTTTGTTTTTCCATTGGCAAGTACAGCTTGTACTCCTGGAAACTTCAACATATTAAGGAAATTCACCTCTTTTAAGGACCTGGATTATGCATAGTATTCTTAGTCTGCTAGAGAGTGGGCCCAAATAACAATATTAGTGTTTTCAACCATGAAGCAGAATATAAAGTATAAAAACTGAGTTTAGCTGTGCCTTGATTTGGTATACAATATGATAAAGGAAAATATTCCTTTTATTCTAATCTAGTCTCTACAGTAACTGTTTATCAGATCACTTTCTTGTTCTTTTCACATTTACTTTAGTGTTGAAAGAATGTAATCTGCTTTGAAGAGCCTTACAAAAGCTATGGCATTTACAAAACCCTTTCATGATGCTACCTAAAAATTTGCAATATGAGAGGCATTTTTTTATTCTAATCATGGCCTGTCTCACTATTTATATGCCTCAGGTCAGACTCATTAGCTACCAATATCAACTGACTAGAGCACAAGTATCCTTAATACTCAATGGATAATAAGTAGGATCATTTGTAACAGAAGCCTTAGAGAAGCTTGAAGACTTATTTTGTATGTTGTCCTAGAAACCAGATTCTACCTAAAACGGATATGACTTTCATCAATTATGGGTAAAGATGAAAAGACAAAACCGGGTTCTGAGATGGACTGGTTTGGAATTTCAGAGTCTATTTTGTTCCTCATGGCTTACTGCTGCTTTTTTTTGGTTATTTGGTTTAGAGCTGTGGCATGGATAGCCATTACCCTGAACTGTTTCACTTCTTGTGTGTGACTTTTTTCTAGTTAGTTAGTTGCTTGCTTAAGGGATGTGTGGGGTTTTTTTTTTTAAACAGAATTAGCCTTAATTTGTTAAGTCTGTAAGTCTGCTTTCTACAATGGTCAAATATCAATCTCAGGTTTGGGTGATAGTCTCATTTATTATAGATATATAGTGCAATTATTTTTTTCAGTCAACAGCTTTTTTCCAGAGATGAGATAGGTCAGACTGTGAGCAGCAATGCAGATCATTGCTTTCTCTTTTTTTGACCTTTTTTGACTGTCCCACATAAGCCTGAAGTAAAAGATATGTACATGAAACATTATCATAATTTGATCAGCACTTCATTAAATGGTGCATAGCTGTGTCCCTGCAAAGAAAGGGGCATCCAGCTCCCCTGATGAGATGCTTCACTTTCACATCCTTTGTAATTGCCTCATGATAATGACCTCAAGAAAAGTGTCAGTTTAATACAATGGAGACACCTTCAACAATACCCAGAGGGACATCTTATTCACCTAATACAAGAGTCTATCTAACCTTAAGGATATACCTTTCTCTAGCTCCCACCTTTGCCTTCTGATTTTAATTCATCTGTTAAATAGGGACACCTTTCTATCTCTACTAACAACACTGTGAACTTCAGCACTTGAGTTAGGCACAGTTTCACTAGACAATTAAGAAGAGCACATTCAGATCTGGTCCTCACCAGGACTAATATGAAACAAGAATTTCTTTAAAAAATTTCAAGTTTTATCTTCTCAAAAAAATAAGCCCCATTTATTTCTGTGAAAACTTAACAGTTACTCATTTGTTCATCACTAACTATGTAGAAAGTACTGTCCAGGATAAAGAAAAACCTTCAGTTTGCTGCCAGTTAATAGAGGCAGGCAAATAACTTCCAGAGATTTTCCAGCTTTTATTGAGGGATGAATCTCTTGTTCTCTCTTTTTTCTTTACCCTCTTTCATTTTGACAATGATGTGCTAATTATTGACTACGTGTTGTATCAAGTGTTAAAAGAATGAATATAAAGTACCAGTACAGCATGTTAAGGTAAGCGTTTCAGGGAACAGAAGGGGGGAAGAGGAAAAAAAAGCTATGGTAAGAGACACAAAAAGGAGTCTAATAAAAGAAAAGAACAGAAAGGTATTAGTGGACTGAAAGATAAAAGATGGTTGGAAGCGAAGAAATAGCACAGTAGAGCAGTCCTTCACCCTCCACATCACTAACTCCTCCTTGTTCTTACATCTGACTTTGTTCCCAGTAAAAACAATGGGAAAGAGAGGATGAGGATTTTTGTCAGGATATACTCAGAAGATGTGCAAGACCCCAGGACTATAAAGGGCTCTTGATTTCCAATTTCTAGTAACAGACAAAGTTAATGCAATTTTTGTCACTGACAAACCAGGGAGTGGTTACAGTTAACTTTGAAAACTGCAGAGCTGAAGTAAATTTAGGTTGTCCTGATATGAAATCTGAAAGAGTTAGCTCAGAGTGGGAATGATACCTTAAAAAAACCTGAATGAGAACATCCCACTAGACTAGTAAGATAGCGAAGAGGCGGAAAGCAGACAAAGCCTCAAAATGCTAAAGGGCTATTTAGGGCTAAAGCAGGAAGTATGGTGGCAAGACTGGGTCTGGAAGCACAAGGGAAGTGCCTAGCCAAGGATCTAGCATAAGAAGGAAGGTGGAGGACAGGACAGGCAGAAGACATCCATCAGATTCAGGCTGTAGTAGGTACTTCTCAGTAGGTAAAAAGATCTCCTCCACCTTCTCCTGCCCCACCTCACCAACCCCGGCACTTTCTGAAGTCTGTGAGCAGTTCTGCCTCAGGCCCAAGAAGTGATGTGCATTTGTGAATGGGAAGGAGAGAGGGAAGCACAGAGTCACCATTCTGGGCTCAGCTCAAGGATGGGGCATGCTGAGGGTTGCAGATACCTGAAGGAGCATGAATCTGACTGTAAAGTCCACAGCCAAGTGGAACCCATCTGTAATTTTCACACAGCGATGAAGTGGCAAAGAAGCACGATGGAAGAGGACTGTTGAACAAAATCTTGCAACAAGTTTCAATATAATGCCTGGAATATTTTAGAGTGACTCTACAGTTGATCCAGAGTATCTTTGATGAAGTTAATGTATTCATTCTGATGTAACTAATAGCAAAATTCTGTTCCCTGTGGGCACGTCTCCCATCCATTCACTGCGTTTGTTACTGCTCCGCCCCATCTCCTCCAAAAAGATGGATTTTCATTAAATTGGAAACATCTCCTCTCCTCATGGTGTCATCAAAAGCACCATAATGTGCATGGGTTGTATTGCCAAGCATTGCTTAGCAACAGGACCCTGTGTTCTGCCAACTTTCTTTTCACGCTGTCAATCTGAATTTTACTGAACTCGCTGTGTTGTGTTTCAGAGGACTGACTACATGTCAGTAACGTGACTGATGAATGCTCCAAATACACAAACAAAAACTCGTGCTGATGCCCTCTGTTTATTACTGTGTGAATTTCAATAAGTCACTCTACATTCACATTATTCAAAAACAAATTGTTTACAATCATGGTAATTAATCTTGGTAAATCCTGATAAACCACTAACCAATTGGGAAGTATAATTAAACACTGAGATTTGGAAGTACATCCAATAGGACTCTATGGCCCAGCAGTCTATGGCATCTACTGGTCAAGCACCACTCTTGTACTAAAAATCACCAGTCATTTATCCCTTAGTCAAATAAGGTGTTGAAACTTCTACAGGTTTTCATTTGCAAAATCACCTAATCACCGACGATATTGTCTATTAAATAAGCTATATGGACTTCAACTAAATGCCTCTGGAGAACCTGGTAATAGCTTTTCATGCCATTGTGAGCAGAAGACTTGGTTATGATTACAGCACTGTAAAAGTGGTTGGAGAAGCAATATCCTGGTGGACACCAATTTTGCAGAATTGTGTCCACTGCTCATTGCTGCAGTCTAGTTCAGCTCCAGTTCTAGCTCACTACTTTTCACCTTCAACATACTTGAGAAATCAAAGCTGCTCTTGTTTAAAATCATATGGCTGGATGCTCTGCCAGTACATTGACCTGGTTCAGCCTATTCTCAGCCAAATTTTGTTAGCTGGAGATCTGAATACTTGATTGTGAAAGGTTATAGAAGCAACATTGAAAGGTTTTAGAAGCAGCATTGAATTAGCATTTATATATTTCTATTTTTGCATTACTTAAATTTTCAGATTACCCAATGGAGAAGGCGTCTCAAATGANATAAGCTATATGGACTTCAACTAAATGCCTCTGGAGAACCTGGTAATAGCTTTTCATGCCATTGTGAGCAGAAGACTTGGTTATGATTACAGCACTGTAAAAGTGGTTGGAGAAGCAATATCCTGGTGGACACCAATTTTGCAGAATTGTGTCCACTGCTCATTGCTGCAGTCTAGTTCAGCTCCAGTTCTAGCTCACTACCTTTCACCTTCAACATACTTGAGAAATCAAAGCTGCTCTTGTTTAAAATCATATGGCTGGATGCTCTGCCAGTACATTGACCTGGTTCAGCCTATTCTCAGCCAAATTTTGTTAGCTGGAGATCTGAATACTTGATTGTGAAAGGTTTTAGAAGCAACATTGAAAGGTTTTAGAAGCAGCATTGAATTAGCATTTATATATTTCTATTTTTGCATTACTTAAATTTTCAGTTTATCCAATGGAGAAGGTGTCTCAAATGATTTTTTTTTTTTTTGAAGGAAAAATAGAAATAAAAGTGTCAAGGATTAGGGCTGGGCTGGTCATTAAATAAGTGATAGATGTTGTCTAAGAAGTGCTCTCCCTTCCCAAAGAGGAAAAAAAGAATAAGGGGGAGAGACTTACGGATTGGAAAAGAAAAAAAACTACTTTAGTGAAAATAATAACAACAAAATGAAAAATACACAAATATACACAAAACCAATACCACACGCAAACACCCTTGATGGCAACTACATCACTGTCACTGTTTATGCTATACCAGAAAAACTCACCAGCAGATGGGAATCAGACACAGGGGCTGGATCCTGCAACTGGATTCAGGAACTCTCGGATTGAGATTTAGGGAAGAACANATTTTTTTTTTGAAGGAAAAATAGAAATAAAAGTGTCAAGGATTAGGGCTGGGCTGGTCATTAAATAAGTGATAGATGTTGTCTAAGAAGTGCTCTCCCTTCCCAAAGAGGAAAAAAAGAATAAGGGGGAGAGACTTACGGATTGGAAAAGAAAAAAAACTACTTTAGTGAAAATAATAACAACAAAATGAAAAATACACAAATATACACAAAACCAATACCACACGCAAACACCCTTGATGGCAACTACATCACTGTCACTGTTTATGCTATACCAGAAAAACTCACCAGCAGATGGGAATCAGACACAGGGGCTGGATCCTGCAACTGGATTCAGGAACTCTCGGATTGAGATTGAGGGAAGAACAGACAGACTCCTGCAACAACAGAGCTGGGCTTCTGATCCTCACCAGAAGAGTTACCAGTCCACCACCCCAGATAGCTCAGGTGCTCAACCTCTCTTTTTTTGTATTTGCTGTTAATTAGGTGCTAAATAGCTTAATGATGCACCTGCCTTGCTTGGAGCTTAGGCTTTATGTGAGAAAACCCAAGGCCCAAGCTTGGTGTGAAAATTTATGGGACTGGTCCTCAGTTTTATACTGAATATAACATATATGGCATGGAATACCTTGTTCTGAATCAAACTAGAACATACATACATGGATTGGAATACCTATTTTGTCAGTTTCATTCACCTGAATTGTCTGCAATTATAGTCTTTTACTCTTCACCCCTCAGTGTGGTGCACAAGATACAGCAATGACCTTGGTCTGCATACCAGTCCTTGGTAGTAACTCTAACCTTGGGCTGCGTACCAGTCCTTGGTAGTAACTCTAAACATCAAATATTATCACTACTAGAAGCACTATCTACAAAAATATGCTGTTAATTTCAGAAAGTACAGTTACTGAGAAAAGACTTGAGCTAAAAAGTAAAATCACGGAACAGAAATAGTTCTGTTCTAGCTCAAATCAGGACAGCTAGACATGTATGTAAGAAAGGTTTCATTGCAGTCGGGGCCACAGAAAGAGAAAGGAGAAAGGCATTCAGTACGAAGAGAACTGTCAGCATACTCATATTTAGGTGTCATCCATCAATTCAATCAGCTAAAAATTGAGGCTGTGTCTTCTGAAATGCACTACAGTATGCAAAACACTCATATGAGGCTTCAAGTATGACAAAAGACCCAGATAAATCTTCTGCCTTTCTGAAGAGGCCGCTGGACTCCAGAGAGGATTTCAAAAAGCAGGTGTTTAAGCTAAAATGAAGGATCTCTAGATAGATGCAGTAAGGATCTCTACAATAGACACACACAATTAAGATTCAGCACTGTATCCTGACTCCTGTGTTTATTTATACACTTTTACCTATAGATGATTATCTATATGCAATCCAGAGCCTTCCTATAATACTAAACATCTAGAGTGAGACCTAATTGCCCAAATGTAGGTGTCTACAGTTATCTTTGTATGCCATTTCTGAAGGATGTGAATCTTCCTCACATTCTGTATCAGCCAGCTCCAGGCAACAGATTGAATATCCCCAGATTTCACAAATGGCTCTACGTACCTCTGTTTTGGCAAATGAATCCTATTTTCTGTATCACAGATGTAGAAGTCAGGCCATAATGTTTGCCTGCTTGAAGGCTTTTTTTTTTCAGTCTACGAGTATACCTTATTAGAAACACATGTGAGGTAACAGCTTTCTGTGCCACTCATATTCCTTGTTACAAAGTGAAAAAGGAAGCAATGCTGATGTTTTAGTAGGCTTTGGAGAGGCTGGGCCAGAGGCTTGGGAAAATCATAAAAAGGAATGATTCTGACATGGTTTGGAAAACCTTTTTGCTGCTGCTCATTTCCTATAGTGAAGACTCCTGAGAAACAATTACTCAACTACCTAATTTACCAATCTACTCTAACAATTATATTACTGAGACCTCCAGAGGAGATAGTTCTAAAAATCAAATATTACTGCTGGTGCTGCTTAAAATCAGATCAATCTGAAAGGATTAATACAGAAATTTTTCAAAGAATCATGAGCCTGTTGGGAAGATTTTGAATGTACAAGGAGGTTGTTCTTGCCAAGTAGAAAATTTCTCCCAAAATATGTTCCCAGGGCCTGTATTACCTTAAGATTAAAGTACAGATGACCACTGTAACATGCCAAGTTAATTTGTTCTTTCTTGGGAACATATTTAAGCATAAAATAGGAGTATGGATAAAGGACTTCTGAGAAAGAATGGCTAGAAAACATCTACTAATCTGTTCTTATTTCTCCCAACGACTGCATGGCTACTTAGAGGCTGGATAAGTTGTTTGGGCAGACAGGAACCACTTTAGCCAGACAAGCAACAGGTCAGTTGGTAAATTGGCTGATATGTTAAAATGTTCCTATATCACCCATTGTTTCAAAATGTAGTCATTTGTTAATTTGATATGTAAATCTTTGTCATTCAACATCCCTTGTTCATTCTTACCTTCCTGGAGATTCTTCTGCAAATATTACTGTTGATAGAACTTTCCCCTTTCCCAGTTATCTTACCTTTCTCCAGAAGTAATACTCTTGTAGGTTTTATTTCACAGGAAAAAGTTACTGTGCTCTCAAATGTAATAATGATAATTGTGTCACTGAAGAAAGTCTGTCTGTTCATGAAACATATAAGCTGCGATGCTTATGTGCTGAGGGTACAGGCTATCCAGAGGCAGAAACTATGATCTCATCAAATTCCTGCATTCTTGTCTAGCCTTGCAGCTTTCTGGGAATCCAGTATGATACAAACTCTTAAACTGTATCTCTTCAAAGACCTATATTTGACTCCTAATATATGTAACTCTGCACAAACCAACCAGTGGTAAGATAGGAATTGTTTCCTCTTCTGTAAGAAGCAGTTGCTTTGAATGTTTTTTGGGATTTTTTTAACCCTTACCTGCAAAACTTTGGACTACACCTACTGAATGTATGTTAGATTTGCACCTGAGAGCAACTCGAGCACAAAACTTAGTTTTCGCTCCTCCTATGTTAACACCTCACTCTAGTTGTGCTCACACTTCTGAGTTGTGTAGGTTTTTAGTAGAAAAATTCTCTAGGCACCTGAATGCCCTAAACTTCCATGTAACTAGGCATCTAGGTCTCTTGGCACCTTAAGGAAGACAGAACACCTCTTTGGTGCAAAGAGCATAGGACATGTTCTATAAAGAATGCAGCATTCACAACACTTGTAAGCATATGCTTATTTCTGAGATGTCTGCCCCTCTTGCCAGATTGATTGCAACTGGCCAATTCATTCAGAATATACTAGGTAGGGACTGATGGATTGTATGGTCACACAAGCTCTATTTCCTTGGGAAACTAGATTAGATATTTAAGAATTCTAGATGTGAACCTGAACAGAACCCTCATATCCTGGGATTGAATATTCCTGGAACTTCATCAAATTTGGATCTCTATCTCAGATTCACAGCCAGCTCACAGCTCTATAACAAGCTGGACGAAAACTCAGAGTTTGAATATTTCCTAATTTGGGGAACATTTTTGCTAATGCCAAGTGTGTGACTCAGAGCCATTTCTAGTTAATTTTGGGAGTGGAGAATGTTATCATTTCTGTCATACTGTCATATGATGTCCAGATAGAAGCACAGAGCCTTTGCTTTTCCTGTAATTGATACATACATAAATACTTTATTTTTAAAGCCCAAAAGTAATATAAATGGAGTATAAAGAACAGGTAAAACTAGATCAATATTCTTAAATATTGCTTACTATTGCTGACCTAAGCATATGCCAGCAGGATGACAAACCACTTGCTAATCCATCAAAGGCTGGATTAAAGCAACATTTCACTTGCATGGCAAAGGCTCAAAAAAATAAAGAATAAAAGCCAGTCTGTGAAAACTTCCCTCTTGCCTCTGGTACAAAAAGTATCACATAGCAAAGGGTGTCTCATTTCAGCAATCTCTTACACATATACATGCAAACACCCCTTGTTCACTCTAGTGACTTCTTAACAGCTGTAATTTCAAGTGACACCCCAAAAACACACCTACACTGCAGCCACTTCACAAAGTAAAGCACTATCTCAGCTAGCTCAACTAGACTAGCTTGTATACCTATATCCATCTTCTTGCAGTACCACTGATCTTTGAACCAATTAAATCTGTTTTTGAACAACAAAGACAGAAGCTTAGGCTCCAGAAGAGACTGACTGGAATTTAAAGCCACTGTCCAGACCTTGGGAGTCCACACTCGAGCTGGGGTCTGCAGTGCTCCTACTTGACTCACTCCCCTTGAAGGCACAGAACCAGTAGCTGTCTTGAGAAGGGCCTGCTGCAACTGGATGTACATCAAACCTTCTCTCTGCTTGGCCCTGGCATATACTTTCTCTTGTACTTTCTGCCTGATCCCACAGTTATCAAGGTACTCATTTTTCCTCTCATTGCTACCTTGTCAGGTGTGTTCTGAGAGAAGAGAAAAACTTGTCCCTGAATTTTGAAAGATAGTTTATGGATGGAGTTCTCTGATCTCAGGTACACAGGTAGAAAGCTCAGGAGAGACAAGATTTAAAACTCATTTCTGACCTAATGAGAGATGCTTACAGAGCTTTCTAAACATTGGCTACCCTGAGTTCCCAGTTCTCCACAAATTGTCCCTGAAGTGTTCTCCAGGCCTTAGACAATACTTCTTTTACACCAAAACATGAAGGTCTTAAAACATTTATTGTATCTTTCCTTAAAATTCTTTTTCTAGCCTGAAAAGCCATTGACTTTATAAGAATCTTTCTGGACCCTTGATGCATCCATTTGTGTGACAAATTGAAGTGAATCATTTTGCTTTTAAAGTGTAAGTGAAATGGTACAGGAGGTCTCCTTTACTCTCCTGATTGCATTAGTTGAGTCTCTAGGATGGTAGTGGCAGGAGTTGGAAAGATTTTTGTGCTGGGGAATGGATATATTTGAATAGGAATAAACTAAATATTTTCTGTGTAATGACACAATTCATATTTTATGCTGTTCACCTTCTCACAGAAGCAATTCAGAGATATGCTTATAATAGCTTACTGGCTATTGATGCCAATAGCATCAACCATCCCTAAACAGATGAACACTGGGTGAATTTAACAGATCAAAAACTCATCATACACACCCCTGACTGTGTCAGTTTATAAAGAAAAAATGCATAATTCAATCATATAAGAACCTTTCGGCTTGACTGGGTTTATACAATCCATAGGAGAGGCACTGCTTAAACTTTTCTTTTTCACACATAAATATTTTACTAAGTGTTTAAACTGAAGTTGCTGGGGAGAAAAAATACTGCTGCTTGAGAACATCCATATAAGCTGATTTGCTGTTTGACTTTGCCACACAACTAACTATAATAAAGCACAAATTTACCTGAAACGTGGAAGACAGCCAACCTTTTAAGGGAATACAGAGTTAAGTAATTGGTTTGACTGTAAATGGACTCAGAGGACTGGAATAGTTCCTTTTGCAACTCTCACATAAGTTAGTATCTTTGCAAAGATTTCTCCAGAAAGCTTCAGCAATTTATATCTTGTTCATGTGATAAATTCTTCTGAATCCCACTTTACCTGTTCCTAAACTCTACCACTGGTTGTCCTGACAGCTAAAGGATTTGTATATTTTCCCTGTCTTTTCACATTAGCATACTGTTTAACTTCTGATGGAAGTGTAGTGTTCACTTTAAGCAGTTACCTGTCCAAAGTAGTATTTTATTGTTTTCCTTCTCTGAACTCCCAAATCTCCATGGGTAGCCATAGGCATCTAGCAGAAACCCTCAATTCAGAGCATAGCTCTCTCATCATTCAGCAGAAAGATGCACCTGCCTCGGATGAGACAGACTGTAAAAGTCTACTGACTTAAACAGAAGAAATATGACCTTATTATGCAACTGGCTCTTTCTATTTTCTTTCTCATGGACAAGAGGTGTATTTTTTTAGTTCAAGGTCAGCTAAAGTTGTACCAAAATGTAGAAAATAAAATGTACAAATCTTTCCTACCGGAGATTTCAAAATAAAAATAGTATATAAGATTTCAGCAAGCACTTCCCTATGGATAGCATCACATGGATGCTGCTCTGTAGCTTTTTATAGCATGAAGTGTAGGAGTTATGGAATATGTATGCTTTTAGTAGCCTGTTCCCAGGAAGAAGCACTGTACAATAAAGGTTGGAATTAACCAGAACAAAATTGCTTCAAGAAGCCATGCTCTAAAATCCTTTAGAATCATAGAATTCTTTACGTTGGAAGAGACCTTCCAGATTATGGAGTCCAACCATTAACGTAACACTACCAAGTTCACCACTAAGCCACATCCCTAAGTGCCACACCTACACTTTTTCTGACCACTTTCATGGATGGTGATTCCACCACCTCCCCAGGCAGCCCGTGCCCATGCCTGATAACCCTTTCAGTGAAGAAATTTTTCCTAATATCCAATCTGAACCTCCCCTGGCTCAACTTAACACCATTTCCTGTTGCCATATCACTCGTTACCTGGGAGAAGAGACCGAGATCCACCTTACTACAAACTCCTTTTAGGGAGTTCTAGAGAGTTAGAGGGTATCCTCTGAGCATCCTTTTCTCCAGACTAAACAACTCCAGTTCCCTCATTCTTATTCTCCATTATTCTCCAGACTGTTCACCAGCTTCATTGCTCTTCTTTGGACATGCTCCAGCAGCTCAATGTCTTTCTTGTAGTGAAGGGCCCAGGACTGCACACAGTATTTGAGGTGTGTCCTCACCAGTGCCGAGTACAGAGGCATGACCACTTCCCTAGTCCTGCTGGCCACACTATTTCTGATAAAGGGACAGGATGCTGTTGGCCTTCTTGACCACCTGGGCACACTACTGGCTCATATACAACCAACTGTCAGCCAGCACCATCAGGTCCTTTTCTGCTGGGCAGCTTTCCAGACACTCTGCCCCAATCCTGTAGTGTTGCATGGGGTTGTTGTGACCCAAGTGCAGGACCTGGCACTTGGCTTTGTTGAACCTCATGCAGCTGGCCTTGGCCCTTCAATCCAGTCTGTCCAGATCCCTTGTAGAGCGTTCCTACTCTCAAACAGATTAACAGTCCTGCCCAACTTAGTGTCATCTGCAAACTATATTATTACCCTCTTCAAAATCCTTGTGCATTGACTCATAGTATAAATACAATTAGCTACATACGTAGACGTGTAAGTGTAGCATAAAAAGCAATTTGTGAGTTTACCATTTTACTAACTGGTCTCATTTGCACTGGTGTAATAACCAAGACAGGAGTGTGAGCATTTTCAGTTAATATTTTCTTGAAAAAAATGAGCTGCCTCTTGTTTTTTCTTTGGAAGCAAGAGTGATTTTACCTAGTGTAATAAACTGTAAAGGAAGCACTTGATACACAAGGGCCATTCCAGTTGCAAGTTATTAAGACTATTCCATATAGAAACTATTAACAAATTTAAACGTATTTGAAGTTCTTGCCATCAGTATAACAAAAAACCCCTATTCTTAAAATATTTTCAAAGATGTAATAATCATAACAGTTTGTGCTAACTCCACTGAATCAGTACCACCTTTTCATTGCTTTCTCCCAGTCTCATCTTTTAACTGCTTGTCTCTTTTTGCTTGAGCTTGGGTCATTTCTCTTTAAAGCAGTGACAAGTGGTTATTTCTGACCTCACTGACTTTGGAACAGCTCAGCTTTCTTCAGCAAGTTACTTTGAATGCACAGGACTTTAAGCTCAGCCTTTTATATATTCTAGAAAGAGCTCACTTATCTCCACTGTTTTTCAGAACCACATTTTTGTTTTTAAGGT
The DNA here is from genome assembly GCA_013396975.1 of Bucco capensis. Lineage (NCBI taxonomy): Eukaryota > Metazoa > Chordata > Aves > Piciformes > Bucconidae > Bucco > Bucco capensis. The sequence continues at coordinate 233,306 of VWZO01013342.1, read as the reverse complement.
AAGTTTTTGGATTTTTAACCTGAGCTCTCCTATACTAAAATTCAGCACAGATCATGTGTTTAAGGCCATTTTATAATCCTCTGATCAGTGACCAGATTGCTATTGGCTCGTGTTGATGCTGTCTAAAAAGGAGCTGACAGCAGATGCTCAACTCCGCTTCTGAATTCTGCTCACAGCGAGGAGCTCAGCATCACTCTGAGCACCTATCACACCCCAGCCAACAAAACACCTCCATAAATATGAAGACTGAGCAAGGGGCAAGAGCTCTGCTTGAGAAAGAGAGCTTTCTTCTCCAGATAAGCAGCACTAGCAACACTGAATGACAAAATGAACTCAGAAGGGATGAAGCACTGGGTGATTGTGTCACAGGAAGGAGAGTCAGAAGCGCTGCGTCAGCTTCTGTATGTAGGTGTTGTTACAAAGAGAGAAATGAGGTCAGAGATGGCTGTCATAGCAGAGGATGACTAAGGTGAGTAGGGGAGGAGCTCCCCACTGCAGTTGGCTCAGCAGGGAATGAGGACAGCAAGTTTTGACGATTCTGTGGGGTGTTGCATCTTCTGCAAAAGAAAGAGCCTAGCAACTGCTCAGAGAAGTCTATGAGGAAATGAATGGAGAAAAGTGTGTTTGGCACGTGGGAGGTTATGTGAGGAGCTGTGGGGGAGCAAGGAGAAAGGAGTCTGAGGCAGGCAACATGAGTCACAGCACCCACCATGAAGAACGTGAAAAGGCAGTAAGCAAGTCTAAGACTACACATGAATATTCACAGAGAGGAGGTGGAGGAAAGAAGCTGAATGACTAAACGAGAAGTGTTTAAAATTTGCCAAATACAGTGTGCCGTGCCTCAGCCTGAGGATTTTATTTTTTGTCATGAGTTTCAACACCCTATATCATAATCTGCCAGCAGCTTCACAGCTGCATGATATTCATATCACAGTATGTGATATAGGGCTATCTAGAGCATGCCTGTGGAAGTATTTCCCCATTTTATTCAGCACGTGGCTGCTTTTGACTGTTGTCCAGGACTGTTGCCATCTGGTGCATCCAGAAACAGGGTCACTTACAGCAGAGATGCAGCAGTTGCATGGCGAAGTGAGCATGCAAGACCAAGCATCTCTCTTTGTAAACTGGTGAATGGTGAATGTGGCTACTGGGAATATCCTCACTCACCCAGCAAGAGACCCTTAGTGAATGGAACATCTTAGAGATTCAAAGGCAGTTTCTAGTTTGGGGGGCTTTCACGTTCCTGGTTGCTGCTTCATCATCTCAACCAGACAGGTGGAAGGTGAAGGCTGTTGCAATCCAAATGTTACTGTTCAAAAGAGTTTTGTGAAATGAGTTGGGGCATTCAGCCAAGCTCCAAGTGAAAATGTGTCAGCAGTGCAATTGACACCTGAGCTGTTAATCCACTGCAGTGGATTTTGCTTCATGGTGTTCTTGCTGCTGTAAAAAAATTTGCCATAACACAAAAGATCTGTCTACAGAAATTTACAGTTTTCACTGGCTCTTGACTTCCTATTTAAAATTAGAAGTTAAATAATAAACATCTCTATAGGAATTCCATTTGTTACAAAATGTAGAACAGAAACTCAACGTACTATTTGTTTTAACCTGTGAATAGAGATAACCATGCCTCCATATCAGGTAACTTTAATGAAGTATGGAACCATTATTCTGAATTCACTTATTTAAAGCCTGGCACTCTAATCTTTAATGGAACTGGTATAATACTACAGTCCTGCCTGGAATCAGGTAGGAAGTTGAATGTTTTTCTCTGTACAGGGCTCATATGTATTCGACCTGAGTTTGCTATGTGAAATGCTACTTAGAATGGTAATTTGTCAGGTACAATCTAGCATCAAAACCATGATGTAATGAAGAATCAGGCCAATATTTCTGGGCAGACCAATTTTACACACTTGTTTTAAAATCTTCAGAAAGACAAACAATATGTTTGGAGTCAAAAATTCATAGGAGTGAATGGAAGAGAAGTTAGAACACTCAATCCTGTTTGCTGAATTTACATGCTTCTGTGGGATTATATATCACATATTCTATATTGACCTCATTTTGGCCATTTTTAAAGCATATTACCCTGGCCAGTCATAATTTAAGGATTATGTCCAAACCATAAGGTGTCCATCTTTACTTCATCTTATTTGTCAAGATCATTGTCAATGGGTTCAACTTACAAGCCTAATCAGTACATTAAAATTATATATTTGTAATAAATTAAATTAGGATACAATGGAAATTTTGTAATCAAGCCAGCAAGCAGTAGATGACTCCCTTATTGGTAACTTGCTATTGATCACTTAGTTAACAACTCCAGCTGACAGGGAGATTGAGGTTTTCATAAAATGAATCCATTTGCAGAAACATGGCAGCATTTGTCTCAAATGCTTTTGAATTGGATGGAGGCTGCAGGGCAGGTGGGTGCCACACCTCATTTCTCCTTTTCCTTCTCACTGTGCTTTGTGTCTCCTTCACTGCTTGCATACCAAGACTTCCCTCACATGGAAGGCACAGTACTGGAGGTGTCTGACATGCACCCAAATCTTACCCTGACAGGAAACGGGGATGCAGCCAAAGTGACCGTGGAGCTGAGACTTCTTCCTGGGACACTCAGTACAGGAATAGCTCCTGTTAACTCTTACTTAGATTCTCTGATTTTCCTCATTCTTCCACATGCTATGCTGGTTCATTAAGACACTTCCCCAAATTGTTTTTAGCATATTCATTGTCCCTTGGGGTAATCTGCTCTAACACTGCATTTGTTCAACAGTTCAGTTTTGACTGCATGCTGCCATTTACAGATACAAGAGGGGATATATAGGACTTCTTTCGCTTGTGTGCCTAATAGCTGCTTTCTTCATGTGGATTCCTCTGAGATTTGCTTTGCTTTTTCAAGAGTAAATCACACTCTCTCCATAATGATGATAGCTGCCTGTTTGGAGTATTTCAGCATGATTGCAAAATGTGCACGTGGTACATGTTGTAAATGTGCATGTATTGAGTCCTCAGTACTGTCATTCAATTCCTTACCCTTCTTTCTCTAACCTCAAGTATCCCTCCCCTCCTGGAGCCATTCCATTTTTTTCACCTCCACATTGCAGGAATTTCTAAACCCTTTGCAGAGGAAGACATTTGTGAGCTGAGAATGTCTTACTTTGTACCATCTACAAAATACATACCAAGGGAATTAATTCAGGAAGTTAGTATGAGCTTGTTACCAGGATGGATCTTAAAATAGTACTGTCTTTTCAGTAGAAATCTCATCAATGCATATTTCAGTAAAATTTTCTTCAATCTGTTTATGTTTACCATAAGTCTTAGTTAGGTTCTTTTTTATTATTGCTAAAACCTATGTCAAAATGATTTTCACATTCCCAGAGAAACGTACTGCAAGAATATGCAAAGTAGAAATTAGGCAACATATTGCCCAGCGCAATTTGCAAGGCACAAACATTGGAGTTACACACACCCCCACAGATACATACACATACACTGCCTAAAACTAATCACCAAGCAGCATTAACTCCATGAACTCTGGGCTCAGAATAGTTGACACAGAAGGGAGAGAGGCATAAAAAGTTCTCTGGTAGGACTCCAGTACTGCAAACAGAAGTACTGCTATCTCCTTTCTGACCCCCAAAAAGGTGGCTGCATTCTTCCAGATTATTTTAATGAATAACAACAGCACACACCTTGCTGAGTGTCTCTTAGACATCAAGCTTGTTATAGTGTCACAGAGGTTGCCCTCAAACATTAGGACTCCTGAGGAAGTCTCTTGCCTTATTACATCAGAACTCCCTCTACAGATTCATTGCTTTAAGGAAGACACTATTTATAGACATATGGTCACAAGGCCTCAGACCCCACTGAAAGAAATAAGCTGCAGCAGCAAACTTTTACTAACTCTGATATTCTGGTAGCAAACTCAGATCACAATGTGAAGACCTAAGGAACAGAGGATGAATGACCCTACCATCTTCAGGTTCTTCCAAGACTACGAGACACTGAAGACATGCCTGAACTCTCAAATGAAGATACTATGTTTGCTGATATGAAAACAGTCCAAATAAGAACAAATGTCTTTTGGTTTTCCTGTCTTGCAGGATCTGTACTTCAATTGTTCAGCACATTCAAAACACTGGAGACAGTCTTTGTCTAATATTTGTAATGTGAAAGATTTAAAATAAAATAAAAAAAGATTAAACATTTGTGGAATTTCTAAAGACTTCTGCAAAACATGACTGTCTGACTCAGGGGCAAAAAAAAAAAAAAAGAGGACAAATAAAAAGAAATGAACTCCCAGCACATGAAGGAAAATAATAGACAGCAAGCGCTGTCGTGAGTTTGTCATCCTTTCCAGCTTCCTTCAATAGCATTTAACATTTGATTCAGCAAACACAAGATTCCCAGCTCCATTTCATACACAGTGGAGAAAACACCTGGCTAAAGCTGTATCTTTTCCAAAAGTCTCTTAGGACAGCTCTTAGAACCCTCCAGACCTCAGTGCTGACACTGTTTTACCATCCTCATTTTCAAGTAGCCTACCAGGAGGAGACATGTTGGTTCACTGCAGCTCTGAACCATTTCTTGGCTACAAACTATTGAGTTAAATCGCCCTCATCCCTTCATTTAAACTCCTGTTGTTTGCAGTTCTAAGTGTTCTAAATGTTCTCAGTGTTTGCAGATTTGGCACTGTTTGTACTGATTGCACTTTAAGGACAATAAAGTCATGCTTAGTGAAATCACAGAACACTTTAAATTTTGCCTATCAGCTAAAGCCCTCCTGTGGTATCCACAAACCACACACAGCAAATGCCTCCCCAGTGGCAGACAAACCATTCACTCCTGCCACCCCAGGTGCTCAAATTGTCTGTGCCTTTCAGTCTAAAGAACCAAAACAATCAGAATTTGTGAGAGTGCACAGACCATGCACAGTGTGTCCTGTAGGCTGATACCCCCTTCTACAGCCAAAAATGCCCTAAGAACACAGCAAACCCCCAAAATTTCCATCCTTCCTCAAAGCAGGTGAAAAAGCTGTTCTTCACACTGTGTCCTGGCAACCAAAACACTGCTCAGGATGTCTTGATAGTTCCTATCTCCCTGCTTGCAAACATTCAGCAGTCTTTCCTTCCCTTATTCTTACAGCTGTTATATAAAAAAACTAAACAGTAATCATTTGAAGCTGGTGTTATTCAGTTTTCTCAAGGCTATTAGTGGATGGTCTGCCATCCACTTCTGAATTGCTCAAAAGCACACTCCAGTCTCCTGCCAACTCTGCCTAAACTGCAAATGGAAGCAATTCTTTCCTCAGAAAAACACAGTAAGAAGGTCTTCACTTAGAATTAATACATGATAAAGAGGTTTTCTTTGATAAGGAAATCGTGAGGTCAATTATGTTCACATATTTAAAAACACAAGGAAAATTCATCCTGTTCTCATTGGATTTCTAGAAAGTCTGTTATCCTACTATTAGGAAGATTTTCTGTGCATCCTGTGTTCGTGTTGGTAAGTCTTCTAAGGTATCTGGTCTTACACAGCACCTAGGAAAAAAAGCTTTTTTCCACACTCTGTGGTAGCAAAAGTTAAGTCCTTGCTTTTCCTTTCACACAGTGAGAAACACTAGTCATTCAGAGCCATCAAGAATTCCCTGAGGACTTGTAAACTTTAGAGCCTTTTTAATAATCCTGCACATGCTTATCAGAACAGGCCCTTGATAAGCATCTGCAGGTTTCCATACAGAGAATTCATGTCTCAATAGTGAATGGAGATGCTGCAGTTGCTCAGCATAACTGGTGACAAAGTTGAGAATGCAGACAGTTTACTCATGAATGTTGATTGTTTAGGGATACTAAACAAAATGAAAGAGAAAAAAAGAAAGGTTCCACAAAGAAGTACGAGGGTATGGGAGAATTAAGGAACTTTCTGAAGGATTTTACTGTCCTCTTTTTGGCTACGTTCCCCTAGTTATTATATCATGTACCTTGGGAGCAATTCCACAGGACTGAGGGCAAGAAATATAGAAGATATCCACACCCAGTGCTAAATTCATACTTCAGAAAAATTAATACTATAAGGAAGAAATGATCTATAGTGAATGAGAGTCAACTACTTCTCTAAAATTACTGTTTCATGAAAATTTCTTCAAACACTTTGAAGACATATATTTCTTCGTGCTGTTAAATTTGACAATGGAGTCTGAATTACACTAGCAAGTTAATCTATGTAGTTTTCAGAGAGTACTCACAGTGGACCTGGTTTTCCACTTCTTTATACCTTGTGTAAACTGCTAAACCTTTATTCAACACAACTACATATCCAAGGTTGTTCTGCCTAACTTCCTGCCTGGTCTGCCAGATCAGAATGAAATCAGGTTGAAATGGGACTACCACAGGTCCTGCATCTTCCAGCCCCATGCAGATACCTTAGATCAAAGGGCACTATGTCCTATGTTTAGGAAATTGCATCCGATTCCTAGATTTTGAAAAAGAAGGCATATAACACAAATAAGTCACATCTTTTTATTTAGTCTGATACTTATAATTTAAACATAACTAGCTTCTTAAGGAAATAGCGTAGACAAGAAACACTGTCCATCCTGCTTACCATTAAATAAAGAGCCAATAACAACAGAAATGATGATGCCAATAGGCTATCATTTAGCCTGATTTCTGCTACTACTAAAGTGAGTGTCAAGAATCACTTTTGCCCTGAACTGTCACCTGCTTTCAGATTTTGATTGTTTTAATCCTTCCAGAACATGCCAGAGTAGTACTCCTTGAGAATAAAACATTTGTTTCATTTCAGCCTAAAGGTGAGGTTGAAACCATTTGTTTTTAGACCTCTTGCTGTCATCTGTAATTAATGGTATGACCCTGACTACAGAGCTTGAAAGGAGTATATGGTTTTTTAGCTGTAGTTCTGTACTTTGGTTTGGCAACCAGCCAGTTCCTGAAGCTTTTATTTTGGAATACAAAAGGTTACTCCCAGAGATTGAGCACTTTGTTTATTTTCAGTATTTTTATTGTTTTCATCTACTAGGATCAGCAGTGAATGGACTTTTGCTATTTCAAGCTGTTTGCTAAGCCACCGTCTCCCAAATCAGAATAGTGAGATTAGTTTTCCCTCAACAAGGATATATGCCAGTAGCTATTCTGCTATCTTACAATTTTTCTTTTAAATAGTTGGTCTGGCAAAAGCATTGCCATTTTGCCAGGAATGCAAAAGGCCATTTCTCTCAGAGTAGGTGTACCAGCACACCAAAACAATAGCCTTGTCACTCTGAAAGTCACAGATCTAAAGGATATTAAGGCCTTGTAGCATACAGTAAATATGAGCTATGCAATTAAAGTAACATTTGCTTGTTGGAAGGAATTACAGTCCAATTAGATTATTGTAATGTATGTTTGAATATGCTGAACTGAGTTGAAAAAACAAATAAAAGCATATAGGGCATACGCCAAGGCTCATGAAAGTCCCTGGGAGTTTTGCTAGCTGCTTCCCTGGAAGACAGAATTGATCATGACTTTATGTATGTATTTCTCAAAGTTAGCATTCTTACAAGTGACCAGGGCTTTTCAATACTGCCAGGTGGTAAGCTAGTAACACAAGAAACTGTGTTCCATTCGTGGCTCATTCTTCTTCCATAAACCTAGATGTCATGAAGGTGAAAACTACAGCCTTGTGATTTTCAGAACTGCATGTGGTGGTGTTCTCTGTGCCCAGCTAGTAGAGCAGTGACTTAAAAGAGCAGGAACAAGTTCACACTACAGCTACCTGACTGAAGCAACTACACACACACTCAGAATCACACTACCTTGTGCACACTTTTTCCCCCCAACTCTAAAATAACAGCACCTCCAGCTACAGCTGCTTGGGAAAAAAAATTATGGGGAAAATGAGTTTGTTGTATGGAAAACTCCATTAAAATTTTGAGGACTATAAATTTACTTAGAGCACCAGAGAAGACTTCATTTTATCACGAGGAAGACGACACAGGAGATGTGTGATTTGAACTAGACATCTATATCAACATCTTAAAATTGTAATTTCAGAAGAAATGCTGAGACCTTAGTGAAAGTGAAGGACTTACTTCATTTTAGGCTCATCTTGCCTGTAATAATACAAATCAAAAAGGTTTGGTTGGCTCTTCTTCCAAAGGTCCTTCCAAGCCAGAAATTCCTCTTTTCCTTCTGGAAACAGAGAGCAATAGGCCAACTATTTCCTTCCATAAAGAAGCTGAATGTGATTGCTGTCCTCTTTTCACCTACCAGTAAAGAAGGTCTTTATCACAACAAAAATTCAATTAAGAATCATGAGCTTTCACAGCTGTATCCCAGGAGATGTATAACACTAGTATAAACTTTTAAAATGTATTTCATGAGGGAGGAAAAACTAAAACCTGATTTATTAATATAAAGATACAGTGAGGGTGATCTCAAATGTCATGTGTGGGTCTTTTCAAATGCTCTTAATTTGACAGAAAGAAATTAATGTAATTCTCTAATTTTCCTGTAGCCCAAGGGGCTTTCGATTCTCAACAAAGCTTGAAAAAATATACCCCCCCAAAATTGCTCTTATTACCTCAGTTGCCCTAGGGAAATGAAATTAAAGGGGACATAATTAGTTATTACACATATGTGCATGTAATTAGTATTTAGTGTGATATGCAAACTCTTTCTGCTAATTCTACTGGAAAACAGAACAGTATTCAAAGATGAACATGTAAAGTTACATACATTTTCTTTCTCACTTAGAGATCAAAGTTTTGATGTGTTTTAAAGGTAATGACTCTATATATTTTCCTAGTGTTTTATGCAAGGTTACTCCAAAACATCACTAAATATCAACACAGGCATGTTTTCCCAGATTCATCAGGGATTTATTCATGGAATACTTGTCTTCTTAAGATAAGAAATAAAACAGGAAAGAAGTCAGATGTTTTTGCCTGTGAAACAGAAAACAAGTTACATGGAATGTATTTTGTCTCTCTTACTTGGAAAAAGCTTTCTGCTTTGAACACTAACACTTACATTGTGAAGGTCAAGCATGAAGCGTGAGCCAAACAATAGCATTGTTCAGTTACTTATAAAGTCATTTAAATCCAAAAGTTCAGATAGAACTCTTTTCTATTAAACATGAGGACAAAAAAAATTCATGTAAGGTTGAAACAATTCTGAAAAAAAGATAGAAAGAAAATAAAATGTGTTTCCAACACCTATTTTTATTTCAAAACACCAGGATTTAGATGTCTGTTGATGAAATTGCTGTCACACATTCATTTCTAGGTGTTCCTACATGTTCATTATGTACTTGCAGAAAACAGACTTAATGATTTCCCAGGTCCGTACAGATTGTTTTACAAAGGAACATCTAGCCAATGAAACCAGTGTATTTTGCCAAGTATTTGGTAGTTAACTTTGAAAACAAATGCTTATTTTGACTTCAGTAAAGGATGCTCAACTTTCTAAGAGACCATCACCTGCTCTGCACAAAAGAGAAGGGGCATCACAGGAGAATGAAAGACAGAACCATAAAGGAGAAAGGATGGAGAAACAAAGAAGAAAATACCATAAATACGTGTGATTTTCATTTGGCTAATTGTACATTGACTTACTGCTGTCAACTCAATAAGCAATTGGCAGAATATGTATATTTCCTTCTGAAAAAATTAAAACTCTTTTGAAGTTGTTTTTGACATGTCCTAGTTGGATTTCCTCTTTTTTTTTTTCCCTAATCAGACTGAAAGTGCTTGAATGGGGGAGGGGTTTTAGGTAAGCAGATTGTAGTTACTCCACTAGATTAAATTTGTTATAGATTCTTTTCTCAGCAGAATGAAATATGGTCATGATATCTTATCACAGTCTCTATCCGTATCATAGTGAATAATCTCATTACCCTCTGTACCCAATTTCCTTTCATGACAGATCCTCAGCTTATGCTGTTTTGTATAACTCTGTTGAAGGATCAGATCTATGTCTGTGTTAGATTTGTAAATGTCCTATAGAAGAACTAGCTCTAGATTTATAGCACCTTGAAATAGGTATTATAAATTTAAAACATTTAAAAATGTAGCACATTTAATTGCAGTCTCGCACATAGCACAGCACTGTAATTTCTGTGACTCCATGTAGGATAATTTTTTATTAACATCAATACAAATTAAATGAAAATCAAAGCAACGCATGATTAGTTCTTGCAGGTGTGTGGGGCTTCAGTTGTACTGGTCATTTTTCTGCCATGTTCAAACTTAGATTTTGCACACACAGCATGTAGTACATTTAAATTTGAAGATCCCAGTGCACTTTATGAAGACTAATGGATCATACTTCACAACAAGTCTATCGAGTAAGGATTACTGCTACTGTTATTTATCATCTATCGAAGGTTACAGCGGATTTGGGTTTATTGATTGATGTGATATATTGCTTTCTCTCTTGAGCTCAGAAATGGAATGGATGTCTTTGTTGCCAGTTGATGTGGTTTAAGAAGCGGTAAAAAGACATTCTATATTTTCAGGTTTCTCTTTTCAATGTTTAAAACAACAAATATTGATGTTTGTCCCTTGCGATGCACATGAGAATACCATACAAGAATATATGAGAAGCAGTCCCCAAGAAAGACATCCAGGAATTGTTTTTAATGTCTTTTTTTCAGGCCTACCTTCCACCATCCTTATCTATGACATCTGCATTCTTCCCTTATTTTTCTGTTACCTCCCACACATTATCCGCAGCATCTAAAGACACCTCAGCAGCAGCACAAAGCCATGACCTCTCTCTGGCTACCAACAGCATCACTCACATAAGAACCACACTTCTTGTCAGCCTGAAGACATGAAGACAGAGTAATTTTCTAACCACGCTCACCTATGGATTTTGTCCTGGTTTGCCACTGAGACATTAAGCTTAGTAAGACATCTATAGTAAATGGACAGTGAGAGAAGTCCAGGACCAAAGCCTGCACTACTGCTAGTTGTGAAATCTTCATCTGTCAGCTGTGAGCACAGTCACCAGTTTCCCCTTAAGCACGATGAATTCAGCTGGTCTGATGCACATGTCAAAGCCAGCAGCTTCTGAAAATGCAACACTACTTCCTTCACAGCTCTTTCCTTTGAAAATTAGTAGATTCACCACGTCCTGAAAAGCTACTGCTTCAACAAGGGAAAGGATAAGCCAGTTCAGCAGGTATCATCACTATAGAACAAGTATTAGCTTGGCCCCTGCTCAGAGGCATCTTAAAGCATCAGCTAACACCCAAGCCCACCGTGACTGATGATGCAAGACGTGCAGGGTATGATCAGACTCCACATGGCAATCTCTTGCAAAGGAAAATCATTCCTCATATATGCATGGAGCTTGTAACAAACCTAGCACCCTATGTGTCTGCAAATGTAAAGCTGTCAAGAGAAATAAGTAGGAGAGTTTTCATTGTGCAGGATCAAGATTATTTTTAAAGTCTGTGGTGAGCTGACCACAGAGGCAGCTCAGCTCCATACAGCCACTTGCTCACTTCTCCTCTTCCCCAGTAGGATAAGGGAGAGAACAGGAAAACATGAACGAAAGAGGGAAAAATAAGTGATGCAAAGGCAATTACTCACTGCCTTCCCTGAGTAGATCCGTCCTCAGCCAGTCTCTGAGCAATGGCTACATCCCATACCAGCCACCCTCCTCTCCCCAGGTTTTACTGCTGAGTACAGGGTTATAGAGTATGGAGCATCCCTTTGGTCAATTCAGGTCAGCTTCTCTGGATCTGTTCCCTTTCATTTGTGAACATCCCTGGCTGACTTGCTGTGGGGGCAGAGTGGGAGAAAGAAAAATTCTTAATACTGTGCAAGTACTGCTCAGCAACAGCTAAAATGCTGCTGTGCCACCCATACTTTATAGACCCAAGACCCAAATCCAAAACACAGCACCAGAAAGGCTGCTGAGAGGAAAACTTAACTAGATCCCAGCCAGACCCAGCACACTTCACTCTCAAAAAAAAAAAAAGTCACATGTGCAATAAATTACCAATAGCAAAGAAAGAAAATAGTTTGAAATTTGTTTCTTCACCCTTGCCCAAGGTAGCAGACCATCCTCCTAATCACCACCCACACTAGGTCTCAAAGTAGGTTTGTTTTCTGTAATAATACTGTCACTCATCTACACTGTTGATCCTCTCATCATTTTCCACTGTGTCTGCCTCCACTCCTTGAACTTTCATTCTTTTCTGAGTAACAGAAAAAGCCCTTCATCCTTGTTTTGGTGCAGATCTCAGTCCCACTATTAGTGATGATGTTAGAATAAACTGAATGAGGAGAACTGACAGTAAGGAAAATCTCATTTACTTCAGTAGAATTATTCCCACTGTAATGCACTGATGTTAGCCAGACCTTACTCTGGCCCTGCATTATTAGCTTTTCTGGAGTTTTAAATTTTAAGAAATCACTCATTGGTAATCAGAAATTCTCATTAACTTTGACTGTGGAAAACAGAAATACTGAATTTTGTATCTAGTTACCAAAAATTACAAATCATTGTATGAGTGGTGCTTCAGTTAAACTCTTCTGTAGAATAACTTACGTTCTTAAAGACTTCTTCAAATTATTCATTTTAATTTATTACATGAGTGTATACAGGTGTTAGGGAAAGAAATTTAGTATTTTAAACCAATGTACTCCTTTATAGGACAAATTTATTTTCAATTAGTAGACAAGTCAGTTTAGATTGATTCCCTGCCTCCAGATCTTTGTACTATGTATACTATATTTTGTCAATAAGAAGTAGTATTTTTTTTCTTATAAAAAAAGTGAGAATAAATGTATTACTTCTGGTAGCAAACACATGGTTTGCAAAATCAGCAGTCATTGAGATCACATAAAGGACTCAGTCTCAATATTTCAAGCCATCATGGAAGGGGTGTTACATTTGCAGGAAGTGATAAAGAATAAAGTACGACAACTGAGGGAGCTGTGAGTGCAACTTCAGGACTGGATCTGATAATATGAGTCATGGAGTCTAGTTCTGAAATTCTGCCAATACACTTTCCACTTTGTTGATGGAAATTCAGCAGCACATACACTACAGACTGGAACAAATGGTGGATGTTAAATTTTTAATAGTGGTCTAGTGAAAGAGTAATAACTTTGGAAAAGGAAGCTCTTTCCTCAAAGTGTTGAAATGAGAATATTTAAGCTATCTACTGAGAGAGGCAAAAACAAAAGCAAAGTTCAAAACTGGACAGGAAAGAAAAAGCAACAGGCAGATTTTGTAACAGAAAAACCCAAACTTAATTGAAGTAATATTTAGGATTACAGGGGCCAAGCTAGTCCATGAAGAGCTCAGGCAAACAAAATTGAGAGGTGATAAGAAACCATAGCCATGTTGCTATGGCAAGTATCTTTACAGCAGAAACTTGTCAAGTGTCAGGTTTAGAAACTCTTGTAGATCTACTTTTATACACACAGACACTGTGGAGTACTCCTTCCCAGAGCATTCCTTTTTAATTCAGAGAGAAAATTTCAAGGGGGAAAAAAAAACCACAACAAAACCAAACCCACCACCACTATGTTTTCCCAAAAAAACCCATGAGTTCAAATAGGACATCATGACATATGTACCTATCCACTGATGCCCTGTTTCCTACTCTCACCTTGTATATGAAAATAGGGTAACACTTGAAATCAGGCCACGAACACTAAACTTTTAAAATTGCTTCACTTAGTTATAAAATGTAAAAAGTGGACTATTCTCTGGAAACATTTGCCAGAATCATATACCTCTCAGATGCTACCAGAATCCTTCAGACACTCACCACCCCTTGAACTTTGGAAAAGCTAATGACAGTAAAACAACATTAATGCAGTTAACACATTTCCATTCTGTCATTTACTAGTAGCATTTGACCAGTGCTTTGGATCTGAACAAGGAATATCTTTAAAAATGTTGACTATGTTACAGATATTCATTAGGTTCTGCATATGATGCTTTGGGACATAATGCCAGATGTAACTTACCAGATGGTCCAACCAAGTTCCCCACAATCTCAAACTATTTTATCTGTACTGTCCCAAATGTGCATTTCCCAGAAGGGAAGTAAGGGGCCTGTGGACCCCCATGAACACTGTCTCATGTTACACACATGCTCTAAAATCCCTTGATTTGTTTGTTAGTCAGGCTTCTCTCCCTCAGAACAATTTCAGATCGCTTTGGGACCAAAGCTGTGTCTACCTATAGCTTCTCATTGACCTTCAGAACAAATGGCATCAATTGTTTTTTTTCTGTTGTAGGCATCCCTAGTGTACACAAACCAGAAACAAGCAAGTTAAAAAAAGCCAGCCCTTTAATCAGTAAAAATTGCTTCTCTTTGTTGTTGCCAATGTCTGGGGGTTTTAGATTAAGGGCTTCTTGAATACAGTAACTCACATCCTCTCTCCTATCTTCTAGTGATGACATTTGGAAGTCAAGCTTGACATGTGGTAAGATAGAAGCACTGAAAATTTGACATAATTCTCCAGAGTATTAGTTTGTCATCGGATAAATAGGAAATTAAATTCCATAGAGCTATCAAGTTGGTAAATTCTACCAATATAATAACTGAATGTTTATTGAATACACTAAAGTTTGAATATGATTGATTAACTCTTTTTCTGAAGCCTTGTGTTTGCTATTTCCTTAGTTTTGTGGAAGTTTAAGGAGAAAAAATGCTGTTCTTGCACCTCTTTTCCAAGGAAAAGCTAAGAGACCTGGGGCTGTTTAGCCTGGAAAAGAGAAAACTGATATGGGATCTTATCAAGGATTATAAAGATCTAAAGGGCCAAGTGTCAAGAGGATGGGGCCAGACTCTTTTCAGTCATTTCCAGAGACAGGACAAGGGGCAATGGGCACTAGAACACAGGAGGTTCTAAAATCTTGTGTTTAAATATGGGTGAGGATTCATGTTTGAATCTTTTGAGTAAGATTTTTACATAACCAAACAGTCTAGTGTACTTTCTAACTCTCCTATTGACTATTATGGGAATTTTATGACCATAAACATTTCAGTTTAGGAATCCACATGGAAAGAAATTTTTCTTGCTTTTTGGGGGACATGATTTCATCAGTTTTCAAAATATATCATGAATCTAGGCTGAGGCCACTTACAGAAGAGTGATGAATTCAGGTGGAATTTTCCAAGAAAGCTAACTCCCAGGATATTTTATTGCAAGGCTTACAGTAAATTATATTTTTTCCAAAGTCCAAACTGCTGGAATGTAGAATTATAGGAATGCATAAGAATCTCACCTCTCACCTTAAATAAGTTACTTTCTAGAAAGCGTGATTACAGAGAAATTGTGAAACTGGAACCATGTTGCTTCTCAGGACTTACAAAACCAGAAGGAAATGCAAAGAATAAGGTATTCACTTGTTTAAATCTTAAGATATTTAATCCTCCCTATTACTTTTGCAAGAGTGACTCATGATTTTTAAATGACACAATTAGTAACACTTATTTTCAAAACCAGAGTTTTGAATATCAGAAGTTACTTAGGCACTGCATTTATACATGTTCAGTCTCAACTGGTTTTTTGTCTCTGGGTTACCTTGGCAAAAAGCCTCCTTTTGCTATTAATTTACACGGGAGATTTGTATCTAGATTTTCTGGGCTAGTCTGAAAACACTGAAGCCTTAGGACACTCCTGTGCTGTTCTTTCGCTTTATTCACTTTTAACCCTTCAACCTGCTATCCAAGTACTTACCTATGGGAAGAGTCTCAGATCAAAGGGTCATTGTACTCTGAGAAAATTGACACCCTTTGATCACTTGAGAGATGTTTTTCTCAGGCAGCTCTGGCCATCCTCCCCCTCTTCTACATCCCCCTCACACATATGCAGTTTATTCCAAGCAGATGTTAGCTAGTGCATCTGCCACTTTCCTTCTCAAATGACTTGCAGAACTACATCTGCTCCATATCAGCAAGCCACCTTTGAAGCTCTCTGCCTGTCTACTTCTTCCTA
The DNA here is from genome assembly GCA_013396975.1 of Bucco capensis. Taxonomy (NCBI): domain Eukaryota; kingdom Metazoa; phylum Chordata; class Aves; order Piciformes; family Bucconidae; genus Bucco; species Bucco capensis. The sequence goes on along the minus strand of VWZO01013342.1, from coordinate 217,321 downwards.
CTGTTTATTTTCGTCCTTGTCCACTTCCTATATGCCACACATGCTTCTGTCTCTTCCATTTGCTTCCCTTCTTCAACTTCCTGTCACCTGTATCTGTTCTAAGCTGCCATCTTTTTTCCACTTCCTATTTATTCTCATTTTTTAAAATGCTGAGCAAGAAGAAGCCTTAACATTTGGTAATTGTAGATAAGGACAGAGAGATTAAGTGATTTGCCCAAGGCCACAGAAAAATTCCGTGGCAGAAAGGTGAATTGATTTTAGGTCTCTATGACTCAACAGACTCATAAAAGGACTCTTATTTGAAGAATGTATTTGAAACATCAAATCAAAGTTTGAGTCCAAATGAGAACAGCTCCAATTACAGGGCTGCTTTTATCTGCCTCTTTCATCTTAGCACTATTAGGCACATGGGCTCTTGTCTAGACTTACCAGGTGGGGCACACTGCAGTGCCTGACTCATATGCCTGCCTTTTCTTTCCTTAAAACATGGCTGAGGCACACACCCAGGTTCATGAGCTGAGGGGTGTAATATAGATGCAAACATAGAGGGGCGAGTGTTAAAGCTTAAGTTGTCCAAGATCTGCCTCTGAAAAGTACCAAGTTCTCAAGGACTTGATCTGTGTCAATCTAATCACTGAAATACAGCCAAAGATTTTTTTTTTAAACAAGTTAGTTTTTGAAATATGATATTTTGTGTTAAGACAAAGCACCAGTTTACCCAAGGTTTCATTGGCACTGCCTTTAAGTAGAGTGTGTGTGTTTGCTTAGATCAAATTTCTTAATGTAGAGATAAACAAAGCTGTTTACCTACACCCCCTCAAAACAGAGTCTAATGTTGCTTTCTGCTATAGCCCCAGCCATAATGTCATTATCCTTGGCACAGAGCTGCTAGAAAATTTTGACAGCCTGGCCACAGAAATTAGCTCTGCAATGCCTTTGAATTCTAGGGGCTAAGCCAGGGCTTTGGCCTGACACAGGGAACCTCTGTTCTTGCAGCCACCAGAGAAAGTTCTCTTAGAAAAACAACAACACAGCTTTATGATTCACTTTCAGACTTTGTTCACCTAAATGACTTGTTTGTGCACTATGGAAGGCAAACAAGAGATTCCAGAAACTCGCTCACGCAGCATGTCCTTGTTTATGCCTTTTAACTATACAATAAATGCACAGATAAACATGTAAAGGAAGGGCCAGGAGATCTTCCAGTGAGACTTTCCAAGTCAACCATCTTCTGCACTGAAGCAGCACAGCCTGCTGTAACTGAAGGTTTAGTATCTGAATATTAAAACTCTACAACAGAGGGAAAGTGTGGGGGTTTTTTTGTCTTTATTTTTAAATTCTGAAACGTAATCTGAACTGAAAGCATGACTACAACTTTGAGTTGGTTCAGGCAAAAGAATAAAAAGGGCCAGGAATTCAAGGTATTTTTTTTTTAACCCAGAGTTTCTATTTTGAGGAGACTGTGCAGCTTACCAAAGTTTAAAAGTTTAAAAAGGAGTTAAACATTTGATTATCTCAATTCCCCTATGTATTATGAAAAGAAAGCCTCAGGCTTGCATCAAGATGTAAATCTGAATACCCTTCTTTGTTGTTTTTGTTCTGCCTCTACTATATCTTTGAGTTTATGTTCTCCTCTATGCCATGTAACCTTTTAATGAGCAATATTCACTCACTCAAAGACACTGGGTACAGGAAAAAATAACAGATGATGTACAGAAGACTGAAATCCAGACTAGGAAATCAGAGAGGTTGAACTCTGCCAAACTGCAAATATTATGGTAATACCCAGAAATTCCAAATCACCAAGGGAATTGTTTCCTGTTGATAATTTGAGATGAAGTTACAAAAAGTGCTCTTAAGGATGCATTCTAGGATGTTTACAGAAATAAAATATAAGTGAAAAAGAAGATATGACTGATGATCAGTATAAAAGAATAGTAGAGGTATAAATATACTCCCTTTACAGAAGTCCTTACTGAAGATGAGGGCATAAAAAGTGGTAGGAAATATGAGGCAAGGAAAAGGGTTCAGTTAGAATCTCAAATAGACAGAAGAACAACATCACTCCATTAATGGAATAAATAGCAGCTGATTTCATCCCCTTATTAGAAAAAAAAGGACATAGTAAAAAAGTAATAGAAATGTTTAATCATAATGAAGGGACAGGAGCAGAGGCTAGAACAGAGAAATAACAAGTTACTAAGTACACTGGATGTATTGATGTTGACAGAGCCTGATGAAATTCACCCAAGGATACTGAAGAAACCAGGCAAAATGATCTCTGCAAAGTCCTTAAGAATTCACAGGGAGCAGAAGACACTCCAAAAAAGTGAAGAAAGGCAAGCAGAGAATTAGCTGTTGAGGAAAAGTGAAAGGAATTGAGAGGAAAAATGGAAAGGTAAATTGCTTTAACACTTCTGAAATATTAAAACACATTACTGGTTAATTTATTTGTAAGGATTGAAAAATAATCAGGTGATACCTCAATACCAATTTGTCAGTACAGACTGTAACACACTACTCTAATTGTCTTCTTTACCATGACAACTGGCCTATTGGATAAGGAATTAATTCAGAATTAATTAGAGAAGGCATTACATGCGATTTATCTTGTCTCTGGTTTCAAATCACCCTACATGAAGAAACCTGGGAAATAAATCTTTGATTAAACCCATGTCATAAGATTAGTGCACACCACATGGGGAGAAAACAGAATTTCAGGTAGTTACAAATTACTTCCTAGTCACACAATTGTCTGGAGGACATTGAAACAGTACCCTCCTTTACATGTTCTGAGACTAGTTACATTCAGTATTTTAATGCACTGCTTTGGGCAGGTGCCTGAGTTTCTTTGTCATCCTTGTTACTGTTTGGTAAATTAGTGCTAATGCACATGCTGTCTCACCAGGAAAAAACAAACAAACAAAGTCAGCTGCTTGAAAGGTCTCAAAAGCAAGACCTTGACCAGTTAGGCACAGAGGACCTCCTTCCAGATGTTTTCAAAGGCAGCTATATTTTCATCATTGGCTAGCAGAAACATAGGCACTTAATTTAGGAGGACAACTTGATGAATCTGAATTGCAGATGTTTATATCAGGAAAACTGGATTCAATCCCTTGATAATGAAGTTGAGTATGTTTCTAGATTTCTTAGGTATTTTCAAAGTTACAAAGCAGTTAAGGGAATAGAAGTTGAATGATCTAAATTAAATGCAGAAATTACTTCAACTCACTAGATGAAATTCAGTAAATACAAGTGTACAGATTACTCTGGGGAAACATAACACTGTTCTACAAATACCAAATAATAAACATGTTTCATTGACATGCTGAAAAAAAACAAGTGGTTCATAAAACGAATTTATTACTCTTCCAGGCAAGACAGCTCCTACTCTGATTTTAATGACTAGTTAGACAAACATCTTTCAGGGAGTGTTTGGGTGCTTGCTGGTCCAAGAGGGGATGCTAAAGCACTTGAGATTCTTTTGGCTTCTACACTCCTTTGATACATTAAATATACTAGCAGAAATAGAAAGTATGAATCAAAAGCTTTATTAGTCACATTTGACAGATGGGAAATCAAGCTATATATATGGAAAGTAGCCTATACATGACCATGTAGAAAGTCTACAGCAACAAGCCAGGAATGGCATGCAAATCTGTTAAGTCATAGTCTGGAATTTAACCACAAAACCATCTTCTCTCTGGCCTTTGTATTCAGTTTAGCTATGTAGTCAAATGTCTGGATGTTTATCCAAAGCCTATCAAGAGTGATCTTCCCCTCAGACTCCATCCTTTTGCCCAAGAGGTCTGGCTCCCCTTCCTGAGGGAAGAGCTAGCAAGACCTGTCTCCTCTCACACCTACAACCTCCTTTCAGATATTCAGTGAGGAGTCTCACTGCCCCTGGTTTAAACCTGCCTGGTCTGACTGTCTCACAGGTTCCTGCATGATAAGAGAGAAAACACTTTGCATTTTGGACCACATGAGGCCCAAGGTGCATGTCAGGTTAGCTGGGAGAGTCAAGGGGACAGCTGGGGGCACTGGCACGGGCAGGCACAGACCCTGGCGTTCAGAACATGCTCTGCTCATGTTACAAGAAGGCTCTGTGAGATTTAAAAATCTGTGTCTGTCAGAAACTTCCTGTTCAGACAAAAGCTAACCCAGTTATGTAAGAAGGTGTTAAATGTACATGGAAAAATTATGCTTTTCCAAGAAGCCAGGCAGCGATTACATTTGCTAAATTTGCAGTCTTTTCCCAGTAACAAATAAATAATCAAAGACAGCACATACTCTGAAAAAATAGTAATGTTGAACTATAGCAGGCAATTGCCATTTCAAATCAATAAAATGTAGTCTCTTGTATTTTCATGTTAAATAAAAACAAAGACTTGCCCAAAGAAAGCAACAGCTAAGCTGTTTGTTTTTATATTCACTCGGATCCTCAGATCTCTTCCAGACTTGTGGATAAACAGGTTTGTTTATGAAAAATCTGCTCATTACCGCATCAGCTGTATCTATGGCATTTTGGTTTCAGATTAAGCTGCTCTTCAGATATTTGTTTGTTTAAAATTAAGGGGTGCACAGCCTAATGGATGAAAGCAGGAGGCTAAAGCGACATAAGTAGTGTTCTCAAGCAATTCTTTTAAATCTGTAGGCTAATCTTGAAGCAATTCATCTTAAAAGAAAAACAACCTAACTAAAAAAAGTCAATAAACATTAAATATGTAAACCCCATTTTGTCTTTCTGCTTCCTGTTGTTTTTGACACTATTCCAAATGAAGGTTGCTAATATTGTTTACACAGGGTTCCTGAGAACTGGGGAAAGCTAAATATCACCCTACTTCCCACCTGTGTTCAAAAGAATTCATCTGTTTCAGGGCACACAATTCCCCTGTAACACTGATCTTCCTCTGTGTAGTGTTTGTGTGAGACAGTACGTAATTTAACTATTTTGATTAGTTTCTAGGACTGCATCCATCTTTGAGAACATCCTGCCCCTATACTTCCAGGTAAATACTAAAGCATCTTCTGCATAATGATTCTAAGCTTTTATATTCATCTTCTCCATAAGGAATTTAATTGGGCAGGAGGAGGGAGACTTGGCAGACAATAGTACACAGCCATCTACATCCAACTGACAACTGTGTTAATAGGCTTTGTAAAAAATGTGTTGCACGTCACTGACTTGACATAGAACAGCTGTGTCCAGACAGAGAACACTGAAAAATACCACCTGGCTAATAATATATGCTTTATGGATAACAACTAGTCTTTGGAAGAGCAAAGATGTCACTTTTCTGCTTTGTTGAAGATTGATGGCCACCTACTGAATGAGAATGTACTTTTAAATTGGGAAGTATCTTATTCAACTAATGAATACCTTTATTCTTGTGTATGGCATAGGCAGAATTAAAAAGTCAGAGGGTGATCTTCAGTTACATTTCTTTGCTTAAGCAGTGTAGTTTGGGGACATTGTTCTGGTTTGGTTGGTTTATTCTTTTTTCCTCAGTGGACTTCTTTTTACCTCACCTGATTAGGTAAAGTTTCCTTCTTGCAAATTAATTAATGCAAATTACCCTTTCTCCATGGGGTATTTCTTCTCAGCTATCATGACAAGGGAAAGAAAGACAAAAATATTGCTGAAAATGAATTTGAGGTTGGCCTGGAGAGCAATGGGCCTGATGACTTCCACTGAATGCCCTCTCTTCATGACAGAAGGCCTACAGGAGAAGTTGCTTTTGTGGGCTGCAGCGAACAACCTTGATGGAAAAAAAGGTTAGGCTGGAATCTTGTCTTATGAAAGCTGCAGTCACGTGCTGACACTGAGCAGCAGCTAATCACAACCGAACGCCCTTAGGTTGTGCAGTCTACATCAAACTCTCTTTTCTTACGCATACTAAAGACCTATTATTATTCCCCATTTCCTCTTGCATTCATATTTCCCTAGGCAAAGAGAACACTTATTATTTCCCCTTTTGCCATTGTCTTTACAGTTTCTATTGCATTGACTGCCTGGAGTGTGTGTCTTCTTCCTTTCCTTCAATATGGGCTACAAAGCAGTACACTACTTTGACTTTCTTTTCACTATGCACTTATAACTTTTTTGTGCTTTGTAGTGCAAAGTTTAATTAGAGAGCACTGTCCTCTTTTTAAATAGCAAGGGTGCAAGATAATCCATTTTCAGTGCACTAGCCCTTTTCAGAACAGCAAGTGTTTATCTAAGTGTCACTGCAGAGTCCATTAAGCAGCACATAAATGTTCTCTCATTTTACTTCTCATTCTCAGAAAGGAGCAGGGAAAGAGTACCCAGAAGAATAATTTCTTTTCCTAGAACTCCAAGATTTACCAGTTTCCCTAGGGCAACTCTTTTCTCTCAGGAATAAATGTGCTACATGTTACATGGCCTAGATCCTTTAGAACTATAATTAGCAGTTCTTTTCATTATTACAGAAGTAAAATTATATTTATAAATATCCAGCTTGTATACAAAAGGGCTGATGATGAATTCACAATGGAGTCATACAAATAACTAGTGCAAGGTTACAATAAGGTCACCGCAGGCCTTGAGAGCATAAGTCTATGCTTGCCTGTGAATAGAACACCCAAACAGAACTCCTGCAAAATTTAGGGTTGCAGAAACACCCATTTCAGCACTTACACTGACATTTTTTACCAGTAAAATAATGTGGCCTTCTCTTATGATGCACTGCATTTTCTGGTCTAAATTAAAAGGGGCTTTTTGTCTGTTCACTGATTAAGAGAAGTGTACTGTAAAGTGTGGGCTTTATAATTTGTATGTTATACTTCTCAATAATGAATAATCATTACAGTTTAATATTGTCACTGCAGTTAAACTACAAAACAAGCAAGTAACAAACCCAACAGCAATATATAATATGAATAGAAGATAAACTGAAGAGTAAAAATAGAAGACGACTTGAGAACATTATATTCTAGTTAAGAAAAAAAAAATCACCTTTTGACAGTTAAAAATAAATACAGCAGTCTTACTAGATCTTCATTAAAAAGCATAGGAGGCTTGGACCAAAACACAGGTATTAAGTTCAAACATCTGCATGCTGTGTGTTCTATTCACATGTAAGATTGAAGGAAAATTCTGCTGTGCAAGCACTGGTTTAGACCTAATAAAGGCCAGTCCAAGAGTGACTAGGTTTTATAACTCACCTAGGTTTTGCTGGAAAACTGAAAAAAATAGTGTGGAAAATGTGTCTTTAAACATGGGCATACCTGTAGATAATCATAATTCTAAAACACTCAAGTCTCACACAGATACCATTTCTTTGAGGGATCAGCAAACAGCAACAGAAAAGAAAGCCACTCTATATCTGAGACCTGTGTTAAGCAAGAGGCTTAGCATATGGAAAAGGAGGTAACATATGGCCAGAACATTTTGCTGACTCCTTAAACCTTAACTAATGTGGATATAAATTTAGTAAGAACATTTCAACCAAGGGCTTTAGAGTAAATTTCTAGATCAAACATACTATGGCTGTATGCATACCACTGAAATAAGCTATGTCATCTGTCATTTCTGCATGTGGGAAATGCTGCTTGGAGACCTGAGTCTTTCTGGAAACTTTTGGTGCCAGATATGCACACAGGACCTCTCCTGTGCCAAAGTAAATGCCTCTGTATCTTGATGGTATGGGTTGGTAGAAGATGCAATAGCAGAATCTTCTTACTGAATTCAATAGAGGTCTTAGCTCCTGTGTTTGCTCCCTAGTGTGTGCTCAAGCCAAGGCCACAGCAGGCTCTGGCACCATCTCAGTATTCAGGAATGGGGCAAAAGAGGGAAAGCAATGGTGTACTAGGGGATAAGGGAGCTTATCAGGGAGTCAAATAGATGGGTGCTGATGTGCTAGTTCTTGTACACAGTATGGAGTTCATTGCTGAGGTCTTAGTTGTAGAGGTGGCAAGTACAGAGGGACATGACCCAAGGCCAAAGATCTAGTTGTGGGTGAGAGTCTATTAAAAAGTGATCATGATCAAAGACTTAGTGGAAGCCTAGGCGTGCACAAAACCTGTTCAAGGAGCCTGCTACAGTGTTCCTACATTACGCCAGCCACTACCACCAAGAGCAGCACATTCTCTAGTAGACATTTCCAACATCAATCCCTCTTCCACTGCCACTGCTCATGATGGTAGCTGACTCTGCTTGACTTGCCAGTGATGAGGCTTGCCCAGACTGTGGCTGTCAGGAAAGTATCATACAACATTTGGAAATTTCTCTTCCAGCTTATTAACAGTAATCTGGGATCTCTGGTATCTACTCTAGTCCACCAATAGATATGTGTAATAGTTGAGCTACATTGTCTTTCAATGATAATTATTTCCCTTTCAAGACTTAAAATATCCTACTCTTCCGTGACTCTTGAACCTCAACAGAGCTCACTGAAGCTGGTTTCCAAATGGCATTGCTATAAGTACCCACTATGGTTTGTCATGGCTCAGTTTCCTGGTCAGCTCTGCTCCCTAGTGAAAGAAGTTCTTGCAGTAAAGGTTGCCTCTCAGCCATGGGCCACACTTCTGGGCTCTGCCATTCCTTGCTCATCTGTACTGGGAGAGTGGTTAGCCAGGTGTACTGGGAAGCATAGATCGTTCTGTCTGTGCAAACAAACATGCAGGAGTAAACAACATATCCTTGGCTCATGGTTCTTGTGAGTCACTCTTTGTTGATGGGTGGTGATTTCAAGGGTGGGATTGAAGCAAGGAAACTACTTTGTTTCTGCTTTGCTTTTATTTCATGAAAAGAATACAACTACCATAGTTAGCATTCTCAAAGCTCTCTACAAGCTAATCCTTGCAATGTTCCCAGGAGGTAGGCAAGGACAATTAACCCTATTTCAAAGATGTGGAATCTGGACATAAAAGGATAAGTCATTTGCCTAGGTCCTAAAGGTAAGTCAGGATCTGAATTGAGAAGTATCTTATGCCAGACAAATTTGTAATGGACTAGACAAACTGCTTTCTCAATTACCCATTTAAAAACAAGTAGGACAGTTAAAATAGCAGGAGTAGCACAGGCTATGGGTCTAATTGAAGCTCTGTATTCAAAAGGAATGTCTGCCCTCACATTAGGGGATGTTTGGGTCCAGGGCATAAAGCACAGTACAGCTCAGCTTTATGCCTTGCTCTGATTTTCTGGTGAGATGCTGTTAAAATTTAGTGAGGACCTAATGTAAGGAAACTGCATCAAAAAGTCTACAATTATTTCCACCCTGTCCCTGCAGCTGTTGCCACCCCATTTCCCAACCATCACCATCATCCTGCAGTTTCACAGTCAGGTCTCTTTTATCCACCTTCCCTGTTATTCACTCCACCCTTAAAATCCTTCTCTGCTACTTACCTTTTCCCTTCCCCAAGAAACTCTTTCTTGACATCAATCACCTCCTTTAAGCCACTTAACTGACATCACAGGTGCCTATTTCCTCCTCTCACCCTCTCCCAACTCAGGAAATATCCATCTTCTTCCCTGCATGAGGCATCACAGACCTCTCCTATCCTTACTGCTCACTCTGCAAGCACCTGACGGTGCACAGGCACCTGGACCTGATCCCAGGGTCCAGGTGGTCCTTCTGCTCATTTGTCCTCCTTGTCAGCCTGTCTTTCCACTTGCATTCCTACAAATAGGGTAGGATTATTTGGGGAAAGGAGGAGGAAGGGATCATTTGAGAAGACACCATCTGGAATTGTTACAAACACATGAGGGACTTGGGAAGTGCAAAGCAGACCATACTGCATCCTAGGAAAAAATGGGATGGCTTTGATTTTGCCAGGGAAAAGGCAAGTGAGGTTAACCAAAAGAAAAACTTAGCCATCTTGACCCATTTTTAATTAAAACTGATAATATCTTTCTCTGCAGCATGACTCTGCATACACATGTCATTCTGCTTTAGAACCAGAGATTGTTTTGTCCTTAAAACTACTTTGTTCAAGTTTGTTTATAAATTTAATGCCAAAGTAGATTCATTTACATTTCCTATGTACCTGCACACTAATCTTGACAAATGATAATACACAGGAGGCAAAAAGAAAACGCTAAGCAAAGGTTAAAATCTATGTTAAGACTACACAGAATTTCACAGACTGTTTTGTAGTTTCCCCTTTTTGTTACACACTTAAGAATGACAACTTCAGTTTTCAGAGGGCCAAAATATATGAGATATCTTTTTACAAATATATACATGTGTGTGTGCATGGATAGTTGTGCATCTGCATCTATATGTGCATATTTGTGTGTGTAGAGCTAGATTTAGATAGGTTAGACATTTGTGGAAGTTTTCCTGTTTTCAAAGTCTACATTGTTACTATTGAACAATTCATTCTAGAAACCTCTCCTTCACAAAAAGGGAAGTAATTTTTCCTTCAGAAGAGTCTTTTCAGCTTTCTCATTTAATTATGAAACTGAAACCTCTCTCTTTCCAGGTATTATCCTGGCAAGGAATATCTATTCACTAGTTCCCAGGCAAACATCCTATGCCTGAATCAACAAACAGGTTTGGAAGTCCTGATTGCTAAGGAAAGTTCAATGCATCCTTTCACAATTGGGTTTATAGCTAGCTGAGTTTTTTAGCCACTGTATGACATATACCATATTGCCAAAGCAGCAGTTTTCACTGGCATTACATTTATTTTTTTTGAAACATTGTTAACAAAAAACTCAATTTTGTACTCTTGTGTTTTATACTGTTTCAAGGAAACAGTTTTAATGATCTCAGCTTTTATTCTCTTCCATATTTCCTCTCTCTTCTAGAAATGTCTTAATTAATGGTTTATTTGGCCTAGCTTTGCAAGACCTTTGCAAGCAGAAAATCAAACAGGTTAAAGAAATTACTTCTGAGAAGTTATAACTCAGCAGAAACTAACTTCACGACTCCATCTGTGAAATGCTTCTCAGGAAAGAAACAATCTTGGCATTCTGAATGTGAAAAACCCCAAACTTCAGATACTTGCACCTGAACATACATTCAGGAGAACAGCTGTAGGAAAAGACCTAGGTGTGGCTATGAATAGGTCACTGGGAACCTCTTTTCCATGTCAACTGACAAAAGCAAACACACAACTGAGCTGCAGAAATGCTTTCACAGAAACGTTTCTAAATGCCACATTATCCATCAGGGGGATATCTGGGCCTAGGGTTCCTCTGCTAAGGGGAACAGACAACACTGGGAGACAGAAGATGCATAAACACAGACAAGCTACACTAGTGCTGTTGTGTTAAGTGACAGGAATACAACCAACTGGTGCTCCAGTAACCTGAGGAACAGCAGCAGCTCCCTTTAGAAGATCCAGCCTGGAGAGAGAAAGGAAAGAAAAAAGGAGAAGGGAGATAAAATCCGTAACAGAGAAAATCAGATCAGCAGACTGTGGGGATAAGGCAGCCATGAAAGCAGGGAAGAGAGCTTGGAGTAAGGGAGGCTGCTTTTATTTAAGCTTTTGGAATTGAAAAGGCTAAAAACAAACAAACAAAAGTAGGAAAAAAGTGATTGGTGAGGTTTCAAGGAATTATTTTAAGTCCACTACCAGATTCAGGTAATTCAAATCATTCGAAGTTTCTTGTTCTGCTTCCCAGATTGTTATTTGGCACTGTAGGCTAATTCATTCAGGGGATTGTTTTTTATTCTTCAGATACTGTATTTGTAGTAAACAGAAGAGCCTTCTGCATATTAAGGGCTATTTAATTGCAACATATCAGTAACAGATAAGCACCTGCACAGAGATAATCATGCTCAAAGCTTTGTGGAAGCATGAACTAACTGTGTTATATATTATTATCTCCATTTTGCACATAAGGACTTTGGATAGAGAGAGGAAATACCACTCCCAGGATGACAAAGTTCAAAGGGTTCATAAGCCTTTTGACCCTACTAACTCTGCATTTTACAGAGCTGTTTACTAGAAATACAGAACATTTTTGTTTATGAAAGATGTAGATTAATAATTTACCTAGGACATTAGGCCCTTTGTACCTGGTGTACATTAACATGTGCTGTAAGTGTTTGAACTTTTTACAGAGAACTGAAAAAGTTTAAATTGATATGAGATGCCTCAGGCCATGCTGGAGCTATACATGACCTCTGGCTGGTAAATGCAGGTAGGTGTTGAGGATACTTGCAGGGAGATGTTAAAGACAGAGAGAAAACCTGGACCCTGTCACAAGTAGTTGCATGCTAAGTCACTTAGAGATCTGTACTGTGTGAGGCTTGCCTATGCCTGTCTTGTGGATAAAAAGGATTATGAATTTAAACATGCAGCATATTTATGCTTTCTTCTTCCATCTTTTAGCTGAAATAGATGCAGACACCAATAAAAATATCTATTTCTAGTTATCTGTGTTAAAGGTACACTTGCATTTTGCATCAACTGTATTGAAACAAACTGCTTTATTTCATTACCACAGGCTCTTCCATCAATAAATTGCAGCTTGGATCAGAAGAACAGGGTTGCCTTCTGTTCTCTAATGAATCTACTTTGTTCAAGTGTTTGCTTTCCTGAAGTCTTAAAGGACTTCAATAAAGTAAATCATTTGTATATTATTCACTCTTCAAGATGCCAATATATTCTAGTCAAACAAGGATTTCATATGTGTATGTGTGTATAGACAGTCACAAAAATAACATATACATGTATAATAAGTGCTTCCAAAGAGAACGTTTTTATTATAGAAAGAAAATCTCAAACATTTTCTTCATCACCTGCTTTTCTCATCATATTAAAAGTCTGATTTTCTAAATATTTAGCTGCTGCTTTTCAGATATTCCGGTTTCCTACAACTTGGAATTTGGAATTTGTCACCTCACCTGAACTCTGCTGCTCCAAATCTATTTGAAATCACTATCTTCAAATAGACCTTCTTGCACGTGCTAGTCTATGTTCCTAGCCTACATAATCACACACATGTATATATAAAAAGCATGTATTCTTCTCAAAGTCTCAGTTCCTGAAATCAAAGGACTACACAGGCACTTGCAAAGGCAGATGCCAAGACCAAAGTATTTCTTATGACTTTTAGAATCCCTAAACCAATACAAAACAAAATCAAATAACATCTCTGAGTTCTTTTCTTCCTTAGTTACCCACTCCATGAGCCAGTCACAAGATTCAGAGACCTGACTGTTTGGGGCCAGGTATACAGTGGTGGAACTACTGCTATACCTGAAGTGTATTCTTTAGTATTTTTTAAGTTTATGCCTCTACATCTCTATCTGTACATGGTAAACTGTACTTGGGAATGAGCAGCTGCTCACTCATATTGCACCCTGGCTATCCCCAGGGAAATAACTTCATTTTCCCTTCTCTTTTTCACATAGAGGCAGCCAGCTCCAGTGTGCCTGTATACTGAAGAGGAGGCGAGTTTTCTTATTGTCACAAGGTTGAAGAGCCAGAGGAAATCTTTAAAAAGCAAGCCTTTTTTCCACTACTCATTTTGGGAAGAGGGAAGGAGGTAATGAGTGCTAGTGATGCTACTGACAGCCACCCCATCCAGCAGAAACTACTGTGCTGCACATCCTGTTCTCAATCTCAGCAGCAACAAAAGGAGAAGACTCGGGTGGGCAGAAAAGGGGGATGAACAGTTAAGGATAAAACAGATGTTTCTTCTCTACATCAGAGTAGGCAGGCTTGAATACACTTGGAATTTGCTTTCTTAAACAAGCATAAGCCTCTGACAGAGACACAGATGTGGAATGGGGAATATTTTTATTACCTGCTACTCTGTATGGGGACGGCCCAGATGTGACCAGCTACAACACAGATAGAGGAGTATGTGACACATCAATGCTGATATCAAATGTGTTAGAGAAATGCCAGCTGTCTCAGCTTACTGGATTCCCTCAGCATACCTGGGGGCTTGTGATTTAACACCTCTGTTAATGCTTGACAAGTTCCCCACCTGATACAACATCTGTACCCGAGATATGCAACAAAAAGCAAAGAATTGTGTGGGCAACCCTGAGCCACAGTTTCTCTTACCAGATACTGATATCTAACTCTGGTCAGATGAGTTGCACCCAAAATACCCTTTTAGTCTCTAGTACTTATTTGGAGAAGGTGCTTCAAAGCTGCAAGGCAATTTATAGACACCGAAGCTCAACACATATGGCAGGCGGTGTGCAAAGAGAGCCTCACTGGATAGGGAACAAAATCAAAAGATGGTGCTGGTGTCCCATCCCATCCTCCTGTTAATCTCCAGGCATAGACCATGAAGTCACCTAGCAGTTTTCTACTGCACACTGGAAAAAGGTCCCCAGTGTATGGTGTAAGAAAACAGGTGGGAAGAAAAGCCAGCACCTCCCAGCTTCTAAAGTGTCTTGTCTATGACCTTGAAGATGCACATGAGATCTTACCTAACCTTTAGTAATTACCTATCTGCAGCAGTACTTGCCTGACAGGTCTCAATATTTTATTCCACAGAATAAATAGTGAGATTTTGACTCCAAACAATGAGCATGTTGCAACCTGCAGCTGGTGCTCAGGCAGACCAGCCTCAGATGGAAGTAAACTTTAGACTGTGCATTAGGAAATGTGAGGTGCTGGCCAGTAGAAGGAAGGTTAGGAGGCTGGTTCCCGTGGGAAGTTTGAATCCTTGCATGACTGCACATCCTTACAAAAGTTCCTTCTCACTATAAAATCAGACTACTATTGATTACAAACCAGGGACTCACAAGTGGAACTGGCTGAATAATGAAGCCAATGTTTGTTTGCAGCCAGCAATCACATAAATAAAAGAGTACAAAATTGCTACCTGAATCTTGATAAAAAAGTCAAATAACATCTACACTAAGATAGCTGTGGTACATGACTACCTCTGATGATAAACTGCTGCAGTTGCCTGAACTTTATTTTTACAGATTATTGCAGTGGAAATAATGGAAGTGTATTCATGTTCATAATACTTTTCCACTGGATTTGATTTTTTAAAAAACTAAACATAATTCATAGTGGCAGAAAATATGCCTAATAAAAATAAAAACATGCAATTAATATCTCACTTACTATAAAGTGAAATTCATTGCAGTAAAGCTACTTTTTTTTGCATCAGATATCCCTAGTTACTTAATGCTCTATATTACAAAAATGATATCCTAACCCTTTACCAGGTTTCTGCTCATCATATGCCAGTAAATATGAAAATAAGGAAACCTCAACTGTTCAGTGTGTATGAGAAGTGAGTAAACTCTAATACCCACACTTAGAAGTCACTCACTTTTTAATGAACTGGGTACATGATGGAAGGATGCTGTCTGAAAACAATGACATTCTTAAGCCTTGGCAACAGCATATTGACATTCTGTACTAGGTATACATGATGGTTGTTGTAAATTACAGTCTCTTCTCACCCTGGAAGCAAGTGGTCTTGAATCCAGGGGATTTATACAGAAAAAGAGAAAATGTGTTAGCTTTTAGTTTTTCCATCTACATATGCAGATATTTTAGTGGACTCTCATTGATCTTTGTGCAAATGTTTGCTTTCCACAGGCAACCATAGACTGAGTAATCTTTGCTCAGGAAACTGATCTGACCATAATAAAGGGAAATGTGGTGTTACAGAAGAGCATTAATAGAGCTGTATAAAAAGTAAGCCAGCAATGGATCAATGCCAAAAGAAGACTTGGCTGCTAATTTTGAGTTTTCAATTCAAGCAGATTGGATGAAAGTTCATGTTAGGTCTTTCAAAAAAAAGTTAACAGTTTCTTGAAATACTTGAAATATCTAAAACATGCTATAAATCTTGTTCTACATCTCGGCAAACCACTTCATTTTTAACAAAAATTATTTCCTGCTCTCAGGTAAGGTGATTCAGTAGGAGATGTGCAAACAGAAATTAATCAAGATCTAGATGATTCCAGTGAATAGCAGTGTCCTTGCACATAAACATGAAAAATGGAGAAATGCAATGAATGTTGCACATGCCCTAACTACAGCTAGCTTTATTTTCACTTGAATTCTTAATACATTTTAGCTCTCTTGAATTAGCCAATTTTCATGGAAAGTTTATCAGTGTCAAATGTCCTTTATTTTTTTTTTTTCAGTCAGGTTTGGCTCAGATGAGTCTGCCTAAATATAAAATCAGGTTTTCAATACTAAGTTATCCATTATTGAATTGACCATTTTTCAAGAGTATGAGTTCCATTCCAGCACTTACATAAGCTTAAAACATAAAACAAGAACCCTTCCTTCAAAAATTTTCAATTTAGATTTCAGCTTTCCAGCTGAAGGCTCGCAACCTCTTGTGTAACAGCAGATCTCACGTGAGGAAATGGCTAGAAAAAAATGCAATTAACATTTGCTATTTAGCTGGAAGTGTAGTTAAGTGAATGCAGTTTGTCAATTCCTCAGGAACAGCAGAGAGAGTACAGGCCTCTCGGAGACCACAGAAGGAAATTAATTCATTGCTTCATTTGAGGGTACTTGCAAATGAAAGAAAAAATTCCACAAGAACAAGACCTTCTAAGTATAGTAGGAGGTTCCAGATAAATACCAGCCCTAAAAAATGGAGCATTACCGAAAAATATGCAAAACATTACCCTGCTGCAGCTATTCTCTTGTTTCCATATGTCTGCTGCATACCACAGCTACAAAATATGTAGCTCTGTTTCCATGAACCCATTCATAAAGGTTTTTGCTTGGCTGATTTTTCAAGTTAATGATAGTCAAGGCACTTGGGAGAAAGATTGATGTCAGTGATACACAGGTTCAGCAAATTGTCAAAGAGTTCTGCTGTGCAATTAATCATCTTTTCTTCATTGCAATTTGTAAGTGCCAAGCATATACACAGAACCATTTTTATAATATAGATATCACAGGTATGTAAGTACTATATGAATCAGCTATTAAAAGAATATACAAAGAGTGTTTGCTACCACATAGATTTGTAAATCTTTCTCTGCATAAGACACTAAGACATCCCTTCAACTATTGTGGAGGCTGTGGCATTTAACTATCATCATTTTTATGACAGTACTTGAAGCAGATCTGCATCTCAGTTACCTGCATCTCTGTGCTCCCCAAGCTGCTTTATCTACAATTATGTCCTTTTTTTTCCTGGAAGGAAGCCATTCCCAGTAAAATAAAATTAAAAAAAAAATTACAAAAACCCCAAAGGAAAACATAAAACAAACCACACTATGAAACAAAGAAAAGAGAGGAGAAAGGAGATTAGCTAAGAGTACCAGCTTGTTGCTGTGATTTTTTGTTTTTTCTTTCTTTTTATAAAGGTTTGATTGAGGATAAAAATCTACGTAGACTGAGAGATTGATGGTACCTATTAGGCCATTAAAAGCAGCTCCACTCAATCTTCTCCAGCTCACTCAGCCAACATGGTACCTCCCAGAGTCAAGCAAAGAGACAAGAGATTGTCTGCTAAAGCTGCTACCTTATATCCTGAAACATGCCTTGGATTCAGAAGATTTCCACCTTTTTCAGTGGTTTCTGTGAGATGCATTGGCAAGTCAAACTTAGTTTTTGAGAACCAAAAGCTTTCCTCCTTTTCTGGGAGAGGTAGTCTACAGACTGAGCCCCAAAACTAGACTGATGAGTAATGTAGATGTAGATTCCTAGCCCAGCCTAAGCCACCTGCCTGCCTCTGTTCCTCCTTCTGTTAAATATCATCAAAGTCAAGCTTCTTCTTGCTCTACATCAGTTATAGGCTCAGAATGCAGCTAATTATGAAGTGTATTGTGTATGGCTAGGCTTCGCGAACGAAGCTCCAGGGAGGGCTCCATCCACGCTCCTCATNACAAGTGATTTTCAGACTGTGCCTTATGAAGTGTATTAATAAGGATGCAAAACTACATACAGGACAGAGGAATTCCATGGGAAGCAGGCTCATCTCCAAAGACATCAGTATCATAGTACTTGTATCTGCCACTTTCCAATCCCTTTACCTCTTCAGAGAATTCTGTGAGAATTACATTGATTTTAAAAGTCGTGCCCTCAAAAACCTATTGCAACTCTCATGTGCAATTTCTTTTTGGAACTCCGGAATACAAAATATCCAGACTATTAGTGTTTATTACCACAATAACTTTTGGAAGCCAGTTTTATAACATTTATACTACAGCATTCCACACAGATCAAAGCCAACAAACAGCTCTAATTGGGTTTTGAGATCAAATACACCAAGCTTTACATTCACTGAGCTACATGTGGCTTAAATTATCTATCTTGTACAACCCTGGATTGCATATTTCATGCTGTACAGTAAATAGAGCACATGTGGTCTGGAATGTGTCTACTGTATGCACTAGTTCTCATACTAAACAACAGGTTCAGATAAATGCACTGTTGAGAGCCTAATAAAAGCTGATTGTGATATCCAGACTCAGACCTGACGCAGACATACACCAATTTGTTGAATTCAGTGGGGTCTGCAGGTGCTAAAAGTAATGTTGAGCCTTTTATGTGTGGCTTCAAACACACAGACAAAGAATCAACACAGCACAGAGCACATTCCTGCCTCTCTAATGTATATTGAATTACTCTGGATTTACATGAGCAGAACAGATATGTTCTCAATGCATGGATATTTAGATTGCACAACTCCACTCCTTTCTGCTTCAGCCCTTTTTTTTGTGCAAGAAATACAGTACTCACACCTAGATCTGAGTGGGGTTTTATATTTATGCCAATAAAATGCATTCAAGGCCCACTTCTAAAGACTATGAAAATTTGTTGGTTTCAATGGAAAACTAGAGAGAGAGATCAAAAATTATTTTATTATATTCCACTGACATTTTTAAAACCAATTTCAAGAAGATACAAAGAGATCACCTTGAGGGAACTTGAGCACCAAAAGATATATGAACTACCTAATTTGAATTACCTAGGTTAATTTACCTAAATTAACATTCCTATTTCAATATCTTTTGTAGTTATCTGTGCTCATCCAGAAACATCAATTTGCCAAGCAAGTTGCAAAGTAATTCTCAAATAATCAAAGTGAGTAATATTTCACATATTACAGGATTTTATTTGATTACCAAAGAGCAGCAGAACATAAAGCCTGCCATAGCCAGCCTTTTCTCACTTCCCAGCACTTTTGGCACCAATAAATCTGAAGGCACACTTGCTAGAGAGCTGTCACTAACTTGTCTCACAGTAACAACCTTCACAGCTGACTGTAGTGATATCTTTGTCAAAGCTTCTCCTGACGCATGTCTCCTGATGCGGCACTGTTCAGAAGGATGTGTAGCAGCAATAGAAAGGCTTGGGATGCTTTTGAAGAGGGAATTCAGAGGGGACACACAGCTGTAGCTGGACATCTGCTAGTGCAGCAGGGTAACATGAATGCAAGAGATGAATTCCTCATTTTACCACGGTGCATTATGCAGGAATTAACCAGACAACCAGCAATGTTAAAGGACAAAATAATATTCTAGGTCAAGCTATAAATCATTCTGCTACCATTAAAATTATTTTTCAAATCCCCCCCAAATGGTGAAATCTTCCCTGGAAAGAGCATATTTTTTGTATGTTATTTCTGAGCTAGGGGGAAAGAACCCTGGCAAATACTAATTTTCCAGTACTTTCTGCAATTTGAGATGGAGGAGGAGATTATGTAGGAGGTTGGTGTGTTTGAAAGAAGTACAGATACACTCACCAGCAAGCAGGCTTGATTTTTCAGTCAAGGTGATCACTCCCAATTATCTACTCTTTGCAGTAGAGATGGAGGTGAAATATCAGAATATCCTACAAACAGCTGAAGACTTTTGTGCCCTTAGACTTGAACTGAGGGAGCACTTCAGCATTCCAGCAAAGTCAAAGGAGTTCATGTAGAGAGAACAGATTTAAGCACCTGACCAACTCAACTTGGTTTCAGCTAATATTACCTGCTGGTTGCTTCTCCCCTCTACTGATAAGACTCAGATAAATCATCCTTTCAAACTGTGTGAACATGGAAGAGTCAATAATAGACTTCAGGCTGGAAAAAAGGAAATGGTAGTTGTGGTCTTTAACTATGTCCATGCTGTCCAGTGAAAGAGGGAACAATCCACAGCACTAAAATCAAAAGGTCTGGTCTAATTCATACCAATATTACTCTAAATGTGTCTATTAAGTCCAAGATTTCTAAGATGCTGTGAGGGCTGAGTTGCATCCTGACAGGGTGAGTGAAACTCAGGATAGATGTTGCATGATACAGCATGCAACATGAGGACACAGAGATGTTTGAGACTTCTGGGATGGTGTTGAGGGACAGATTGATCCACAATGCTTTTATTTTGTGCAGACCCTAGAGTGCAGTGACTGTTGTCTTAGCAGAGCTAGCTGGAGTGGTCCAAGTCAGAGGGTGAGCCGACTCTGGCATGCTGCTTAGCCTGCTTTTATTCAGTAAATTTACTTTATTCACTAAAGAGCTATATGTAAAAGGAACCGTATACCAAATATCAATTCATGTCTATAATGCTAAGTGAGGGTTTGAAATCCACATCCCAAGAATGCAGGCAGAAAGTTACAGCTATGTGATGTAGCCTGTTTCTGCTTGCTCACCAGGGAGTTATCCTGTCCCTGGAAACACTAATGTTAAAGCATTCTCCTGTAATTCATATTTGTATATATTTCCCATATTTTCTCCTCTATTTTATTTTGTTACCAAAGATTACTTACATGGAAACAGAAATATTTTGAGGGTTTCTATTTAAGTTTTACTGCTCTTCCTACGTCAGCTTTTTTGCTTAAACTCAAACTCCTTTGCTATCCAAGCTAGGTTCCTTGTGAAACAAGAGCATTACTCACAGACAACTCTCCAACAAAGAACAGGGTGGATCAGCTGAGACAGGGATGTTTACGGAGGAGAAGCTGCACGCTAGGCAACAGCAACATCAATCCCCTTATCAATTTAGCTTTTCCTGCATGTGTTTAAAGCTCAAAGGGCACTTGAAATTCAGGATAATTTGTCCAACCAGTTTCAGCAGGTATGGACTTAGCAGGTGGTGTGGGCAGGTTTGGGAGTCCCCTCTTTCTGCTCCCTTCTGCTGCAGCTGGAGAGAAGCCAAAGCACTACTGTCAAATGCGGGACACTGGGGCAAAGGAGAGAAAAGAGAGAAACTGCATATCTATCTGTGTATTTCTGGTTCTGTTCTCCACAGAGTTAATTTTGTATCCCAACAGCAGGTTTTTCCAGCCTCATTCCCCTGCTCAGGCAGAGCCACACCTGCCACTCATTTCTCTTATCCCTTAGCAAAAGACAAGAGAAATGGTAATGCTCTTTTCCCAGGACCTGCTTCTCTGCTTGTCTTGTACTGCAGCTCTGTCTTAATATATGTATTTAGTTTTCTTTGCTGTTTTCTAAAGTGAAGATTGAAAGCTGGAAATGTACTAGGTCAAACGCAGTTAGGAACAAACAGCAGTGCAGATATGGATGGCATCCAGAAGAGCTGCAGAAGTCACACTCAGACCACCTACCTACCTTATGCGTCAAGGCTGCTGCAGCATATAAATCCAAGGCAGCAGTGTGCAGCTCCTCCAGCCTGCTGTCCAGAGCTGCCTACTGGAGGTCACTTGGGTGTAATTCTAGGCTGCCCTTAATACAGCTAAGTTTCATGCAGCCCCCTGAGTTTTTACTGGTGTTAAATCTGTCTTCATTTTTGCAGACAAAACACACAAATCCTCCCTTTCTTTGCTTCAGTTTATCTTTTTGTTTCATTGCGCTTTTTTTTCTGACAGTGGAAATACAAAAAACACCCCTTAGCTTGCTTTGTTGCAAAGAAAACAGAGATGATCAAGATGATCACTTGTTTGGTTTTTTTTTTCTTTTCTCTTAGCTAAAGTTTAAGCTTATGTGTCTTTTTAACTTTTTTAATAGTAATTTTTTAAATTAAGCCACTTGTTTTCACTTGAAAAGGTTTAAAAGTGTGACCCTGTCTACCAGTAGTTTATTTTAGGAACTCTGAAGCACACATCTCTTTGTGAATCTTGCTACCTTTGTAGTCAAATAGCTTAAAAAGCTTCATTTTGGCTGTCTAAAAGCCAGGCATTTAATCTAAGCTAGTTGAAACAACTCCCTTTACAGTATATTAAAAAAAAAAAAAGCATGTCCAAGAGACAATTCACTTCTACCAATTACAGAAATAGAAGAGTCTCTAGTAGACTATAAACCAAATTTTTAGTCAGCTAAAAGAGATCCCTCACTGCATAAAAATGAACTACTGCATTCATTTTGAGAACCAAGATTAGGAAAAAAGAGGTTGTTTTCGAAAGAAAGGCTTTGATTTAAAACAGTTGCACAGGATCTAACTGCAATATTACTACTCATGCACATATATTTCATTAGAAAGAAGTGATTTTATAGGAAGAAAGTTTCAGGGAAGACATATGTGCAATGTCCTGTGAAGCTTTGTGGTATTCCTGAGATACTTGACTACACACAGAGTAATTTCTCCTGAAATATGATGCTTGTGTGGTATTTCTTCTCACAGTACAAGATGTCAGTCCTAAACAGGATCGTGGCAGTTTGACATGGAATTTTTCAACCAACCCTTATCCTGAGATTTGGAGGTTTTGCCAGATGATCAGTTTTCTCTGTGTCCCCCTACCAGAAAGATTTCAGAATTGCCAGAGCAGTTCATTACCCCCATGAGCAGTACAATTAGACTGAAATATTTTACATATTAAAAGTCTGTGCAGCAAGTGCAAGAGTTTGTTTACTGTTGCTGTTTTTTTGCTTTCCATCTGGGTTTGACCCTACCTTCCTTCCTATCTTTCCCTCTCCAGTCTTGCCACAGGTACTGAGTCCCTGATGGTAAAGCTTTTGTTCGTGGCCCCCGAGCACTTCCATGCCACCTCCTAGCCCTTCCTGTCTCTGCACTGTCTGTGCTGCATTTTTCGCTGGGCAAAGCACTATGAAGTAGAAATGACAAATGATACTTCAGGAAAAACTCAGCACCCAAAACCTTGCCTATTTATTTATATTCACTTCAGGGTTAATTTTTATACTATTTTTGCCTACCTCACCATCATGTCTTCTGACCCCTGAAGTCCTAAACGTACTGAAGCATGGTTAATCTTTCTTAAATCTAGATCTACATGGTAGCAACATAATCTATTCCAGAAGTGCTATGGGATACACAATACTTCGCTTCATATACCACATTAAGCATAAAAAAGTGGGCAGTGTCCATAAGTACCAGATAGGGAACACCCTGGAGCCAAATAAACCTAAATTGCCAAAAGAAATCATATAAATGGCATGTACTTTTGTATTTGAATGTTAATGATTTCATTTCCAGTAGAGGAATTGATTCTGCACATTTGATTTATTGTTAGCTTAGTTCAATAGCATTGATTTAGATATTGAGCATGATATGTGCCACTGCAGTTATTGTTTCCCTGAAATAACTTGGTTTGATATACATACATTGATTATATTTTTACTATTTGAGTAGTACCCATCATTATGGTACTGGCATGACACATGCAAGCAGAATATACTGATCTTTATTTCCTGAGCTAGTGCTCAGGTGACATGGGTCAGGGTTAGCAGATGCTGTTCTTTTTACTGTTCTGCATCTTGGCAGCCAGCACTTGCTGCTACACTGATTTCTTATTGCTTTGGAAAATCAAATTAAAATCACACTTTCATTACCACCTGATACAGCCAGTTAATACAACTTGATAAAGGAGGAAGATAGCTTGGCAGGCTCAAAAAGGAAAGTGTGCTCTCACTCTTGTAGGACACATCAGGTAACTAATTATTGAAAATCCCAGATCTCCTCTGGTCTTCTGAAAATGCCCCCCTCCCCAGCTTCACTACTGCCTGGGGACCTGTGCCCTGGATGTGCATGTGACATGTTTATTCATGTCCCTTTACCTTCTCAGGGACCAGGGACAGAGGTGTGATGTTCACAGGCACTTACATAGTGTCCTGGACAGTACCAAAAACAAACCCTCAACTTAAGTATCTTTTCATTGTCTTATCTATGAAAGGAGATTACACAGCAGACATACCTCTCAGTTGTACCAAGAAATGTGTATTATCTTAATAAATTGAAAACTACTGTCTTTGAAAGCCAGTATTGTTTATAGATGATCAAGAGCTCTCAGATCTAGCATGAAGGGCAAACAGCTTGTCCAGATACTCCTTCACTTCCGATTTCCTCACACCACCAGCTTTTGCAGTCACTTTCCTTACGGGGTGAGGAATCATAAAATCACAGAATCATTATGATTGGAAAAGATGTCTGAGATCACCGAGTCCAACTGTCCACCTAACACTACCATGCTCACCACTAAACCATGTGCCCATGCACCACAGCTACATGTTTTTTGAATGCTTCCAGGGATGGTGATTCCATCAATTCCCTGGCCAGGCTGTGACAATGGCTATAACCCTCTTGGTGAAGAAATTCTTCCTAATCTCTAATCTTCAGAGACTTTCTCTTTTGAGACAACTTTCTGAACTAGTGATTTGTGTGTTATTCTGTGTATGGCTCCTGATAATTTGGTGTGTCTTTTCCCTTTTAAAAATTAAGAGTTCGCAGGGTTTGCTTGGGATTTGTTGTTTTTCATATTTTATACAAAATGGAGTCACTTCCCCCTTGACAGTGCTGTGCACCTGCCCTCACATTTGCTGCAAGCAGTTATTTGCCCTTCTTACCTGACTCTGCAGTTTTTGTTAGCTGCACCTTAACTGTTCTTTAGCATTTTCACATTAAAGAATACAATCTTCAGTGCAAATCTTCACTTCTACCTGTTCTGAGCAACATCGTGTCCATTTCTCCCAGGGAATGCTTTACTTTGATCTTATTGCCAGTTCTAATGCTTTTAATTTGATCTCTAATTATTCCCTATAATAACTGTTTCAATTCATGTGTCTCAGCTTTAATATAAGGATGATTAAGCGCTCAGTGATCCTGCTTGGCAGCCACCTTCTAGTAAAGAAACATACCATACCCTGGCAACATTCCTATGGGAATCCAAGTACTCTTAAACTTTATCATGATTTGGGGAATATATATCATTCTTCATATTCCCAGGATCTAAGGTATAACTCACCATGGTGCTGGGACCACCATAAAACCCCATGTGAATTATTTTGGGGCTTTATAACTACACTTACTTTGCAGTGCAACCACTTCAACTACCTTTCTGAGTTGTTTATAAACATTAAGGAACAATTGTGAAAACAGAATCATTAAGATTGGAGGAGACCTCTAAGAGAATCAAGTCCAACCACCCACCTATCACCATCATGCCACTAAACCATGTCCCTAAGTACCACATCTACATGTTTTTTAAGCACCTCCAGGAATGGTGACTCCACCACTTCCCTGGGTAGCCTGTGCCAATGCCTAACAACTCTTGCAGCGAAGAATTTTTTTCCTAACATCCAATCTAAACCTCCCCTGGTACAATTCAGTTAAAGACAACATTACCTTTTCCCCAACCTTTGATGGACTGAGATTGCAAAAAGGTTATGGATCTCTGACACATCATGAAAAACTCTGCTGAAACATTGAACTACATACATTGTTATAGATGGGAATACCATCACGAAGTGAATTAATTATAGCTTGCTAACTTTGTCAGTGCACATTTCTAGAGCTGTAGCTCATACTTTGCTTTTAACGTAGAATAAACACTTGTAAGTTACAAATGGGCACTGAATTTATGCAGCTGTTAGAAGGCACAGAGCTGTAATTTAGAGACAAACATGAATCTTCTTTTTCCTTTTTATCTGGAAAGTGGTTTTATCTTTCAGAAACAGGGAGAAAAATTCACTTCCAGGATGGTTTCCCTTGCAAGGTTGAAGAAAATACAAAATTCTTTTACTTTAAATTAGATATGTATATTCTAAATTAGATATATATATTCTTTTACTTTAAATTTGCTATAAATTAGGAACATGTGTCAATCAAATATATTTATGAAAATCAGAGGTAGCCTTATGCATAGATATAGATGAAGGGATTGAGAGAAACATTTCTTAAGAAGTAATTTTGTATTTATATCATTCTAAGACAGATGTTACTGGATTCACATTGACTCTGCATTTTACAAATAATTTTTCTAAAAGCTGCGAAATTTATTCATAAACATTTTTAAACACCTTCCAAGGAAAAAGCACATTCTTTTATATACTTTTTTTCCCCAGTTGAGCTGCAGTTTTTAATTCCCTCTGTTGATAAACCCTTTTTGTCAAATACATTCAACAGGAATTTCAAAAACTGAAACTTATTTGAGTATAAGTTTATGAGGATGTGATAAGTCAAGACAAAGATTATAATAATATAATGTTGGATTAATGGTACCCACTCATTCCATGTTTGTCTCTCAGGGATCAAGATAAATTAATCACCTCATAATTCTACACATTTCTACTTGTTCTTTGCAAGGGAAGACAAGAGTCAACATTTGTAAATATTGAGTTGTTTCATTGTTGCTGGATATTTCCCTCTGTGAAGACTGAGCAGGAGGGCAGCTGTAAGTACAGAAACAAGCACTTGTGCCTAATGCTTTACTCAAATTCTTCACTGCTTTTATTCTTAGCCCCACAGACAACAGACACTGTACCCTAGAAAGGCTTTTCTGCCTCTCATCCCACTCCATAGCCAGAGATCATCTTCTCATAAGGTAGTGTTCCTTTTCCCATACCCTGTTGCACTCAAGAAATCAGTCCAATGTTGACATTGAGTATGTGCTCTTGACTCAAAGATATGAGGTGCTTGCAGCAAATCCTGACCCTCTTTTCCAAACCTCTTTCAGAAGGAAGCTACATCCCACAGAACTACTACAGCTTTCAGTCTCCTGTCAAGAAAAGCAGAGCACTGAAACTCAGAGCCCCATTCAGCAACTGGTGAAATAGTGGAACACATACATGCTTTTAAGAGGCATTTAAATTGTAACTGCTGTGCTACAAGGACTGTCTCTTTGTTCTGTGTTTGTCTGGCTTTCAGCAGTGCAAAGTGCTGGTCCATAATAGGGGCCTCTAGATGTACAGTCTGCTGCAATAGACAGGTAACTATTGCCATCATGACAATGCTCAAATTGTCCCATTGACTATCAAACACGCAGATAATGCACTGCTCCAGCCTTTTCACAGAACCACAGAATCATTAAGGTTGAAAAAGACCTCCAACATCATCAAGTCCAACCATCTACTTACCATCATGCCACTAAGCCATGTCCCTAAGTACCACACCTACATGTTTTGGGAACACTTCCAGGGATGGTGACTCCACCGCTTCCCTGGGTAGCCTGTTCCAATGTCTAACAACTCCTTCTGTGAAGAATTTTTTCCTAATATCCAATCTAAACCTCCCTTGGTTGTTGACACCATTTCTCTTGCCTCATCACTGGTAACCCAGGAGAAGATTTCAGCTCCCACCTCTCTCCGAGCTCCTTTCAGGTAGCAGAGAGCAATAAGGTCTCTCCTGAGCTCCTTTTCTCCAAATTAAACAACCCCAATTCCCTCAGCTGCTCCACATAAGACTTATTCTCCAGACCCTTCACCAGCCTTGTTGCCCTTCTCCAAGCAAATGATACTATCCTTCCCTTTTGGAAGGGATAGTGTCAAGGATAGTCTGCTCTTGAGAAAGTCCAAAACTAGTTCAAGAGGAAAAATAAGTGTATGAAATGAGATATACTGGACAATTTAAAAAGCAGGTAAAGATCATATCTTGGCTTTGGTTTTTACAAGCCTATCCCACATGTAAGAGCATATAGTGACCACAGAGTTAGCACAGTATTGTAAAAGAGTGGTATGCATGTGAATGTTTCCAGAGAAGAGCTGACAGACCAAGCAATGGCTGCTGCTTAAAGGAATCCTCAGTTAATGTTTGCAGTTCACTTTTGCAGGAACTGACTGGAAATGTTCTCGTATCCATCTCCTTGGTGAATATCTGGATTTCCAATAGTACACCTTTCCACTTTCATGGGAATGTCCTCATAGAGCAGGAAACTTCCAGACCCATCATACTGGGGTATGTCTATTATTTTGACTAGTTTTATTCTTTGAGATAATCTTTGCCCCATTCTTCTGCCTTCAGTTACTTTGTAAGCTTTGTAAAGTGTGTGTGTTTTCCTCAGTGGTAAATAAAGGAATTTTAGTTCTCTCACAGCTTTGTGACTCTCTAACCATTTTGTCCCAGACTCTTGCACCTCACCTTTCCCTTTATATCCTGTTGCTAGTGTGAAAGAGGAGCCTATTTCTCTATTTCCTGTACTAATGTGCAGGTTGCTTTCCCAATCTTGTTATAATTTACCTTCTTTCCACACCAGATTCAGGTTCACTGCTTCTATCTTTGAGGTCATTATCATTCCATGCCACGGCAAGCCTGGTTTTACATTTTCTCTCACTTTCCCACTATCTCACTTTCTCAGTCTCCTTCCCATCTGCTTTTCAGCTTGTCTGTGTTATTTTATCATATACTACAATTTATTTTAAATTCAGCTGGATAAGACTTTTATCTTTCTATGGTTGTAAACTGGTCATTACAGATGGAGATATAAGCAGTGTAAATATTTAGTAATACTAGCTGTTACTTACTCATAACCTGCAAGACCAAAGTCTTCTGCATTAACATTACCAGTAGGTCCTGTTCCTCTAAGCTGCAAATGAAACTAATTTTTGTTCTGCAAGTCTTCAAAATTTTAACTTCTGATTTAATCCTGAAATGGAACCTTACCTTTTGATACTAGCCTTTCAAAGGTCAAACCACAATTGCATTCATACACAACCCAACTCAAGTTTCACTTGTCATGAATATTTTCATGCTCTAAATTCATCCAAATTAAGTGGCTTTTCTGAGCAAGCAAGCAACAGAGACCTTTCAAGTTATCCCTAATTGCTGTTCAAGTACAAATTCCCAAATCCTTTTTTTACACTGTCTAATGTCAATGCATTAAATTTAAAAAAGGGATAGGTATGAGAAACAGCTACATGTATTTTAAAAGACAGTAATATGTGTGTTTATAATGATTGGCTTTTGAAAAGGAGATTTCTCCAAGTCTGTCATAGTAAAAATGAATATGTAGACATTTTCTAGTAAGTGGTATTTGTTTATCTTTTGTATTTGTATATAAACAGGCTTGTCTGGAATAAGCTTACAGTGTGCCTGCAAGGCTTATTCTGAAATGTATGGACCTAGTCTGGGATTGCCTAACAGCAAGAGGAATAGTCTTTCAGCCAAAATGACATCTCTAGCATTTTACTAGCTATCTTTCTAAATCTATATTTGGTTGATACCTATGCCCCCTTGAAACTGGCAGCGAGTTTTTTGAGCGGGCAGAGTGCCACCCCAGCAGATGGACATAGGCAAAGGCATGCCAAAGAACCAGTATGTGCATCATGTTTGAGTATTAAGCGATGGATTTCCATCCAAGAATGTCAAAACAGCAGTGAGTGGAGAACATCTGAGCCTATGGTTAAGGGGATATGCTGACTGTTCCCTCTCAGAGCTGGATTCACTTTCAAATTGATGATTAAAGAAAAAAAAAAAGAGAGAGAAAAAACTTTCTCTAGCTGTCCAGATTTGAGATTTTGGCTTTTAAAAAGCAAGAATAGAAGGAAAGAGAACTATTTAATGAAACATCCACCTTTAACAGCTCCCTACACATCAAGCACTTGAAATCTCTCCAAGTAAATAAAAATAGGCTTCCATGGCATGGCTCAATTTCCTGGTGAGCAGTCTGACTGACAGCAGAAATTATACCTGCAGATTACACATCAGGGTAGCCCACGTCAGCTTTCTGTTAAACACAGCTCAGTCCTGTTCAAGGCGTGTTACACACCAAGTCAGTTCAAACTGGCACACACTGGTGAATATCGCTGAGCTTGTGCCAAGGAGGATTAATGCCCCTGTAACTGACAATGCCCTTTGCACTGGGAGAGTTAAGACTACTAGTGCAAGCAGTGTCATTCTAAATTACATATTCTACACCTTTCTGTTAATTTCTTATACTGATCTGTAGTAGATGTAAAGCCTTGAAAGAAAAGAAAGGAACATATTGAATAGTTTCAGTTGGGTCAGGGTTAACATTTATTTTCAGAAAATAAAGCCAGTGCTAGTAAACTAGTTGTACTGTTCTAAAGTTTATATTGTGAAGGTAAAAGCTGATGTTGTTTAGGGAGAAAAGTATTAAATATGTTTGTATATTCTTCTTCCAGGACTTGAAAATGGAGTCATAAGACCCTGAGTACGAGGATGAGAAGAAGCTGCCATTAACCGCTATGGAGGTCTACAGGCACTGGTGAAAGGGGACTAGTGTGCACCCTCCCAATCCTGCATCTTGCCTGGCTTTTTTTGCCTGATATCTCTGACATTTTAAGCTGTATGTACACAGGTCTATCATGCTGGTCTACTTATTTCAGTCTAGATATGGCAGGTCAACTCTCATAAACTGTTTATTCCACTTTAATACTTAACAATCTAATTTCCTTGGCAATCAGTGTAATGAAGCTTTGTGATTATGTTTCTTAATTGCAAGGCCTTTACTAAAAAAAAAACAAACAAACAACAAAAAACAGCAAAACTATTTGATTCTGCCAAAAATCACTGTTCAGTTTTGGTTTTTTGTTTTGTGGTGTGTTGTTTTTTGCTGTGTTTTGTTTTTTTTTTCTATTTGCTATATCACTGGCACCTAAAATTCTGTAAAATCTGAGGTAGAAAGTTAGGCTAGCAAACTACCTGATTACCATTATTTTTGACAATATAATTTCTGAACTACTAAAGCATAGTGGAAAACACTCTGTTGAATATCATCATCAGCATAATCATTGTTAAGAACTGGATAGAGCATTCAGGTCTGCTGAGAGCAGATTTTTTTTTGCTAACAAAAAGTAGAGGTAAATCATTGTTTTCTCAGTGCTAGCCTAAACAATTAAACAACAGGATTCAAGGTTTAAAGCATAGGAGGCCTATGGGGAGAAAAGAAAAAAGAAAAAAAAAGACCACTTGCAAAATCCTGTATATCATATGTCTTTCTTCATTATCCCCTTTTCCCGCAGTCCAGCAAGGAAAGGGGAAACTTAATAGAGAGAGAAAGACTTGTGGATTAGAAATGAAAACTTAAACTACTTTAATGAAAATAATAACAAGAAAATGTTTTATATATATATATACACACACACAAAACCAATACCACACCCAAACCCCCTAGATGGCAACTACATCACTGACACCATAGCAGAAAGACTCACCAGCAGATGGGAATCAAACTCAGGCGTTGGATCCTAGAACTGGATTCAGGAACTCTTGGACGGAGATCAAAGGAAGAACAGACAGAGTCCTGCAACAGCAGAGCTGAGCATCTGATCCTCACAGGGAGAATTACCAGCTCATCGCCCCAGATGGCTCAGGTGCTCAACCTTCAGGAAGGGTGGAAGCCCCAACCACTCCTTTTTTGTATTTGCTATTAATTAGGTGCTAACTAGTTTAATCATGCACCTGCCTTGCTTGGGTCTTAGGCCTTATGTAAGAGATCCCAAGGCCCAAGCTTGATGTAGGAGTTTCAGGGATTGGCTCTCAGTTCCTCACTGAAAATGACATGGAATACCTTGCTCTGACTCAAACCAGGAGAGTATGTCATCTCATTGCTTGTCATTGGTGAGTCTGGTTTTGCTCCTTCCCACTTCCAATTCAGTTTAAAGCTCTATCAATCAGCCCTGCTATCTCCTGTGCAAAACCCCTTTTCCCCCATTGAGAAAGGTGCATCCCATCAGGTGTCAGTAGACCTTGTGATGTAGAGACCACTGATTGCATGATTAAAGAACCCCAGTGAAACCCTTAAAACACTTCATCCCAGCAGCCACTGTAGAAAACAGACTGACTTTTAGACATGATGCAGAAGATGTTTTCAACTGAGTTTGTCCTGCCACACAGCATACTGTTAGCCATGCCCACCTTCACTGGGTTCACTGCTCCAGTATACACATCTCCCTCATCCTTTTTCTGTGATGACAGTTTTCATTTCTATAGATTTGGAATGCTATTTTCTAAGATTCCAGATGTGATAATTTCCATATTAATTCTCCTAGGATAGTTAAACATTTGAGAAATTCTGTTTATATTAGGTAGATGAGAGAGTTTGGAAGCAGCAAGACAGTAATTGCATGCATAAACACATAAGTTGTCTTATGCAGAGAGATATTTATTAGACAGAAAATATTAGAAGATTCAAACAAGGCTTTCAACTCTCCCCAGAATAGTCTGAATGCTTAATAGAAGTAGTTCTCCTTGCAATTATACTGTGAAACAGAATATAAATACTGGTTTCCTTTGCAGCAGTTTCTACAGAAATTTGAATTTTCATGTTCTGTATGAAAATCAGGGGCCAAGTAGCATTTGTCCAGTGACCCTGCTGTTGAAGAGAAGGGTGAGAATTGCTGTGTTATAAATGTCTAGTAGAAGAAGAGAATGAAAGAAGCGCAATAAACATGAAGCAGTGGGAGGTGAGTTGCAAAGGAGAAGAATGCTACTCCGGAGATACTCAAAACCTACCTGGATGCCTTCCTGTGCAACTTGCTCTAGGTGAACTCCAGAGGTCCCTTCCAACCTCTAACATTCTGTGATACTGTGGGTTGAGTATGACTGCATATGTGTAACATTTCCTTATCACCCAGAGTTGCTGGGGATGTAGTTTTTGATTGCCCTGACAAATTCTCTCTGGTTAGATCCACATACTGAGTAAATGTTGAGGAAGCTCTGAAGGCAGGCATGGGGTGGTGACTACTGTCTCTGTGTCCCTATCACAGCACTCTGCTTTGCAGATGGCAGCATTTGCTAAAGAAAGGTCTCCAAATCCTTGTAATCAGGCATGTAATCAGAGATCCTTTTCTGCCTTTTTATTTCCTAATACTCTTTTTAGGCTTTTCTTGCTCTCCTTTCAAGCAGTGCCTAGCTCCAGGGGTGCTTCTACATCTAGATTTGCTTTGATATACCAGTATCCACATCCCACCAACTCTGGCCTAGATAGGACTGAATGAACAATTCTCCAAAGCCCAGGACTTCCAAAATAGCCTAGGTCAAAGCACATGGGAATTCATTAACAAATTATAGCAAAAAAAAAAAAGGGGCGGGGGGGGGTTGTTTCTGGGAAGTATGAAGCAGTTTACACTGTTGTCTGTGAGTCCTTCTGTGTTCTGTTGTTTTTTACCAGTTGGCACATTTTTCTTTTTTTTCACATCTATACTCAAAACTGATCACCCTGAATTAAGAAGACACTTGAAAAAGCAGACCTTGTAGGTTCAAGAGCTGGTATTAACCTTCTGAAGCTTTTCTCAGAGATTTGACTTTTGATAAAGACATTGTGCTACAATGAGGTACTACTCATCATCTGTCCAGTGTCCTAATGATGAAAGGACAAGAGCTACTCCAGAGGAGTGTCTTTTTCTGCAGAAAAGACTGAAAGAAGAAAAATGAACACATAAAAGAGAGTACACTGAACTGCAAAAGGGCTATTTCAGGATGTGTGTTCATGTTCCTGAGGAGCTCAGAAAACTGGGGAAAGGAGTAATTGAGTAAATGTAACTACTCTCTTCCTTGGAGTAGTGGTGGTTCATTTTTTCCATAAAGAATAAAAAGATCCAATACAATGGAAGCATACATCTGTTTATCTTATTTTGATGTGTTAGATCAAAAATGAACCTGACTCCCCACTGCAGAGCTCCAGTTTTACAGTAATATACCTCCACTGATTTTCCAAGCAGTTGGTTACACCCTTGAGTAAATGGTTGTGGAACAGCTCCAGAATATGTATTATTTATTATCCAAAGGAGAACTGTAAATGGCAGCACAAACCTCCTTTAAGAGAGTGAGGCTCTGTAAAGATTTGAATAGTTTTCATAACATTTTCCCAGTTTTGTTTCTCACCTTTCAGGGTTTGCCTATTTCAGCAAACATTCACCAAACCATAAGCTGCCTGCAAATCCCTGCAAAGTCAGAGAGAGCAGTTAGAATGATTTAACTCGAGAGCTGACACACCTCTTCTGGAAATGAGCCACTTCTAAGAGGAAAACTGTGCAAAAGTGGAGTTCATTTGCAATTTGCACCGAATGCCAATATTCTCTACGTTTGAAGGTTCTGCAACTAAATCTGATCAGAGATTTTTCCTGCAAAATATCTGTGTTTACTCATCACACTGTTCACATGATTTCCCTACTCCTTCCTTGCAACTACTAACACACTTTTTTTACTACAAAAATCAGGAAAAAAAATTCTGTACTTTCTTTATAGAAAAAATAATATAAAAGCAGGTGTGAAACTACTTTTGGGGTTTTTTTCCCCCCAAACTTCTTGGTTGCTAATTTCTGAGCTATTTACAGCATAACCTGAATCATAATACCTAAATCCTGATATGTGAAAAAAATTAACTTCAAAAAGCTTAAAGTACCAGCATGCCTTAGGGTGAGGAAAACAGTATGGGTCCAGTGATTTAAGAGATAAGAAAGGCTTTTCTGGATTAATATGTAGTGTATATTTTTTCTTCCTGCATTTTGTGCCACTTGCCAGAACTGTTTGATGCTGTGAATTAGTTGGGATTTTTAATTTCATGAATAATTCACAACTTACTGCAGTGATTCCAGAAATTCATAACACCTTATCACACATTCATATCGTGCTCAAAACCAAAGAGAATGTTGTTTTGTTTCTAGAAAGTGTTGTGATATCTTGGAGAGTAAGCGAACTTCAGCTAAACATTAATAAAAAGTCTTGTGTGCTTGCATACATTTTCTTCCTTTAATCTTCTGTATAACCCACAAGTAAACATCTTTTTTAACCATGACACCCAGTCCAATGCCACTCCATGGGCTGTGCTAAGGCCTGTTATGCCTTTCAGTGGCATTTCATCAATTTTCTTGAGGTATCAGAATTTTGCCTTCAGGGCATCAAATAGTCAGGTACTATAGTAGCTTTTGCATATCCCATCTTCAACTAAATTGAACTTCAAAAAAATCTTGCTGTTGCCTTTCCCTTCAGACATCTATAGAGACCAAGAGACTCAAATAAAAAGACAGCATATGTCAGGAAAGAAAAAGGTCCTGAAGTGGAAGTTTTACCACTGAGTGGATCAGAATTCTATCTCTGATAATGACAGTCTGAGCTAGCAGGGAATAGCTCTTCAAATACTTGAATAATGTTTCCAAGCCTGCCTTTGTGAGATACAGAAAATCCATGCTGCTCCAAGGCAAGAAAATATTAGATTCATGCAGAACAGGACAGGAAACAACATCACACAGCTTGTCTGAAATGAAAACTTAATAAATGTAGTTATGGACTAAAGAGAGAATCCTAGAAATGTGCAGCCTTACAATTCTTATTAGTCTAATATCTTGGACAAGTCCCAGAGTACAGAAGCAGAAAAGTACTAGTGTAGAACAACTCCAAGCTGATGGTTTCAGGGAGCACAGATGGGGCTTATCCTCATGTGTTATGACAGATCAGTTCCCCACCACAGACAACTTGCTAAGTTCACAGTAGGTCTCAGAATTCTGAAAGTGACAGAGTCAGCTTTCAGCACACAACCAAAGACTTGGGATTTTTCTGCCCATAGAGAAACATGTATCTGTCCTTGTGCCACAGTACCTGCAAAACAGGGTCAATGGGAAAAGTACAGAGGCCAGATCATCTGCATTTTGCTGAATCATGTACAACGCAGCAAAAGGAGAATAAAATGCAACTAAATTGGAATGTTAGCATTTCATGCTCTTTTTGCACTGGTGCCAAAACAAAGTACAAAACCCCAAATGTTTTAGTCCACAATGTCTAGCTAAATACCTGAAATCATTAGTACATAATAACACCTTAGTTACTGTTAACTCACTGTTATGAATAGCCTTTTGACTGTTTTCCATAGAGTCCCCTGTGTTTGGGGTGTCTTTCAGCAGTTAAAACAGTTTTAATACAATAACATGTTAACACAGTGAAATAAGGGAAGTTAGAGGAATTATTTGCCATCAATGACTATGACTATATTAGGCACTATTGGGCATAACAAACCCACTCTGGTGGGTAAAGAGTAGAGTTTTGGAGTCCATGTAAGTTATTTGATGAATAATTAAGAATTAGATCACATTTTTTAGTCAAAGCAAACACAGTTTTGCTCTAAAGAAACCCAGAAATCCTAGAAGAAATCTCCCTACAGCACTGCAAAGATGTCCATTGGAGCCAAGAAGATTGACTCAAACCAGCAGACAATTGAACTTTTATTCCTTTGAAAATAAAGGATTAGAAACTTGTGCACCCAGATTTGGTTTCAGATGAAACAGAGAGACAGTATTTGACTTGATAGACAGGGAAGAGAGTGTCTCTGTTCCTGTCCCTAAGAAGTTAAATAAGCCCCTAGAATAGCATTCACGGCAGGTTTTCGCTGTGTCTAAGACAGTGATAATGATGAGAATAATACATTTCCCTGGTAGGGTTCCACTTAGAACACAGTGTTCTGTTCTTGTCAATTCAGATTAAACAAGATATTGCAGGATTTGAAAAGTATAGAGGGAAAGTGCAGTGAACTATAAAGACAGAATTGTACAAAAACAGGTAAACATGTGTGTCTCAGAGGTTCAGGAAAAGCTAAAGAGATAAGATCTGGAACATGTGTACAATAAATCTGACAGATGAGGTGACACAGCTCCTGTAGCCATGTGCAAATGTACCTGTCCATAACTGTGTTCTATAAATATTACAGACAGAAACTGAATACAAATTATAGGTAAGGTTGCCCAAATGCCCATTACAAGATGTTTTCTGCGGCTTACTAAATAAGCCATTCAGATATACACTTTTATGGGTTTTATTTTTCAGACATACATGATACACTTGTCCCATTAAAGTATTGGGGCACATTTCTACTAAGGGTTTGACAGTTTCCAAGAACAATATAATGGAAATACACATTTTTCCCTATTTAGAAAATAATTTTAAAGTCATTTTACTGTCAATCTCTAGCCTTTTTCATATACTTCAGAATGAAGGCTTGAAATGCATTTGAGTTGAGTTGTTCTGCTGGTTTTTTCTATTCCCAACAAAACTTACAGTGTTATAAAAGAATCAGGGAAACTTTGATCTTACAAGGACTACCCTCACCTGATAAGGATTGTGATGGAGTTCAGCAGTTTTGGATGGACATTTTCACTGAGTCTTTCATCACAAGTCCTCCACATGGTCAAACTGTGTTTGCACTTTTCTGCAAAGCAATGTAACCTCTCAGGACCAGTTTTATCTGCAAGGAAGGCTGCACTCAGTTGCAAGAGCAAGAATGTGATCTCCCATTCCTTCTTCTCTTGGTGGCTTCCAAAGTGGGGGAAGACAGTGCCAGATGAGGGGTAGATGAGCAGCAAGTGGGAGTCTCAGTTTAGGAGAAGATCTGTACCTGGAGATGTAAGCTGAGGGTGAGAAACAGAGCTAAGGAGAGAGGCAGGGCAAAAAAGTGGGAGAAGGTGGCATACAAGGAGTCTGATTTGGAGAGAAAGAAACTGAGATGGAGAACAGGAGCTGTGTTGAATGACCACTGGGTAGGAGGAGAAAAAGGATGGAGACATATTGTCAGTATAGGAAGGATTGCCTATAGCATGCTCTTTTTCAGAGCTAGAAACTGAGCCCAGAGGACATGTCTCTGCAGTGTGTGCCAAAATACATTGTTCTGTTCCATGCTAGTCTAATCAGCTTCCTAAACAGTCATTAAGGGCTCACAGTTGCCACTGGCTTTTTCATTAGATGATACAACAGAAACCTGGGGAGCCAGGAGTCTGAACCCTGCTTAGTAAATCCCAGATCAGATTCTAGTATTATTCTGTCTGATTAGATATCTATGGGAAAAGGATGCTTTTTCCTGTGGGTGTCTTATCTGCTTATTTTTTGTTAAAAAAAAAAAACACCAAACCTTTATGCCTTTTGAAGAATATTAAAGCTTGAAAAGTCACTTCAAATGTTGAGAAAGATCAGGACTAACATTACTTGTGCAGTCTGATTTTTACAAGATCTTTAATTATAGGGTCACATATCTTCTACAGAGCCCTTGTCTCTGGACATGGATGGACAGGATATGTGGATGAACTGGGCTGTGTGGGGATTGAGTTATGGTGCCATTAGTGTCTGAGTGTGGATTCAGGCCACCCTGATTACAAAGCAAAGTACATGCATTTAAGACACTTGCTCTGGGAGCTTAAGGACACTCAGTGATGAAGGTTAAAGGGTGAAGATTAAGTCAGCAATATATAGTAGATACCTTTGCTTAACAGCAAATATTCCCATATTTGAATTAAATTAATGGTGTATGTTTCATTTTTATCTGCAGGCTGCCTTCTTAACCATCATTAACTGTCTCATTTCCAGAGTCATGCCAGCAATTGGTCCTGTGGAGAGTTTTTAAGAGGATATCCCATTATACACAACAGCATATGTCCATTAAGTCACTAATTGACAAGATGTCTGTCCAAATTGCTCATTTCTCTTGAATGAAACATTTTACCCAACAGATCCAGAAACCTCTACCCAAGACCTGGGTAGGTAAAACACATTTTCTTTCCATTTGAAACAGAATACTGAACTCTAGGAGCTGAGTTCAGCTTCCTCCAGTTATCCTTTTTTTTTTTTTCTTAAATTAAAAGAAATGACAAAATAAAAGAAGACCCAGAAAGAACATAAAAACTTATTTCTGTTTTCTGTCCCTTTCTGTCCACCCAGCTGTATTCAAAACTACAGCTGGTACAGAGCCCAAACAAATGTTGCTGCAGAGAAATATGTCCATTTTAGTGGAGTAGCTTGTGTGATTTCTCATAAATGCTTTACAATAATGACAGCCACAGCTCGGAAGCTATCATGATCTTTTTCCCTGGAGAGCAATATGTGAACCATACTCAGTGTTTAACCTTTTCTGAGAGGGCAAATGAAGCAGGAGTCAGGCATAATCAAGAACTGGAGGGAGGAAACTCTATAATCAAACATGATTTTTAAAAAATGTCATTCAAATAGTTTGTTCTGGTTTGTTTCAAAGGGTCCTTGATTGGTTTGGGTGGGAGGCAGGGGGAGTAAAGAGAGGGGCGGTAGTTGTAAAACACTTCATAAAACAGATCTAAAAAAAGAAAGCTGTTCCACATTAATTTCCATACTGACCATACACTTACCTCAGCTGACTGAATCAGGGAGCTCCCTTTGGAAGCTCTTTTCCCCACACAGGGCATAGTGAGACTATCAGTTTTGTCAGGCACACAAGCTCCACCTGCATATGTCCATGGTGCTATAGCTCACTGGGGATCTGCTCCTGCATTTGGCCTTGCAACAGCAAAGTCATTGGTAGCTCTTGCAACTGTTTTCAGTGCATGCAAGATGAAACCACTTAAATACGCAAAGTATCTGTGGACATCTCTAAACTTGAAAGAAAGAGCTCAACCTCTAAATGAATGATGCTGGATTCATTTGCAGTATACTGCAGTATAGTATGTTAATGGTAGTCTGTCTTCAACGTTAAAGAGCACATAGGAGTTTCTAATCTGAATATAGATCCTTCATTAACTCACTGCTGAGCATGAGCCTTTGTGTCTGGAACAAAG
This sequence comes from Bucco capensis, assembly GCA_013396975.1. NCBI lineage: Eukaryota > Metazoa > Chordata > Aves > Piciformes > Bucconidae > Bucco > Bucco capensis. Next base: position 177,816 of record VWZO01013342.1, on the reverse strand, counting down.
TGGTGCTGCAGCAGCCAAATACATATGAAAAACCTATAATGGCCATTGCTAGTGTGTTTTACCCTCAAAAATCCGAGCTATTGCTATATATTTAGCTTGTTACAAATAAATATCTCACATCTAATTTGACATTAAAATTGTGGTAGTCATTGTACTGAGGGGGATTTATTTGGTTGTTGTTGTTGGGTTTTTTTTCCCCTTAAGTGCTAAGGAGGCAAATGAGAACATAATTACATTGTCAAAGTCAATAATAGCAAGCAGCCTCTGTCAGGTCTTGCTGTGCTCAGCACTGTTTCTCAGGAACTGCTGGGGAGCTCTTCCGCCACCAATCCATTTGGCTCCATTTAAGAACTGAGTACAGGAAGGTAGTTATTGTACAAGATTAGTTTCCTGTATGCTGCAAATTGGCAGTAGCAGAAAAATACAGGATGGATTTATTAGCTTGCAAGGTCAGCTAATAAAAAGAAAACTATGGAACTCGGACTGTTGTTTACTTTAAGTCAGATCACTTATTAGACTTCATGCAAAATTTAAACTAGTTAACTCTTGCGTTCCCAGCTTGCAAAATCAGCACAGAACAAAAGAAAGAAAAGCTTTATTACAAAACCTGGTCCAGATGTACACATTCAAGGAATTTAGCAGGGTTAGAGTGCACTGCTTTAAAAAAAAACAAACAAACAAACAAACCTGTTCCAAACGCACAAAGCTTGAGATCCATAGGCAAATGTAGCAGTTGTGATTTGTCATTACTGCAGAAAGAATAAGAGGATAAAGATGATCCTATAATATTTCATACATGCATTAAGCACTAGTATGAAGTTTTAGAATAGATTGCTGTTGCTACTAAGGTTGAGATTTTGGCCTAAAAACACCTTATTTGACGTTTAAGAGGAAAAAAATCACATAATTTTTTGACAAAATATAGTGTTTGAAGATGATAACATCATGAAGTTCTTGGGTAACAATATATGTTGTAAATTTGATTTATTGGTGCCTTTTCTTGCCACAGACTGGAAATGGACTGATAAAACAGTATAATCATTTCAGAAAAAAGTAACTCTATGCTTCAAACAGCAGATAAAAGGGGTCACTTCAGCTTGAGTTTCTCCAGAATCTGAACACACACACACACACATACTCAAAACAAACACAAGTGAAATCTGGATAAAAAGGGATTTTGAACTCTGCTGTAATACCTGTACAATAAACTAGATTAGCAATGAGAAATTCCAAGTCATCTGAGTGTTTAACTGTTTTTTGGTTTGGTTTTGGTTTATTTTTTTTAAAGCTCCTAACTCTGTTGGGTAGTCATAGCAGTTAAGTGCCAAACTTCCTTTGAAGTATATGAGGCACCCATTCACAGCATTGTTTCCTAGGGGAAAGATCTAGGGTGAAGCCTTTAGGCACATTAATGCAGGCACTTTTCAGCACCTTAGCACACCTAACCTGTTGTCAAGGGTTAGGTCTGGGCTGACCACTAATCCAGTTACAGATATTCTGTATTACCCTCTCTACTCCCACTTACTGAGGGATCACCAAGTGCTTCTGAAGAGCACCAAAGGGAGAAACAATATGCCTGTGTTAACCACTGACTTCTTGCTGCAAGGTATAAGGTGGAACAATAGAACACATTACTTGCCTCTCTTTACTGAGTCTTCATCTTATCCAGGAATCATTACTCAATTCTGTCCCTTTTAAATATGTAGATCAGTGTCTTTGCCTCCAGTCTCTCTGCATACCATGGTTGCATCCCTGGAAAGTACAGTGGTTAGAATTTTGATAGAGAGCAAACCATTAATATCTTTAAAATAAGAATTAAAGTAATACAGAGGATGCATGAAGGGTGAAGGATGGAAAAATAGGTTTATGATGACAGTTGGCGGATCAGAGTACTAAAGGACAACAGTAGATAGTGTAGATTAATGTACTTTTTCGCACTGTGGGAGACAGAACTTTACTCTTCTTGGGCTCCCATCTCCCAGCAGGGTATTATAACAGGACCCAGGGCAGACTGATCCACCTTTGGGAATGGGCCACATTTTCTGGCTGAGAAAAACTAGGACTTCAGTTGCTTACGCTATTGTCTGTCTGCTATTCTGTTGGGTATATACTCCCCACCCTGGAAGGAATATTGAGGAATGTTTTGCAAATGCTGGTCCAGCACCAGAAAGCTTTTACTTACATACATATTCCTGCTCACTGAGGTTGCCCACCAAAATAAATAAAACCACTCATTTGAGAGTCACCTCTCAGAATGAGAGTTGAGCACAGCCTGCTGTCCACCAGAGCCACAGAAGGCAGGAGGGAAGGATGACTTTGCCCACCTCTCTCCATCCTGCCAAGCAGGGACCTTGGAGCAGGATGGGAGTGAGCAAGAGTGCCCTTTCCCTGTTCTCTTCCAGAAGGAAGTGAAATGGAATCTTGAAATCCTACCATAGTGACCCACACTAAGGCATATAGGATTTTAACCAGTAATTTAATCTGGGTAAGGCTTAACAATGTAGACAAGCTGCTCTATGGCAGGAAGTAGGATAAACCTTCCTTGAGCCACTGTGTGAAACACAGTGATTCCCTGTTTGGGTGAGAGCAACTGTTCAAAGTCTGCCTCTGTCAGAGAGGAGAGCCACAGAAGAAGTTGTCTTGCCTAGTCTCCAGGATAGTCAAGTAATTGTGAGCAAGTAAGAGAATCAGCAAAGGGTTTGCGTTCACCTGAGTGAAGATTGCACAATTCTTCCTTCCTAGTGTTTAGTTATCTTGGTTGTTACAACTAAAGTAGGTGAAAACAAAAGCTCTAAGGGAACAAGAGGTTGATCGTTTTTAATCCTAACACAACCTGCCTTTTAAATTACAAGCTAAATCCAAGTTTTATCAACCTCTGGCCCATAGTCTTGTTGAGATTTTTCACATTCCTTTGCCAGCCAGTTTAATTAGAAGTTTCAGGCTTTCATGGTCTAAGGGCCCACTTTGAACTGTTGGGGTCAGCAGAGTTCAAAAGAAAGGAAGAAAACTCCCAAGTCTGAAACAGAAACAAGCCCCAAACCTTCATCCAGCTTCATAAATGCTAAGAAAGTTTGGATCTGCAGACAGAGATTGAAGTCTGAGTTTGTAGGCAGAAGGGAAAGTTACATTTTTCACACCACAGGGCATCTTCACATATTGTGAAGCTGATCACCCTTTCCACAAATCCAGCAGATTTCCACAAATCCAGCAGATCTGCTCCAGAAATATTTAGTCTGGAAAAGAAAATATAGCCACTTTTCTTGCTTGCTTAGTCCACCACAAGGCTGAATACTTACACCTGGTGAATTTTTGTTAGCACTGCTGAGGTATACATATTTATGTGGGGGTGCTGAGCTACATGGAGTCATGCCAGTCATCGTATGTGACAAATATTAGCACTACCTTCTTGTTTGTAATTATGACTTGTCACATTTCCCACAAAAAAAAAATAGAACATAAAAAATCAAAATAACAAACTCAAAAATCCTCTTTTACAATGCACTGCATGGTCAGTGACCTGTTTGCACATACCTACCCAAATTGTTACAAGTGACATGTCTGGTTTTTAAATTCCTTGTGTTTATAGAGTAATGAGGGACATGATAAACTCGGGTGACAGCATTTCTAGTATTATTCAAAGAGTACAATATAAAGATTTATTCCTACCCACTAGTGCAGAAACACAGAGCTACATGAATAAAAGAATGAATACACACACTGTAAAAAACCCTCATCCCTCCAGGCAAGATTAGATGTCTGGTTAAATTCTTCTGCATAAAGTCCATCATGCATAGCAGTACACACTCTGCATACAGAGAAAACACTCTCCCCATCCCAGGAAAGGGGCTGAACCATACCAACAGGGTGTGAGTCACCACCCAAGATAGTCAGGTTTGGGACTTCTTTTACCCATTCCCAATTCACAATTCCCTGCCTACTAGAAGTGGTTATACCTCATGTTTATCCTGAGCCAAAGTACCTGAAGCAAAGTACAAAGTATCGTTGGTACATAAAGGCCACTATGTTACATCAAGATACATTTGCTGTAAACACTGATGGACTAGAAAATGTTACAGTGTAAGAGTAGAGCTCCATCCCACAGCTGGGGTCAGAGCAAGTTTAGCAGAATCCCTGTGTGTATACCAAGGTTTTGTGGCTTTTCCTGTCAGAGCTGTATCTATCATATTTAGCACTTGTTGCTCCCACGGGTGTTTATCTAACTAGAGTCCATATTGTTACCTGGCTTATGGACAGGAGAACAGCCACAGTAAAGTCATCTAGCTGGAGATGGAAAACCCCTAGAATGTTGCAGTACCATTACTGTCATCCCAGTTTTCCTGATGAAAGGGCTTATAAACTCTCCCAGCCTGTAAGAAGGAAGACACTCAGAAGTATGCATCTTTTGGCCCCCAAAACATACACAGCAGCTAAAGCCAAAGAAAAGGAATGGAAAGGCTAAGGAAAGATGTTGATTGAAAGAGATATTGAGGAATAATTGGAGCAGAGGAAAGGGGAAGTAGTAAAATTCTTGTCACAGTCCAGACTAGTCGCATATGTCCAGTAAAAAAGATGAGGAAATGATGTAAATGGTACAGAGGAAAGGGTTATGCTTTTATCCCTTTGTATTTATCATTCTCCTCTTCCTTCCTGTACTCCCTTTCCCCCTCCCCCCTTTTTTTTCTTTCACAATAGATTGTCCTATTGATATAATATCACAGATGTAAATTTAAATAAAAAACCAGATCAAAACAAGATCTTAGTAACTGTAAAGCTGATCTGTCCTGCTCTGTGGAGAAATGTGCAGCAAGCTGGCCCCTAAAAATACTACAGAGAGCTGTGACTCATGCTCACAAGCATTGGCTGATCAATGGAAACTTTGAGGAGTCTTTTGTAGGTATTTGTGTATGAGAACATGCACATAAGAGAGACAAAGAGCAGGAATGTGTTGCTATTAGATACCTCCCTGTGTCCTGATGAATCCGATGTGTGAAGGTAGTGTTTAATTCTGCACTCCAGAAGGCCTGCTGTGTTCTTCCTCTGGTACAATTGGGTTGGTTCTCTTATCAGAGCATATGTTAATAGCTTTATGCTACTTACACTGAGAGCTGGAAATTGCTAAGAATTTCAAAGCTCCACCAGGGAGCAAATAAGAATGCTAGATGCCCCAGAAACACTCTACAGAGATTCAGCATTTAGCTGCTTTTTTACCTTTAGACTGTTTTTTTTTCTCAAGCACTTACTGTTTTCCTTCAACCTGCAGGGACACCTATTTTCAGCAACATCTCCTGGTGCAGGAAGAAAAAAATGCTATTCATAGTCACCTATATTAATTAACTGACATTAAAATCTACTTCTAAAATAACATCAAATTAGTACAGCAGAACAGCATATTAGCTTGAACACATCAAAGTGCTGAATGAAGCTGCTCAGCATCTGTAGTAAAGCACCTTATATTCTTGATTTGTAACTCAAAATAAAGAAAAAAGTGATTTGTACAGTACTTTTGGCAGCTTTTGTGTTTTCTGACATATATTTCACCTCTTTATTCCTGTCACAGAATACTGTATTTATATTATGAAAGCCTTTGGAATAATGACTATGTAGAATGTGTATCAGGAAATATCAGTAAATACAATCAAATACTGCACAGTTGCATTGGAGCTCTTTCTCAGATAATTAATGACATAATGTGATCTACAGTGGCATATTTCTTTCTGGCTTTTCAGCATTTCATACTTCTTGATCACCCATGGCTAAAGTCATTCCTGGGAAGAAAAAAACAAATAAATAAAAAGCTTCTTCAAAAAGTGATAACTTTGTGAGACATAACCCCTGAGTGATTTCATGGACATGCATTTAGAAACACAGCACAGGCTAACAATGTCAGCTGATGTGATATGGAAAAAAATAGTTAATGATGCCAATTCTGTCAGGTTTTAAGAAAAACTAGGAAGCATATGAATGCTGCACAAGAGCATTATCTGTGACAGTGGTGGATAGAATGAACTCACATGCAGCATCCTTGCATGGATTACTTCCTCTCAGCACAGGGTAAACTTCATTAGATAAGGAAAATGGTTCTCTTCTAAGAAAACAGCATCAAATTCTAGGAATTTTATAGAATCATAGAATGGTCCAGGTTGGAAAGGACCTTAGAGATCATCTAGTTCCAACCCCCTGCCATGGACAGGGATGCCAATCACCAGACCAGGTAACCCAGGGCCACATCCAGCCTGGCTTTGAACACTGCCAGGGATGGGGCATCCACAAGCTCTCTGGGCAACTTGTGCCAGTGCCTAACCACCCTCTGGGGAAAGAACTTCCTTCTAATTTGTTACCAAAACATTGGCTAACTGAAGTCCATTTAACATCTACCTACATCAATTAACCCATCTGCAAAAATGAAGGAATTGCACCTCACTGTGATATCACCTTGCTCAGCCCCTGTCTAGTTTAAATAATTTTGAGATTTAGTGTGTTTATCAGCATTGAAAGAAGCCTCATGGAAGTGTAAAACAACTAAAAAAGAAGAAAGCTCAGAGCTTTAAAAAAGACTATGTACTTTACTTTGTCCAAATAAGTACTTTGATAGTCTTCACATTAAAAACAAGCTTAGTAATTCCCCTGCTCAGCTCGATTTTCTCCGAAATTAAAAAACACCAGAATACAGCTGAGAAAATAGTCTCTGGCTAGCTGTACTTTGTTTACATTTTATTTCTGTGGATCAGCTGCAAAACAGAGTGTTAATGCTATGCATCATTAATGAACCTTTGTACTAAGGACAGGGAGTTTATGAAGACCAAAGCCTGCAAATAATATTGGACTTCATAACTAAGTCAGCACAGTAGGACTAAAATGCTTTATTGGATCCTATTCACAAAAGGTCTATGCTGTACTGATGATATCTTCCCTTTCACTTAATCATTTTTATGAAGACAAGCCGAGCCCCTACTGCAAACTCCCACCAGAGAGCTTAGCAGCCTAAATGATACTTCACTGAAGCTTCAGAAAGTCTCTTTGTTCTGGAAAAGATATACTAAATCACAGCAACCTTACCCTCTTGGTTTCTTATTTGCTTCAGAAGGTATTTGTCTCCACTCTTCTTTTGGGGGATCATATGCATGAACAGAGACATTATTGAAACATATCTGTCATTCCTCTGTATTGCCACAGCCTTCACTGTCTTTAGATAACTCAGTAAGTGCAAAGTCATTTATTTGCATTTCCTCAGGGCAAGAAGTTTAGTAACAAGGTTTTGTAACCTAGGTGACTTCCATTAGTAATATTATAACATCACTTTTATAGTCTACAGACACCATGGCGTTTGTCATTGTCACAAATGTCAATAGCTCTCTTCCAATTTTTTACAGTAGTTGGACCATTCAAGTATTTTTTACTTACCCAAGGATTCCTTTACTTGAATCCTTGCAAGAGCAGGAGTCTGAGGAATTTGACAGGACATCATGTCTGGACTAGGGAATTAAACAAGTCTTGAGCTGTGCTCTGGCATCGAGACCAACCGGCCTACAACTGATCGTGTTCATACACCTGAATGCTCTTGGCCTCCAGAAGAACTTGTTCACACCCAGATGGCCTATGGGAAATGATCCCAGCCCCATAAAGCTCCTAAGCCATTCCCAGAGACTGGGAGAGGTGCCAGCTGGTTTAAGCCAGAACCATTCCCCAGCAGGCACTCCAGCAATTCACTAGGGCAAGCAGGCTTTGGACTGCTAATAAAGACATGGGCTTTGGTTGCTCTGAGCTTGCACCTCAGTTCTCTGCCATGTGTTTCAGGGGTACTTCAGTGGAACATTTTGAACCTTGAGATAATGAAAAACATAAGGTGTACAAGTGTAATAGTAGTGGGAAGAGGCAGCTGGGGCATAGAGGGACCCAAAAAAATCAGACAGTCTTTCCATACTAACAAAAGACACATCGTGCCTTGGAAAAGTAATGGAGAGTAGCAATACTGCAGCTTAAAGCTTCTTGCTAGTATAGTGTAAATCACTAGCAGGCTTTCACATGCACAAAGGTGCAGGAAAGCATCTCTAAGGAGCTACAGTGCATTCAGATCACAAAGGGAATACCCCATGAAGTGCACCACGAAAGAGATTTCATTCCCTGTTGAAGGGCAAGAAGAAATGCGTGCACTGTTGTGCAGAAAAATTCTTCACAGAAGTATTCATTTTAATTAGCTTTTTGTAGTTATCCTCTTCAAACAACACTAAAAGTGGCTTCTGACAGCAGCAAAACTGCTTCTGCATTTATTAATTGATGACAGTATAAAGGAAAGTAATTAAAAATTCCATGAAGCCATTCATTCTGACTGTCCCATGTGTGGCAGGACATTCCTTCCCACTGTGCTAAAATTAACTGTTTCAGAGAAATGTATAAACAATGCAAATACAATCAATAACATCCTCATCTGCCAGCAGCATTGCCAAGGGCCAGCCAATCTAGGCAGCACTGGGACTGACCACTCAGATTACTTTCAGTAGATTGACTCCTGGTGATCAATATCAAATATTTAACACATGTACCTTCTGCTTTGCTCAAGCACTAAGAGGAAAGACTGAAAGCAGTTTGCTGTGCAGTTCTGTCTCATCACTGGATTTATTTTGTCATGAGCATATTAGAATCACAGAATCATTACAGTCAGAAAAGACCTCCAAGATCATCAAGTTAATCTATCACCATCATACCACTTAATCATGTCCCTAAGTACCACATCTACATGTTTTTGAACACCTCTGGGGGATGGTGACTCCACCACTTCCCTGGGCAGCCTGTTCCAATGTCTAACAACTCCTTCTGTGAAGAAATTTTTCCTCATATCCAATCTAAAGCTCCCCCGGTGCTACTTGACACTATTTCCTCTTCTCCTCTCACTGATAACCCAGGAGAAGAGACCTATTGCCACCTCACTCCAACCTCCTTTCAGGTAATTGTAGAGAGATAAGGTCTCCCCTGAGCCTCCTCTTCTCCAGACTAAACAAACCCAGTTTCCTCAGCCACTCCTCCTAAAACTTACTCTCCAGACCCTTCACCAGCCTTGTTGCCCTTCTCTGAACTGGTTCCAAATAACCTCCTGAGTTTGATCCCCACATTCCACAGATTTTACAGGAAAATAGCTGGTGAAATCTTAAAAAAACCCCTCTATCTGTGTGAGTATTATTATCATATATTCCTAAAGTCTGACATCTGCTTTGGCAGGCACTGTGAGTAGCCTGCTCTTGTTATTTTTTTTTTTATAGTAATCCCATTACCTTTTCTAGTGATCAGGGCAGTCTGAGTCTGCCCAGCTGATTAGCTATTATTATGTCAAAATACTTTGTAATCCTCTCTGATCTCTTCTTAGCAGCGATGCCAGGGCACTGATACTCTCGTTTGAATATGCTCAGACATGCAGTCACAGGAACAACACAGCATGCTTACTGGTTTTCTAGTTTGATTTCTTTATGTCCAAAATCACAGGCCAGTCTAAAAAACAGTATTTGCTGCTTTTAACTTTCCACAGGGGGAGAACAGACTGGGACATTGCTACCTGGGGCACAGGGGAGAGAGGATTCAGAACTCCCTGCGTCTCTGGTTCTCGGCTGCCCACCTGTTTCCTTTGCTTGGGTAACAATGTGTGGGAGAAGCTACTCACTTATGTCTTCCCTTGGTGTGGAGCTGGGGTCCTGCTCTTGGATTCAGGATGTGGAAAGCAAGCTCTGATGCTCTAATCCTCAGTGTTTATATTTCTTGTGTTTCTGTGCCTCAGAATAAGTAAATCAGTTGCTGTGCTGCCTGGAAGTTACTGTTGGGTAGCTGCATCCCAAGTCTTATCTCAGCCACAACAAACAAAAGATACAACACAAGGGGAAGAAAACAAACAAAAATTAAGATCAAATCTAGGAATACAAAAACACTGCAGTGCCAAACTCTCCTTTGGTAAATCAGCACAGATTCATCGTTGTTTACATCAGCTAAGCAGAAGAATGGAAACTGCTGACAGAATGGGAGCTCAGAGGCACATGAGTCACCACTCATTGAATTTCCATACTCGCGTGACCTACTAATGTTGTTGGGGCATTCAGCAGAAGATGCTGCTTAAGATGTTTTTTCTTCCTAATAAATGAATTTTTGCGTTCAGAGTGCATACAGGAGGTTTCCAGAAAGCTTTCTAATAGTGAAGAAACAATTCAGACTATCAGCTTGAAATCAGTAGGCCTGCATCTCAGGCTAAAAACTATTTGCCAGGGAGATCTGCTAGGGTAAAAGAGTCTGCTAAGGAAAGCAGTGGGAATTTCATATCTTGACACATCACAAGCTACCCTGGATGAAGCACTAGTACATGCATAAGGAGAAACAATCTTGCTTTTCACAGGGAGATAAGTTCAAACACTGAGCTGCTGAGATACTTCGGAGACAAGTGTGATGTGAGGTCTAAAATAAACAGAGCACTTCATTGCACTATCAGTAATGAACTGGGGAAAACTATCCTGGTGGTTGTACTCTGCCAATGGAGCTCTATCCTGTAAAATACTGAACACTAAGTTCCTGTTAGAGACAATATATAGTATTTTCTAGGGGAAAAGAAGAAGTATCTCTGCAATTTAAAAAAATTACCTAGGTAATTGTGCTTCTGAAAAATAACTGAAGAGCAACAACACGAATTAAAAATCCACCACCAAAACAGTGTATTATTTTAAAAGACACTCTTTTCCTTAGTGTATGTTTCAGTTGTCTCTGTATAAACAATTCAGTCACCCTTAGTTTCAGCACGTTATTTCAAACGGGATTTTTTGTTTGTATCAATACACTAACTGATTCGTAAAAATTGATTCAATGTGCAAAAAGTTTTAGGCACTAATTTGGGTTCATATTTCATCATTTTTAGCAGGTCTGACTCTAAGCATCAAAAAAAAAATAATCTGCTTTAGAAGAAGTTGAGATAAACATTTCAGCCATTTAAAAAACCTCAGTGAACAGAATTTGAAGGTAGAATGTTGGACTGGCTCCTGAAGTACTTACATATCATTTGTGGAATTTCTCAATACAAAACATTTATCCTAAAAAAGCAGATAATCATACCATGTCCTCTCTTATTTCCTAATCCTTCAGTAATACTTATGGTTGCCTGCAAAGCCTTTCAGAGAATACAGGAAAGACAGAATAACATATTTTTTGCTGTAATTAAATGTGAAATCAGGAGCTTAAGAAGTAATAGACACAGAGGTGAGAAATCTGTTTCCATTTGTTCTGCTTTGTCATCATTTTTCTTCAGATAAGAGTAACCTTCACTGGCAACTAATTTATCAGTGATTTTTTACTTAAACTTATACTTCCAGTCGTAGACTTTGTCAGATACAAACCATATTGTTCTGACTTAAAGTTACAACATAATAATGTAGAGCATTTTGTGAAATAAATAGAAGTAGCAGTTATACAACTTCTTTGCATCATTCATAAAGAACAGAGAAATCAGCAATTCTCTGCTAAGGCACTGAAATGGAAAATATTTCTCAGATCCTTCCAGCCACAACATACATAGGTATAAGCCTTAATATTTCTGCACCATCATGACAACAAACTGAAATAGCCCCTGAAACCTTTCAGCCTTGTTAAAATTGTCTTAAGCAGGTCCTTGTCCCAGACCATAGTTCCCACTCTTGCACTAAAGCTCATTATTCCCCTAGCTGTGCCTACACAAGTATGCCTGTGATCACCTGCTTCTGCAGTGGTGTCAGTAGCACAAGGACAAGAAATATCAGTTACAGTCATGTATTTCCATGGCAAAAAAATACTATCTGAAGTAAATCTTTGATTATTTGTTTTTAATTGAAAGAATGCTAATATCTTGTGCTAGAAAGATGTATCATTCTAACAATACATGACACTGATTTCCTGTCACAATCAAGTGATCTACTGGTGTGACAGTAGATCAGAACATTTGTGTTGCCTTTGCAGCAAAACAAAAATAAGTTATTTACTCTGTTTTCACATTTCTTACTATATTTTTTTGTCAACATTATTTTGATGTCACTTTAGATTTACTTTAATAATCTGCTCCACTTGTAAGCAGACATCCATCTCACAGTCTACTGTAACCAACAGAGACACTGCATTTTTCTGCTTCTTCCACAAAATGACAGCTTCTGACTTTATGGGTATGACCCAGCTTCTCATCAGAAGGTGACCACTAAGTCAGTGGTCAGCCACACTCCACAGGAGATTATAAGAAGTCAACCAGCTGAAAATACAGAGATTGTGTCTCCTCCCAGTCTCAGATCCCTGTCGCTTCTATCTGGTTTGCATTGCGCTGGACCAATTTATCCCAGATACCCACATATATAACAAGCAGCAAGGATTGTTCCCAAGCAGCAAGTTTTTAGCCTGTATTAGACATACAAAAAGTGGCACTCTCCAAGTACCAGAAGTTGAGTATAGAAGAGAATCTAGTAACAGTTCTCCTGGGAAATACATTCCTTTTTTAGCTTTTCACATTTCAGCAATGATTTGATCATTTCTATATAAAGTCTGAAAATAAATATAACAACTTCTGTGCTGAAAGGAGTTACATAAAATGTAAACTGCTGTTAGTTGTTGGCAAATATATGGACCTTGATTTCAAGCCATAATATGGCACTGAATGAAATGTCATTCAGTAAAGGTAGCTTAGATCAAATCACCCAAATGTTGCTCTGAGCAACACTCCTGCATGGAAACAGGGAGGCTCCAACCACATTATTTTTACAATTAATGTTTTACCTCTGTGCTCTGTCATCCTTCTGTTAAGGTTTAGAGCTGGGCTGACCACTAAACCAGTGACAGACATTCTCTATTGCCCCCTTTTCCCCCACCCACAGGAAGGGAAAGAGAATAAGAAAGAGACTTGTGGACTGGAAAAGAAAACTAAAACTATTTTAATGAAAATAATAAGGAAATTAAATACATATATATACAAATCTATAAAAAATTAATACCAAATCCAAACCCCCACCTTGAGAGCAACTACATCAGTGTCACCACTAATGCTGTGGCAGAAGGTCTCAACAGCAAATGGCAGACTCAGGGGGTTGGAAGCTGGAACTGGATTGAGCAGCTCATGGATCAGAACTGAAGGCAGAACAGACAAAGCCTTCCTCAGATGCCAGCCATTGAAGAGCAAGACCAGAAGAGCTTAATCCTCATGATCCCTCAGCTTTGTATCGAAAATGATGTCTATGGAATGGAATACTTGTTGGTTGGTTTAGAGTCACCTGAACCCTCTGCTCCTCCCTGCAGGTACAGACTTTTACTCCTCACCATGGTATGCAAAAATCAGCTTGGATGAGGCTCTGAGCTACCTGGTCTCATTAAAGCTGTCCCTGCTCACTGCAGGGGGTCTAGACTAGATGACATTTAAAAGTCCCTTCCAACCCAAACCATTCTATGATTCTTTGAAATTCTTACCCAGTATGTTTAATGGTTTTTCTCTGCAACTTAAAGCATAAGTTCTAAAGCTTTCATTTCCAGTGAAAAGTAGCATATCACAAGTAGTCCAGTGATACAGGCCTAGATGTGAATGCCTGGACACTACAATGAGAAATGCTGTTAAAAAATTGCTTTTATCATTGTAGCTGTTCACCAACACAAGCTAACTAGACCATAGCCACAGAAAACTGAAAATATTTTACAAATAGGTTTTAAACAGTCAGTGTAGACTACACTTGCATGAGCACCTACAACCACTGAAGTTGATCAGTGCCTCCTGCCCTAGCAAGTCTTCTCAAGTAGGTGTTATCAGTCATTTGAGTGCTAGGTAATTGCAGAGAGATCTTGAATCTTTGAAGCTATTTGTTGTTTCCTAGCCTCAGCAAAACTCCACAAGTTTTAAATTCATCTCCACTTCTGAATATTGTCATCCCTTCAAGCAACAAGCAGAGAACTCTTCTCACCTCCTAGCTAGTGGGTTCCTGAGGATGGCAGAAAGCTGAATATGAGGTTGTGGTTTATACAGATAATTATCTGAAGTCATAGTGACCTTTGTTGAAAGCTGCACTGAAGAATAAAGCAGCATTGTATAAACTATGCATCCTTAAGAGAAGGCAAATGCACATAATGGCATCAAAGCCCATTAATTCCTAATAGATCCTGTCACAAAGGGGATCTTTGCTATTAAATGACTAATTCAGTCTGCTGGGTTATTTCTTTCCCTAAAATTCTACCTTACCAATCATTTTCATACAAAAAGGCCTATTACTTCTGATTTTCAGGATTTTTTTAATGTGCATATTTAAAATCTCATGAATATTCTGAGGGCTTCACATGTGGAGGTCAGCAAGGGACTGTGCTAGCATTGCCCTCTTTAATATGTATATTAGCCACTGGTGGTTGGGGAGATTACTAAGTGTACAGCATAAGCAATTTGCTGAAGCCACAACTCTCTGCTTCCCTGCCTTCAAATGTAGATGAAAGAGGGTTTTCCTTTACCCTGCAAAACACACTCTCTGTGAGACTGGAAGTCAATCCAGCTAAGGAACAGGTATTAGAAAGATGCAAAAATAAAAGAGAGTGAAAGAGGTAAAATGAAAAATAGGAAAAAATAGTATTAATGTTAGTCAGTTAGCTATATGTTGTTTATTCTCTTCATTATAGGTTTCCTTGCAACATTGATAGAATACAAATTGACACCAAATTCATGTAAATTTATGTAAATGTATATATAAATGAGTTGCAGCCCTCAGGCTGCTGGCAAGTTGCCACCGTGGCTCTGAGCAGAGCAGAGACTTTGCACCACTGTAGAACTCTGAGAGGTGTTATTGTGAACTACAGGGTGGTTTTCTGAGAAACATTAGTAGCTCTATCAGTTTCTACATGGAGTTTGCCAGAGGCAAAAGAAATACCACTTTGTGAACTTTTGGCTTCTTATCTGAGTTAGTAATAGCACTGAGCCTAGAAATAGCTCATGGGTGACCATTACAAACTCTTTCACTTTCTCAGCAGAGTTTATCATTACAGGANATTTTTAAACGAAGATTGGATGTGGCACTGAGTGCCATGATCTAGTAAATGGATTAGAGTTGACAGAGGGTTGGACTTGATCATCTCGGAGGTCTTTCCAGCCCAATCAATTCTGTGATTACTGTGAGACAGAAACACACAGCTCATGGACATGATAAACTTCACTGGCATTTGCTTAGAATCTGTAATAGCCATGAACTCAGAAATAGCTGGTTGAAGACCATTATAAACTTATTTGGCTTCTCAGTGGAGACTTTCTCATAGCCATGAACACAGAAATAGCTGTTTTACAATCATTGAGATCTTTGTCAACATGTCCTTTAGGAGTATCTGGTTGTAAACCCAGGAAGAGTTAGTTCACAATTTTTACACTTTTTTTTTTTTACTTATCCTTACTGAAAGAGAGCTGTGTAGCCAATAATTTGCTAGTAGCAAGTAAAGCCACCATACGGGCTTACTTAGCCAGTCTGGGATAATGCAGCAGAATAAAATATAACACATTAAAGTAGATGGCAGGACTAGAACTGGGGAGCTTTCCAAAGCTTGTGGCTTATATCTGATCATTTACTATCTATCTATCTGTCATGGTATTTAGTCCCATTGGATTGGCTTTCACAGAATCCCATCCCATCTCCATTCACAAGGGGAAAGAAAGCACAACTCTGGGGTGGTGTCACAGACAATAACAAGAGCAAGGATGGGAGGTACTGGTCTGAAAGTTGGATGGGCTTTTCAGGGAAGAAGCTCTTCCTTTTTTTCCATATAAAGGATCTCAGGATGGCTATGACACCTCTATGGTCTGTCTTCAAAAATACCTGTGGCCAGGACTATAGAGATACTTTGTAACTGAAGACTTACTGAGTTTAGCTGGTTGTCTGTTGACCACAGAGCCACATTAATATAGCTAAAAATGGTATGTGTTTGTCTGAGTGCAGACCCTCATCCTTGGCCCTCAAAAACTCATACACAAGTGTATGCCTCAACCACAGCATGACAGGAAGGAAATCTGTTCACAGCACTTTTGAATCTCTGCAAAACCACAGGTCTTTGCAAAAATATCATAGAATTGTCTTGATCTTGAAAGGCCTTTCCAGTCATCAAGTCCTGCCATTAACCCAGCAGTGCCAGGTGACCACTAAACTGTGTCCCTAAACACCACCTCTACACATCTTTTAAACACCTGCAGGCTGGTAACTCCACTATTTCTCCACTGCTTCCTTGGGCAGCCTGTTCCAATGCTGGACAACCTTTTTGATGAAGAAATATTTCCTAATGACCAATAAATCTTCCCTGGCATAACTTGAGGCTGTTTCCTCTTGTTCTATTGTTAAGAACTTCTTCCCTTTCAGGTAACACATGACAGGACAAGAGGAAATGGCTTCAAATTGTGCCAGGGGAGGTTCAGATTGAATACTAGGATGAAGTTCTTCACCAAGAGGGTTATCAGGCATTGGAACAAGCTGTTCAGGGAGGTGGTGGACTCACCATCCTGGGAACTGTTCAAAAAAACATGTGGACATGGTTTAGTGGTGAGCATGGTAGTGTTGTGTGGATAGTTGGACTCAATGACTTCAGAGGTCTTTTCTAACCATAGTGATTCTGTGAGTCTAAGTCTTCTAGAGCAAGTGTGGGAAGCCTTCAGGGTCCTCAAACATCCTTTGCTAGAAACTCTATTGCCTACCAGACAGTTAAATATCATTTGCAGGCTATATTTACCAAAGCAACAAAAATATAACAGTTCTATGTCTCAAAATAGAAAGGAAGCATGGAAGTACTTTTCCTCTGTGTTCCCCTCCCCAGCCTCTGGCTCCACATCTTTTCCTTCAAATTCCCCTAGAGCCCTGTCCTATGTGATGATCCAGGCCTTTTATCTGCAAACACGTCTCTTCTCTGAGAACACCCCTCCTATCAGAGAGAGATTTTCTGCAAATTGGAAGTCTTTTCTCCCCCCCTCCCCAAAAGGACTTCAGGGGTGACAACAAAGCATAAAGGTACTGGTGACACAGGAAGAAGCATTTAAGTATTTATATGCTCTTCTTCTTGCTGCTTTGGGGAATATATATTTTGTTTTTAATAAGAAGTGTTTGTGTAAATCAGGCCCTCTGGGGCCAGGTGTTTGTAGCCTTGAGACCTAATTCTGTTCCCACTGAAGTCAGTGACCAAGTCCCTATTGATTTTGAATGAAGCAGTCCTGGGCTCTTTGGTGTTTTCTCTCCTTTTCCCACCAAGAAGTTTTCTTTAAAGCTCTGACATGACATCATGCAACCCACTGTAAAAATCATGCTCTTGGTTTGTATAGAGGTACAGAAATGGAGGAGTGATTTTTCAGTGATCATAATAATTCTCTGTGGTACAGAGGACATGGGAGCTGAATCACTGCAGGATAGAAAGCCTCTGGAGAAAGTATGTACTAACACATCAGGCTTTAGAGAAAAGATCATCTTCCAGCAATTAAACATAAGAGGCATCAACCATTTTAATTAATTTTACCTGAGTTTTCACTGTTTAAAAATCCCCAGCCGTTGGGACAGGGAGGGACAGATGGGGCTTTCAGGGAAGTTAACAGACAAAAGATTGAATGGGCAAACTTGCAGGAAAACAATAAGAGAAAGAAATGCCAAAGACTGTTGTTATGGTGGTGCTGGGAAAGGACCTGAGTCCCTGGAGAAGAGAGAAGGCGATCAAGGGCCTGATCCTGCAAATCTTTATTTGCTTATGTGAATGATCTCATTGATCTTCGCTGGACTCTGTGCCTGGGAAACTATTTGTGGAACCAGATCACAGAGAGCAAATGCTACCTCATTCATTGCTTAACCTGCAAACATTTAGCCAGAGGGACCTATCAAGGGCTGGAGGGAGGAGAAGAAAGGGGTGTCAGAGCAAGAAAAGAAACAAACAGCTGGAGACATTTTGCTCTGGTGTTAGAGATGGCACTGATACCACCTTGTTACTCCATGATCTAAAACAAAAAAGGGGGGGGGGGGAATCAGGGAATTTANNNNGGGGGGGGGGGGGGGAATCTAGGAACTTAAGAATGTATTTTAAAAATGAAGTGCAGTCCTCGATTGAGGTTTACTTCACCCAAGGCTTAGCCCAAGGAAAGGTCTGACAATAAAGTTATGAAAGTAAGAAATGCATCTAGTCTGATGTTAAAACCATGTCCTACTGATAAATCGTGCTAGGCTAGGATGTATGAAGACATCACTAAAAAATAAATATCTGCTGAAGAAATGAGCCTGTCAAAGTAAAAATGTTGTGTTAAATATTCATATATTCCATTTCCCTTGTACTCATTACAGTACCTGCACCGTCCCAAATTCTAAAAATGTATTTGAAAGCCTGATTCCTACTGAAACTAGTAGGAGTTAAGCACTTAAATGTCTGAGGGCTTGAGTTCTAGTTCACTATTATTCAAATTTAACAGTACTCTTCCCTATTTTCTCATAATGATGCTTCATCTGGTTTCTGATTCTTTATTTTGTTTCACAGCACTGGTAGCACATTAATAATAGATGTTTATATACAGCACCTATCAAGAATGTTTTCTAGTGAAAAACATATTCACTTCCAAGAGATTTGGACTGAGCAATAAATTACATATACATTAATTACTGAAAATAAAAATGGTATTACACAAATTGTTGTTAGGTGCTAAGGTGTTATGGCATCAAGGACAGGAAAAGTTTGCTTTAACCAACCCTCAGAGTAAAATCATAGATGCAATGTCTTCTGTTCTGTTACATAAACTGCTGCAGCTTAATTGCCACAGTGAGAGAGCTGATGCTTTTAACTAGCATTATAGACATTGATGCTGTTCAGAAATGGTTAGGGGAAGAATTTCTAGAAATTTCAAAGAAGTATAAAATTATACAGAGGTTTTTCTTAACAAAAAAGTACAAGTTTCTTAATTTGACTACAGGACCTACTACACAAAAAAATCTCTCAGTGCTGAAAGGATTGCAATCACTTGCTGATGTGCAATCAAAGAAAAGCAGACAGAACCAAACTGTATCATGGATTTATAAGCATGGGAAATAAAGACAGTTCACTTCTAATCCTTTCCATGCAAGGTAAGAAGGTGGACAGAAAGACAAGAAAACACAGGGAAGTGACAACAGTGATTTCTTTTAAGATAGAAAGCATGTACTAACACATCAGGCTTTAGAGAAAAAGATCATCTTCCAGCAATTAAACATAAGAGGAATCAACCATTTTAATTAATTTTACCTGAGTTTTCACTGTTTAAAAAATCCCCTGAATAGTATGATTTTCTTTCTTTTTTTTCCCCCCTACATGTAAATTTAATTTCAGAGACAAATAGCTCAATAATGACATCACATCAGAGCAGTCTGTCCTTTCACCACCCAAAGCATAGTTTAATCCATCTAAGGCCATAAGGATCAGATTTATTTTTAGTAAACCTAATGCTAAATAACTTTCTTTGTTTTAATTGAGCTCATTGAACTAATCACTAAAGATAGGAGGCACAGCTCCTTAAGAACTATGACTGTAGCAAATATTGACAATGTTGGTAATATTTTCTAAACTATAAATTGTAATATTATTGATTCTGGTTTCGCATGTATGTAAATGTAATTCTGTGGCCTCACTACAGTTTCTCCTCATTTACTCCAGCATCAGTAAGATCAGAAACAGATTTGTTTATTCACCATTCTGAGGAAAATATCTTCTGGCTTTTCATAATGGCAAGTGGCTGTTTTTTGGGGCTTTTTTAACTAATATTTCTGTGACCAAACGTATTTCACAAGATATTTAGGATCATACTGTGAAGTGCAAAGTGAAACTCTAAGACACAGTTCTCACCAAGTTCCCAGAGCTAGAATCATATCTAAAGAATCATACAATTTCCTGTTATTAATGTGAAGAATTATTAGGATTTCTTTTCCATTATAAGGCTTTGACTATTAAGACTTAAGATTGTCTAAATGCATGAAGGCTGAAAAAAAGCATGAAACAAATTTTGACATATTTCCTTCCCTTTATCAAAAATCCTCACATAAAGCATTTTTCTCTTAAGCTATAGTTTTTGGAGGTTTCCCCCACCTTACCTATCTATCCTCCCTTTACTCTTGCCAGTAACTAAAATACTTTCCAAAGGCTCTCTAGGGCACTTGCTCAAGACGGCAATGCATACTTGCAAAAGATGCTCTGAGACTACCAAGTAGGAGTGGATAAAGGGTACAGGGATGAGGTAGAGCTACAGGAATGGAGCAGCTTGCTGTTTAATTTCTGTGAAGGGTGCATCCCAGCATTCAAAGGGAGACAGAGCTCCAGGAACCATAGATGTGGTCAGTATCAACACCATGTTACACTATCACAATATGNAACCTCTCTGGCTCTGCTGGCCACGCTCCTCTTAATGCATCCTAGGATGCCATTGGCCCTCTTGGCCACAAGGGCACATTGCTGCCTCATGGGCATCCTCCTAGCCACCAGCACTCCTAGAGCTTTTTCCCCAGGGCTGTTCTCCAACAGATCAGTTCCCAGTCTGTACTGATCCATGGGGTTGTTCTTTCCCAGATGCAGTACTTTACATTTCCCCTTGTTAAATTTCATCAAGTTCCTCCCTGCCCATCTCTCTAGCCTGTCCAGGTCATGCTGGATGGCAGCACAGCTCCTGGTGTGCCAGCCACTCCTCCAAGCTTGGGATCATCCAAGCATGTTAAGCACCAGCTGGAGGCACAGAGCTGAGCTCCAGAGTATTGCCACCAGAGGTAGACACACCAGTAGCACCTCTTTCTTTTCTGTTGCATAAAAGGCAGGACACAAGATGATGAAAACAGTGAGTTATGCATATGCAGAAGAGTTGCCTGTTGCCACTCATATTTCAGATAACATGGCAGATTAGGCGTAAAATGCAAGTAAGAAGATAATGTTTTGATGGTCAATTGTCACCTACTGATAGACAAGTGCTGAGAATACCCACATTGGCTGGTAAAAACTTATTCAGATATCTGAAATGTTGCCTCTCCGTATGTCTAGAGGGACCATCACTGCCACCCTCTCACAGACTGTTTGCAGATCACTTGACCAGGCACCAAAGTCTTCTCTGGGACCCAGTCCAACCCCTGCCCACTAGTCCCTCCTTGACTAGTCAGAGGAAGAAATGATGGTCCCCAGGTTTGTTTTCTTTATTATAGCTAAGCAGTTAGACCATTCAGCCTTATGGTAGGAGATTAGGTATCCTCACATCCTACTTAATCAATACAGTTATTCATACTTGTCAAAAAGAAGCTCATTGTGATTAAATGACAGAGAAAGACTGAAGATGAGCAGAAGTCTCCACCTCAAATTAAAAACACCTCGTTCTCTATGTGTGCTGCATAAATCTGCCTTGTATTTTGGAAATACCTAATATGTGTCAGTTTCAGCTGAAGCTTATAGTGTAAATAGACATATGAGCATTTGGCAGATAACCCAAATTACAGCTTTGCTACTGCAATTTCATTAGAAACCAGATATATTATCAAACTAATCTGCTAGGAGGTGTGGAACAAACTGACACTTGCCTTTAAGTTCTTACAATGCTTAAATTATAGAATTTATTATTATCTTAATATATTTAAATTAAAGCCAATGAAGTACGTATCTGAACTCTAGAATGAATTATTATTACTAGGTCACTGTCTTGAAATCTGTTAATTATCTAGGAAGGATCCATTTGGAGACTTGCTGCACAGATAGTTATGTACCACATACCTGACCTGAAGAGTTTCACCTATCATTTAAAATAGGATTAATCTCAAATATCAATACATGAGTGCAGGGTCATGCATTTGAATGAAATGATTCTAAGGCAAGCTCATCATAAAATTGAATTCCAGTTTCTTTTTCTGAAGGCAAAAAATGCTAAACAGACTTTGCTGTCAGGTGTGATGTTTGATTTAATCAGTGATAAATAAACAGCCCTTATCACAAGACTCTGCATCAGTCTCACACCTGTGGGCAGAATGCACCTACTTCCAAAGTAGTTTTATAACAAAGTAGCTTACAGGACATGTGACAAAGAGGGATAAGGAACTAAAGTCCTGCAGGGATCTACAAGAGCTGGGGACACTAGCCACTAGAGAAAGACTGGAAAGCATCTGCTCTAGAGTGGAATTTCAGACACTCAGCAGGCTAAACATTCAAGATGAAATCTCCACTCCAGTCAAGTCATCAGCAAAAACTCCCTAAATCTTTTAAAGACATATTTTTCCTTCTCTCATTATAAGTATCTCTGAGCCCAGCTTTGTAAGATGATGAGCACACAGCAGTAATGACTATTCACAGTGACTGCCAGAGTTATGACTTGGTTTCAGTTCAGGCATATCTGATATATTTCCTCATACCTTATAGGAGAGGAGATGTTCTTTACCTGTAGCAACAGGTCCTTCATACACTAGCAGTAGAGTCTATCTTCCTTATCAGCATATTGTTTAGGTATCCAGAGAGAGGAACAAAGCCTCAAAGGAAGGAAAATCCCTCACTCATTCCTTCCATCCACCCTTCTCTACCCAGGAGCAATGAAAGTTTTTTGTTACCTGTACAAAGAAACTTTCCCAAGAACCTATATTTTGAATTTTCATTTGACTAAGTGGAATTGGAACCAAGAAGACAATTAATGTAATTAGTTACTAGATTAAAACAAAACACAACACAAAGGACAACAGCCCATTAAGAGACAAGGAAAGAAAGCAGCTCTGCAAGGAAAACAAGCAATAAAGCACTCCTCTTGATTTCATAAAACAGTCCCAATTGTTCTTGGAACCTGATTCAGAGTTGATTGTGAGTTACGGGAAAGGGAAGAAGGACAAAGTCCTGGTAACAGACAAAAAAAGTGTTTCAAATATGGTCTTTAGACTGGGGGGGGTGGGGGGGCCAAAGAATAATATGCAGGCTGAGAAATCATGCATTTTACTTAAAGGAGAAATACAATGCATCAGTTTCTTTCATTGTTTACATCCTGGGATTTAGCCACCAAGATACTAGAGATGTTAATTCCAGATTAAAAAAAAAAATTAAAACTTTTATTCAAAAAGATATCTAAAAAGGGGTACATTTTTTCCTGGATTCCTACTCTCACATCTTTGTCTGCTCTTAGAATCATAGACCCATTGAATCGTTATGGCTGGAAAAAAAATCTTTGAGGTCGTGGAGTCCAACTGTGCACCTAACACTACCATGCTCCCCACTAAACCATGTCCCCAAGCACCACACCTACAGAGTTTTTGAGCTCTTCCAGGGATGGTGATTCCACCACCACCCTAGGCAATCTGTTCCAATGCCTGATAACCCTCTTGGTGAAGAAATTCTTCCTAATATCCAATCTGAACCTCCCCTGACGCAACTTGAAGCCATTTCCTCTTGTCCTAACACCACTTCTTGGGAGAAGAGATCAAGCCTCACCTCACTACAAACTCCTTTCAGGTAGTTGTAGAGAGGGAGAAGCTCTCCCCTGGGCCTTCTGTTCTCCAGACTAAACACCCCAACTCCCTCAGCCACTCCTCATAGCACTTGTGCTCTAGATCCTTCACCAGCTTTGTTGCCCTCAACAGCTCAATGTCCTTCCTGTAGTGAAGGGCTCAAAACTGAACACAACACACAAAGTGTGGTCTCACCAGTGCTGAGTGCAGGGGAACAATCACCTCCCTAGTCTGATGGCCACACTATTTCTTATTCCCTGAATGTTCAGTCTTATCTCCATTTGTTAAACCTTTTTATCCCTATCTCATCTTGGGTTTTATATTCAAAAACACCAAAGTTTCCACATATAACAAGGAATATGGTATATTTATAAACAAACCAGAAAGCAGTAGCGAAGCCTGCTTTGGCAAGTCATCAGCAAAACATCTCTCCCAGTCACCCTCAGAACAACTTCCTAGCACCTCCTCCTCTACAAAATTATCTTCAGTTATAAACCATGCAAAAATCCTGTAGTAAAGGAGTTATCACCCAAAGTAACGAGGCAATGTCCATGTGTCCTCCCATGGTTAATATCTCACTTGGTGTACAACAAAATGTTGATGCTGTTACATTTCTGAAGGGGGTTGGTTAATGTGACCTGGTAATTCTGTAGTAAAAACACACCTCTGTCAAGGGTGACAGCATTAATGTTTTATGCTGTTTCCTATCATGGCAGCATCTGAGCAGTCTCCTTGTCAAATCAGTCACATTAGGAAAATAAATTTCCTGTGAACCACACAGTTGCAGTTAGTTGCTGGGTTTTTTTTTCCCCTCCTTGCTTTGAAGTTTTGATAGCATATACTTTATGTCGTTGCTAGCTTTTGCATGTTTCTTGGGGCTTGAAAAATCATCACCCAAGAATGCTTACAATAGTTCAAAGCAGCAGCCATACACATCTTTGGAAATAGCCAAAGAAATTCTTCCAAGATCTTCTAAGATAGGTGAAATAACCTTGCTGACATTGGTTTTGTCCGAATTCCACCTAAATAGCAGTGATCCTAAAGCATTAGTTTGCATATCTCTGCTGTTTATTTAGCCTTTACACTGTCACTACTGTGGTTCTATTATGCACAAAAATTACAAACCTTATCAGGAGTCCTTGGAAGCTCTTGATTTCTACAGGAAAGAGCTAGACAGATCTGTTCAAACAGAGAGAAAATGTATTCCAACCTCTACAGAAGCTTTCCAAAAGGATTTTGCTAAAGTTCAGGTACAGAACAAAAGTCTGATCTACACTCAGTATATTCAATAGTGCAAGATACCATAAGAAAGAGTCTGAGATAACAGTAACAGTTTAGCAAAGCAAGAGTAGCAATTGTAAACAGTGTGTGCCTAGCTTAGGTTTAGTCATGGCAACAAGAAATAAGATGTCTGGAAAGCATCAGTAGTGAGAACATTCAGATTTTTAAAGCTGAATGAGAGCTTTCAATGAGTGAACGTCAGAAAGCAGCTCTGATTGCAAACAAAGGAGAGTTCTGTCCCCTCTGGCACTGAACCTGTATTCCTGATTAGATTCCCATCTGCACAGGCCCTAAAACCTTCTTGAAACTCAAATGCTGAACTGAGGCTAAATTGGAAAGAATGTGTTCTAAACATCATACACCTGCACCAATTTCTAGAATAGTTTATTATTCACACAATTATAGGTTTTAATAAGTCCCATATTACTGTTATATATGCTAATAACAACTAGCCTGCACTGTATTACTCTTTATTTGCTTATTTAACCATGCATCTGAGATGTTAAATAAATTTATTTTAACCTTTTCCTATGGGAATATTGTTTATCTATGTCTAGTTCTTTGAAACATCTTTGTTTCTAGTTCTATCTGGGGTTCAGCACAGGCACTGTCTTGTATCAGTGCAAGATTCTAACTCTGCTTATTGAAAGAGATTTTATTTACAGTGATGCTCTATCTTTCAACTAATTTTAATAAATTAGAGCAGGAACATTGTCATCAGTCCTCCAAAATACATTCACTGTGATGATAGCACAGAAAAATAATAAACAACTAAAAAAACATTTAGGGTCATCACATCCAGAAGAAAAAATGCCTTGGTGTTTGACTTACCCTCAAACCAACTTTAAGCCAAGACAAACATTAAGAAATAAGTACAGAAGAAGATGCAGAAACAGTTAGGGAAAACAACTATTTACTATGCTTCAAATAATTACAGATTGATTACTTGGTTTAAACTCAATGTGAGGAGAAAAAAAAGTGAATAACAACTATATATGTCTGTACTTTAGATCCACTCACATACACTTTTCTTCTTTGCTTCAAATACTCCTAAGATGCTCCCATGCAGGATGAAACTCACTCTCAGAAGAAAATCTTGTTAACAAAGGCTCCTGTTGAGGTTTATTCAAACTCAAACCTTTATATCACCACAGATACTTGTGAACCTGTGATCTCAATTTAATCAGAGTGATTATTTTGACACTTCTCCTGAAGGGTTATTGGCCCTCTCCATCTATCTTAAAGACTTATTAACATCACTTTCAGGTGCAGTCATCAACCTGTAAACAGAAACTTGCTAGGGTCTATTTCTGTGTTTAATATAAACAAGCCATTAACCCCCTGGGGAGACAATGTTCCCTCCTGCCTGGTGTTACAAGAATTCAGCTCTCAGTGTATATATTCTTTACAAACAAAATTCTGCATCCCATGTAAACATCTAAGCTAACAATTGTGTTTTATACAAGCACATAAATTACAGTGTCAGGTGGCTCATTAGGTATTGTTGATTGCAGGTGGATGTAACACTAGGCAAGCAACTATTAGGAGATAGTAGGTTTGAAGGTTTTCTTAATCTGGATTTTGGAGAATATCTTACTCTGCTTCACATTCTCCTATGCCAAGCAATCATGACTATGATGATGAGCACTTCTTTCATTCCAAACCTAGAAAATGTTCTTTATTATATGTTTTCTAAGTACAGGTCAGTCAGGTGTAACAAATAATTCCCACAAGCTCCTACAGCAAAATTGCTGCTTTGTTAAAGTTGGATCCCAGGAAAGGCTGAACTGTTCCCAGCTGGCACGAGTTCTCAATTTATATGATCAAAGCTGAAAACACAGCTGTCACCTTCATGTCCTTAGCCCTTTGTTGTCACTGTAAAAATTTGTACTTACATCAGTGGTTAGAAGTTCTGCTTCATCTGTTGCTGAGCATTACCCAGTTGTGTTCACTGCAGCCTTTACTGAAAACAAAAACTAAATCTACATAACTTAAACTATTGTTTTCTCTAATAGCAAAGCAGTTTAAAATAGTTGGCCATCCCCCTGTCCCCAGACTCCTGGTTCCCTTTTTGCAGACTCACCTGGCTCCCAGCTGCAGCTCAGTGCCATCCCAGCTCTGCTGACTGAAAGGGCTGCCTGGGGCTGCTTTGGGCTCTGCTCTGATCACAGTCACCAGAAGGAGCAGAGACATTTTTTTTTTTTTAAGAAATAGAAATGGAGCATTGCTACTAAGCAAAACTCCTCTCTAAGATGAACACACAGTCCTGTATGTTCACACTGCTTGCACTTCAGCACGTGGAGACAAGGGGTTGCACCCCAACCTGTCCAGGCTGGAGTTTGGAGCAGGGGATCCAATAAAGTAGTAAATGTGTCCATTGTCTGACATAATTTTTAAATCCATCTGAAAGCCAACTTTCTGACATTGAGCCACCCTTCAGGGACTCAGCTTCCTTCCAGAACTTCCCAGCATACAACTTGCACTGCCTTCAACTTCTCCCATCCTTCATTTAAGCCAGCACTACTTGTTGCATATGGCTCTGAAGCAAGAGCAAATGACAGGATGCCATTGCCAGAACTCACTGCAGAGCTGCTGTTCAGGGAGGTTTTTGTCTCCTTTGCGTTACCTCCAGGATTGAAAAGGACAGACCATGTTATTTCCTTTGCAATAGCAACAGCCTTGCACAGGAAAAAGCAGTAAGAAGCCTGTAGTCACTTGCTTCTCATAGTTATGATGGTGTTATCATTGATAAGTTACTAAAGTTCCTGTCTGATACATATCTGCCATTATATGAAAATAACATTTTTTCCTGATTTTTGCCTTTTTCAAAGAAGAGACTTTGGTTTTCATTGGCATGCTCCATTTGTTTTACTCTCTTGCACTGGACTTAACCCCTGATGGAACAAAAAGTCAAACACACAGTAATTTAGCAGAGAATTAAGAAGATAAATGAACTTGAAGCTTTATTTCCACAAAGAATCAAGAGAAACAGCAGCAGGGTCAGCAAATTACTGCGTTCTTTAGCATGACTACGCAAAACAGCTTTACCTATTGGCAAAACTGTGCATGGGTCTGGAGTTCCTCACTCACAGTTTATTAACGATAAATCCAGGAGTCATTCCCCAAAACATTGTCTCATCCTGCCGTGGGTCTTGATTCTGAGAGCATCATCTAATTTTCTAGTGACTTTTTTGAACTTTGGGTGCTCAGCACTTTTCCAAGCAGGGCCATAAGCTGGATAACATTCAATGGTTTTACAGCAAACAAGTCTACCTTCTGGTAGATTTATTATTATTATTATTATTCCTTTATGAAGCTTAATTTCTCCCTCTAAAAATTAAACACACATCAATAATTTCCTCTGTTAGAAAAAATATCTTCTCTCTTTTGTCAGCATGCACCTGACTGCTGCTGTGGCTGACACTGATCTCCTTTGCTCTGTTTACTTTAAAGAAAAAGCCACTCTTGATCCTGCATTGCAGAGAAAAGGAACTAGAGTTCCTTTAAACACCAAGCGGGGTGCTTCTGAAGCCAGAATTGTAGATGTAATTCTCCCTAGCAAACTTATATAACTGAGATTTATAGCAGGGGAAAAACACCCTTCAAACATGTGAGCAGCAAGTTCCCCTGGCAGCATTAATGTGACAGGTGTACCTCAGCCCAGCCAGTCACTTCTCATTTAACTGTCAGTACACTTGTTTAATGCTTCTAGCTGCATTGCACCAGTACAGCTTTTTATTCTAAAGGTCAGCCACCCACACCAAAGTTCAAAACGACATTTAATGCAAACAAAAAATTAAATCAAAGGTGGCTTTCATCAGACCTGACTTGGACTAGCTGGCAAGATGAGGTTCATTAATACACAAGTTTCAAATTTTAAAGAAAAAATTCTTGTCAGGGCTATTTGAATTGCAAACTGTATGAGATATAAAGACCTATATTATTCCTTATGCATGGAATCTGTTTAAAGTACTCGGGATATCACAGTTACACAAGGAGGGATTTGTATATTTGTATATGGAAAAAAAAAACCACACTGTAGTATAGGACTTAACATTTCATTCTTATGGGAGAAAGGGACCCTGATCTTCTCTAAGGAAACTCAGTGCAGTTGATGAGGGTGGGCAGAAACTGGTTTTAAATTCTCAATTATGAACCCCCAATCAGAGATCCCTGATCTCAAAGGCATTCTCTTAATCATGGCTCTGGAGATGCCTAATGAAGCTGTGACAGCTGCTCCAGAATTTCATATCAAGAGAGTGATGATCAACCCAGAGCCCTGCTATCCAAGGCTGCCAGATTCTTCCCCCATATCACTGAGAGAAGCAGAAAACAAGCTGTAGTGACTAAGTTAGATGTCAATAGAAGATGCCTCTATGTGGTTCACACAAAGCCAGTCTAGAAAGAAAAAAAACAAAACATACCTCCCTCTCCTGTCTTCTTTCCTTTTTCATCTCTGGGAGGAGGTGGCAAAGGAACCACAACAGCAATTCCAAATGCTGGGGATCCTGCTATGGGGGAATATTCCTTCTCTGGCCAGATTGCCTGGGTGTTATGCTGCCAGATAAACAAAGCAGTCACTATGTCCAAGAGGACTGGAAACAGAGTAACAAACATGAACTTAAACAGGAGTTTGCTTTGGTTTTGTAGAGACCAAAATGCAACAGCTGCTCAAGATGTAAACACAATTCTCTTTAGCATGGAAATCACCTGTACAGATTGTTTGAATTGGTTGATCCTCAGCAAGGGAAAGAAGATGTTTATATAAATCTTGCTCTTCATCCCAGATAATAATATAGTGACATCTAAATCCAAATGACATGGGGCCTGATCATTCAGATTCTCTCCGTGAAAACTTCCTGATGAATTCTCTGCATCAGAAACAGGTTCCTTATCTATAGGTGCATTCATCTGAGGCAAATATTCACAGTTCTTCACTAGCTAGTGCCAGTCTTTGGGCCTCTTAACTGACTTCAGGATACCCTGCCTGTCCAGTGATCCTGGAAATACTTCTAGGGGTGTACAGCAATCCCTAACCCATACCTGACTAGGCTAAGGTAAAAGGAATAGATTTTCAGATGAGTTTTCCAATACTTTTGAACTCAAGCAGTCATTTACAGCTCCAGAAAGCAGGGACTGCCAACTGTCCTTGCAAAGAAAAGAACACTATGAACAAACCTGAGTATTGAACTCAAGCATGCTGAACATGGGGAACTGCACACTGTGTCAGGAGTCACACACACGTAATATTCCAGCTTTTCAGGATGCTATATATACCACAAAGCAGGAAAAACAAGCACATGGAAATTCAACAGATTGGCTTTTTCTTTTTATTTTCATGTCATTTTGCAGTTTAGACCTAGGGTCAATGGTCTGCTTTTTTCTTTTTCCTTCCTGGGTAAAAAAAGAGTTCAGCTACGTTTGCTTAATTTTTCATGTTTTGTGAAAAAAAAATAAAATACCCAGTTGGAAGCTTGGCTTTGAGGAATTTTTTTTTCTTCTTGTGGAATGCTGAATGATGTGAAATTCCACTATCAACTGAAAAGACATTTCAATTAAAATGCAACTTTTAGTGTAAGAAATTAATCAAGTTTCCTTTTGAGTGCAAATCTTCAGAATATCGATACAAAAATTCTGTGCATTTCAAGGTACTTTCCTACTTCTTCACCTCCTTCAATAAGGCTATGCAGAGGCTTAACTTTAAGGGCTTGTTCAAGTGTTTTGCTGCAGAGGAGCCTGAGACCTTGATGGCAGAAGGCATTGTTGTGGTGATTTCAGGCCTCGAGGCAAGAAGGAAATTGCACATGTGGCATCCTGCAAAAGACAGAAAATAACACTGCCTTTTCCTGAAAACATAAAAGCAGGCTTTTCCTTGTATTCTAAATGGACAAATTAATGGTCATTGGCAAAGGCACGGAGAGAACATGAAAAATTATAGAGAAAATGGATAACAGAAGAATGGATGTCTTTCTTCTTACAGGCTTTACTGAAATGCCTTCAAACAATTGCCTTTGGATCAAGAAGAATTCCTGAATGATTTTGAGAAACAAAGTAGAACTGCAAATGAAAGCAACACTCTGACAACCAGAGGAGATATTTCCCAACTCAAATCCAGCAAAACAAAAGGGCAGGGAGGGTAGAGGGGTGGGGAATCTCTGAATCCACAAAAGAAATAGAAAGAGGTTTTAGAGGGATGGAAATGGCTGTAAAGATGTGAAAGCACCTTTATTTCCTGATATTTTAGTGGTACATCTATACTCCCAACATTTTAAAACCCTAACATTCACTGGCATGGCTTGTAAGAAATTTGTGTTTTCAGTCTAGTGCCAATATCTTGCATATCAATAGAAGTGTTTTCCTCCAACCTAAGATATCCCTGCACTTGTCTTCATGAACAAAGCCAGAGCACAAAACCAGGCTCCCATTGCTGTACAGTCCACCTAGAGCTGCCTACAGAAACCTAAGACCACTTGCAATGTATTCAAACTTATCCCCTGCAAGCTCCTGAGATGCCTGCACTTCAGCTGAGCTGCACTGGGAGAGCCTACTAGTCATCAGCCAGCCTGGTTTTGCTGGGGGCTGTTTGCCACCAATGTTATGTGCTTTTGTCAACAGGGATTCACTTCTTTGTTGCTTCCTTAAGCCCTTACCCAGCCTGTAAAACCCATGGTCTATGCCTACCTGTAGGGCATCTGGATTGGTTTCTCAGTTGGGATTTCTGAGTGAGCTATTGTGCAATGTTTGGAAGACTTCCATTTCTGTGCTAAACTGTGTGTATTTCCACTGAGGACTGGCCATCCTGGACCTTGCTCCATACACAGTTACCTCACTCAAAGGCATTGTGCAAACAGCTCTAGTCTAACAGCGTGGGGCAAAAGTTGTGCTTAGCCATACACAAACAACTCTTATAAAGCCAGCGAGTGCCTGAGTCATAACCATCCAAGTACCTGACAAAATATCTTTTACTGCAGACCCTTCCATTAACCTCATTTTCCTTATGGAGCAGAATAGTGTGGGAAGAACCACTGAGAGAAGGCAGCAGCCAGACCACCTCTCAGGACATTTCTGCCTCTCTCCGCTTGTTTCCTGCCAGCTCTGCTCACACAAGCACACCATGCTGGAGGCTTCATGCTGGGAAATACCCAAGATCTCAGCACTGAGCACTGCAGGGCACTGTTGACTCGTGGGGACAAGGAAGGTCCCCAAAAATGTGCCAAAATATATGGGTAAGGCCCTAATGTGTCAGTTTGGAGTACAAGAAAAGAGAGTGCAGCCTGACTCAGACTGGCAAAGAGTTGTTGCAGTCAAGCATTATTATACAAACTTCCAGAAAAACAATAAAAAAGAAATACATTTATTGCCTGTATTCCAGGAACCTGATGGAATAAGCAATGGATGTTGCTTACCGTAGGCCAGAGAAAATTCTCTGCCAGAATGAGATTTTATTCATGGTTTAACTACACTAATTCAAGAGATCCAGACCTGGCACTGAGAGGCTTTAGTTCCACAAACACTTTGGTCTGGCAGTGAAGCCAAAAGAAGCAGACCATTCTCCCACCACCTTCTTTTTTTTCTGACTCAACATTGCCCTCTCCCTTGTTCTGGCACCAGAAGGTGCATGTCAGTGCAGCAGACCAGAGCGGAGAAGGACCCACATTTGAGCTAGCCAAGCCCTTTTTCCTGGCATAGCTTTCTCCTAGATGAGTTTCCCTGCCCAGCACGCTCTGCCATGGCACCAAACCTTCCAATGGCACCAGGGATGCCATGGCATTGAGGGGTCAAGGGGGAAATAAGCACAGGGGCAAGGAGAAGGCAGCACTGCTTATTCTCTCTGCTAGTTTAACCTGCCTGTGAATGATGGTGGTGCCAGTCATTCTTTCTTGCTGTAGCCTCCAAATTCAGTGACCTGCTTTGGAAGTACATCCTTTATAGTGCCATACTGTAAAAAGGTAAGAGAATGTTACTTACAGAGGGTATTTGTTGAAGGGACTGCACAGAGCTTCCACAAGAAAATATACAGAACATGCAGAGAGTGTGCAGCATACATATGGTACACAGGTTTATAAATGGTTTTAACTCTGTAAATGCTGAATATCCAAATTTGGAACTCAAAAGACTGCATTTTACAAATACTGGTATAACAATGTGTGATCCAGCATGGGAAACAAACCTAGGCTAGAAATGATTGTTGTCTCATCAAAATCTATGGCTATCTATAGATACAGCAGAACTGCTGTTGAAAAAGGCCTAGTGAAAAATACATACCAAAACAATTAATCTGATTTTAACAAACAACTTAAATAAAGAATATTTGTTTTTCTCTGCTAAGTTCTGGATAGTTTTTAATAAGTGGGGGGATGGTGAGGGTGGGCAGGGAAAAAGCAATATTTTTCTGGGATCAAAAACTTCAGCTGCTGGCAAGAGTCTCTGTAGAGTACATGGAAGAAGAGGGAGAAACTAGGCTGTGCTATTTTAAAAGGCTGCTTTCATTGACTGGCACTGCAGTACACCAACATCAAGAGAGTATTTGACTTTTTTTGCAGTTCTTAGAATCTTCGTATTTCCTAGTACCAGTCAGACTAATTATGAAGCATTTCCTCAGTGATGCTGTTTCCTTTTCTGTTTCTTCCTCTGTTGACAAACAACTACCTGGGAACACACTTAGGTTTACAAATTGCCATTGGAATCTTTCATGATACAGATATTACCTAATGTCTTGTTGCAGGTAGCCCTAGGTCAGAACAAGGGTATTGTTTCTCCTCATTAACACCTCTGTTTTCCAGACAATGGAACTTTCCTGGAAGACTTCACTGCTGAGACTGCAGCAAAGCAGCATGGTAAGACGTGCACCCCCAGTGATTTCTCTTCTTCCCACATCTCCTTCTTTCTCTCTCCCAGCCCACAGCTTACTGAACTCCCCTCTTACAATGTGGCTTTCTGTTTTTCTCCTTCTTCTGGCAACATGGCTTTCCTTAACCCCACCAGTGCCTCTATGCCTCCAGCCTTGGCCCCCATCAAGACTTATCCCAGCTCCCTACCACACCTTCCTGGTGAGTGGATCAGTGACACAGTTGGGGAAGAAGCAAGGGCACCCACTTCCAGTTGATCCCTATCATGCTGATGAGGTAGAGGACTGTGCTGGATACACCTTAGAGATTCAGAGGTGTAACACCAAAGAGGCTGAGGGCCAGGAGAGAGGCATCTGAAGGTGGCCCACATGGCTAGCACACCACAGAGCAGCAAATTGGTGTTACAAAGACTACACAAGAATCAGCACATAATAATTTTGGTACTACTTGATATTATGCATGTTTAGAGCTGCAGCATGTTGCCTAGCCCTTCTGAAAAGAGGAGAGAGGGGAGAAATTCTTGCTATTGTTCAGGATATTTGCTGTCTTCCAAGTGTTTATTTATTTTCCCTTGTAGTGAGCAAGTAGAGTGGTTACTGTACAACATAAGGCTGACTATTAACTGACAAGTAGGCACACTAAATCTGCTTCTTGTCCCCTCAGGCAGTGGTCCCTAACTCTTGGCTCAGAAACAATATGTTGAGCATCAGATTCCTCAGCATTCCTTGCAGCCATCGGGGAAAGCAGAGTACAGCATCAGACATCACTAGTGCATTACTTCCTCAGTACATTACCCAGGCTAGTGGAAGCTGGAGTTCTCTGCTTGGGATTAGATGTTGACCAATAGACAGCAGAAAGAGAAAATAACAGAAGATGGAAGAGGAGTTTGATAATCACAAAAGCAATCTTGCCCAGTTACTGAAAGCTCATCTTTTCACTACAGCAAGCCCTCAAAAAGACTGGGCAATTCTTTGCTTTCAGTATCTTCAGTAAATCACTTCTTTAGGTTCATGAGAAGACAGATACCATCTCTGCACTACTTATGGGCTGCTGGTGCCACACTGCATTTCATGGAGTAGCTAGGAATGTCACACCTTGGTTTATAACAAAACAAACAAACATAATCAAAACAAAACAACCCAGAAAACAAAAAGCAACCAAACAAGCAAAAACACCAACCCAAAAAAGTCTGGAAACATGAGGAAGTAATTCAGGTCACACAGAGATATTCATCTGGTTTGGGATAGTTGTTTTCTTCAGTTTATAAGAAATAATTTAAAGCATTCTGGAGTTCAGACTGGTCCCACACATCTATTTATGTTTTAATTTTGAGCAGAAAATAAAACTGTTAGTTAAGTTGCAGCGTACTGCTGATCCATAGCCACTGCTATGGCA
Organism: Bucco capensis; assembly: GCA_013396975.1. NCBI lineage: Eukaryota > Metazoa > Chordata > Aves > Piciformes > Bucconidae > Bucco > Bucco capensis. The sequence continues at coordinate 142,877 of VWZO01013342.1, read as the reverse complement.
AGTTCCCATTGACCAACTCTAAGGTATTTATCTCCTATACCCAAACGTAGTAATGAAGGTGGAAGACTACCTGTTCCCCTGGTGTGAAGAACAACAGCTGTACTGTCTGCCCAGCAGAAAGGAAGGGCTGTCCAAGCAAACACAAGCTGGCCTCACATATAAAGCAATCTTGGTCAACCCGGCTTGAAATGAAACATGCATTTATATATTATACGTGTTGTGAGAACGCATGTGCCTGACACTCTCCAGATTTGGATTATAAAGGTTACACACAGATGAGTTAATCCTCTTCACGGCACAACCTGTGATTGTAGCTAAGAGAGAGATGATCTATCTTAAGGGATCTTATCTTCCAATCTCTACTCTGCATTCCTGAACGTTCCTCAGGCAGGGCTAACAATCTTCTATAGATCTCATCCCCTACCTGGAAGAGGAGGAGAAATACCTTTACTGGCCTTCTGCAGCTATCTCAGTTGGGTCAATGGCTCTCTTCTCAAGTAGAATGGGCTCCCTCAGGTTTACCCTAGCATGCTGACAAGGTTCTCTCCTTCCTGCTGAGGAACTTTTTAATAACCTGCAAGCTCCACATGCCTCTTAGTTGTGCTCTGAGCCGAATACCTGCAGCTGCACAGCTTGCCTTGCAAGTTGCCAAGGCTACCCCGAAAACTCTCCCCTCCTCTTCTCTGTTTCGTGTATCCTTTTGGTACGCAAATGTCAGCAGTTGTAACCTACTGCAGGGAGGCATCTGGCAGTGCTGGTTGCCACAAAGGAGGAGGCTCTTGCTGAAGATGCTCTGCCAGCAGCGATATGCAAACTCCCCTTCTCAATTCACGTTTTCTTGGCACCTACACCCCTGTCTGACTGACTTTTAAACGGGCAAAGAGTCAACCCAACAGATGGGCTGGGTGGCAGGCAACCAAGACGCTATGAATGTACATTGTCTGGGTGTGGAGAGTCAAATTGCCAGTCAGGAATATCCAAGTAGCTGCCTGTCACACAGCTATGTGATGACAGCACAGAGATATGCCATGAATAGCCAAGTTTGAATGTCTTCTGTAACAGCAGCATTAGCAGGCATAAAAAGTACAGTAGCGTGGTGTTGCAGCTGACCACGCTTGGGAAGAATCCAGGAAGGAACTGCGATGGAGAGGCAAGTCCAGCAGAAGAACAACTTTCTTCTCGCAAAGGAACTGTCACCATCCCCCATCATGATACCTTTTGATTTCACAGCAACTTTTATACAGGGCGAGGCAGGCAGCAGACAAAGTTTATCTTTTGTCTCTCAGGAGGCCTTTAAAATTAGTACCAAAAATCTAATGCCTTAAATGTTTTTGCTAAACAGCTCAATAAGCTTTGTAGCGTATGTGGTGGCCTCTGCGTGCATGGTGTGAGCAGACTAGCCTAGCAAGCCTAGTTACCAAGGAAACAGGTTTTAAACTTGAAACATAGGTAGTCAGAAAGGATGACAAAGAGATCTTACACTTTTCTGGATCGTGTCTCTCTTCTGAGGAAGATATGTGGAAGCTGGCTTTCAAAATCCCCCTCGCTGTGGTCACGGGGCAGTGGAAAATGCTGTTGGGTTGCTGCCCCTGTGATTGGTCTAGCAGCACAGAGAACACAATATATAACAAAAGATCATTCTGCAGCATTGCCTAATGCTTTACCTTAAAAGAAAGCAAATGGGGGTGTTAATTTAACAAGGACTTCCTTTCTTTGAGGGAGCCAATCAATCACATTTTTTCTGTCCTGAAATGAGGAGATTCTTTTTTTTTAACATAAATCTTTTAAGCCCCAGTGCTATGGCTTTATAGGGAAAGGAAATTGATCTCAGCCATTCCCTGCCAGAATGGCAGTGAACATAAAGCCTTTCTTCCAGAATGTATTCATTAGTTCTTTCTTTCAATCTGACCTTGAAGGCATTAGATTAAATGATTAGAATAATTTCATCCCAAAACGACAGTTTGTAGGACAAACTTAATTAAGCTCTAGGACTGAGGAACGGAAAAGCATGTGCTACGTTTCTTACTTTGTATAAACTCCTGTGCTTAAATAACCATGTGAGGACCATTGTAAGCCTTGGCAACATGTTGGACATTTAGCCTCCCTGATTTTCTTCAAGCCTGGGCAGTGACAGGTTACTGCTCACTGCCTACTGCACTGTCCCTTTCCTAAAAGCAGCAACACTACCTGCCCTGAGAGAAGAGTCATTCATTAGCATCTCCTCATTTCACAGCCCCTCTAGAATATATAACTTGGTTATGGAGAGCTTGAAAAACATCTGGTGCTTGTTAGAGAAAAAAAGAAGGAATTCTTCTAACTTCATTGTCATCTCATCATTTAGAAATAATTAAAAATGAGAAGTTAACACCCTCTGTGTAGGATAGTGCAGTGAAAGTTGTAAAATTACTACTTTCTCACCACTTTGTTTGATCAGCCTGTCTCCACCCTCAAAAACCTGAATCTGATTTCTCTGCTAAAATAGCACCACTGCTTTTGGCAGCAGTGTAATATTAATGCAGATAGAGATATTCAGCATTTTTCCTTAAAATTTCTCAGGTTAGTGTATCCTGGCAGTTCAGAAATATGGGAGGGCTTCATTTTCTCATGTTCACACTGCATCTAGTCCTTTTGTGGGGTCATTGGTGCTGGGAGTGGTTGATACCTCATATAAATACATGCTTTTAAACAAGGCTTTAAAGAAAATTACAGCAGGCTTAATAGGATCCTCAGTCATAACTAAGCAATTCTATCAACTTCAGTGGGGTTGCATCATCAAATAACTGCTAGCAAAATTTGGCTCAGAAACTTTAAAAAAGGAGAAAAGAAATCCTTAAGCCACAAACAGTGTGTTCTTCATTTTGCAAACAATTACTGAACTCACCAATGTATCAGTGATAAAAACAAGCCTCCCACATTCCCCAGCCAACAACAAAAAACAACCAAAGGGACTAGGAAAGAAAAATTGCCTACACAGGATAAACGGCACACAAATAAACTAGAGCAGAAAAAACATATTAATGACTCTTCTTTTAAGAGACAAACAAAATGCCTCTTCCTTGCCAAGGAGGGATGGATCAAAATCAAGCAGGGGATCCCAGAACGCACAGTAAAGCAGCTGATAAAGCCTCTTCAGTACTGTAAATGAGGGGGACACATCCAAGCCATGGCTGTGCCACCCACACAGGCTAAAATGCCTCGAGGATTCTGCTCTGGCCCTCTCAGTGGGGAGAGCAAAAGAGCAGGAAGAATCAGCTGAGGTTGATGCTTTGTGACATTTCTCACTGGTGTGGCTGCTTGGAGCAGGAGCAGCTTGAGTGGAGCCCCACAGATAACACATCCATCCCCTTAGCTCTCCCCATCCCAGCAGCCAGGGAAGTAGCATCTGTTTCTACACTGCTTCTGTACCCACCATCATAAAGATTATGGTGTTTCCTCTAGAATGATGCACATCACTCTGTACTTAGCTGGAGGCTTTTATCTCTTCCCTGGAAAGGCTCCTGAAAAACCTGAAATGCAAAAGGAAATACAAAAAGTCTCACTTCTCTTTTCCTTGAGTCAGTCATTTTCCAGAGGCACCTGGCAGGTTAATGCAGTTAGACAGAGGTTCAAAAGAGCTTTGCAGAGCCCTTGCCCTCACTTATGTCTCAGTCACATGGATTAAGGTGACGATTTAAATGGCTGCACTGAGAGGCACACAGCTGGTGGTTCAAGCTCTGAAGCAGGAAGATGAAGTCTTTGGTGGCTGAAAAAAGTTGGAGGCCTATCTGAAATTTCTGTTTTCATTCAAGGGTCAATAGATCTTTTGCCTTGTGGATCTTCTGTGCTAGAGAATAAGCAAAACAGTCACCTACACATCAGCAGAACAAAACAAACAAACAAACCAACAACATTCTCCAAATACCTGTCAGTTGGTACACTGACACATCAAGCTATATTCCAATGCAGACAAAATGTGAACTTTCTTGTGTAGTAACAAGTATAATTAGGCCTTTATCACACTATCCATTGATAAAAGAGAGTGTTGCTTCTGCAGAAGAGAAGAACCAGAGCATTTTGTTGAATGGCATGGGAGAACTTCACACACAGAGCAACAATGCACCTCACACACCGAGAAGGTACATCACTGCTTTAGACATCAGATTGAGGACAATCATAGTGTAAAATGACAAGATCCTAGAGCTTATAAGCACAGGTCAGGCAGTTCAATGCACTCTCAAAACAGTGAGAGTGTAAAGGCAAGTCTGAACATAAATGAGGTTCTCCTGACCATGACCCCTGAATGTTTCTCCTAATCTGCATGTCTAAATGAAGAGTGAAGATCATAGATATAACCCAGCAATGGAGTTCTCCAGGTACAACACATAAACAAGTGTGCTTGTTAAACATCAAAAGAGTAAGTTTCCAAAATGAAAATTATGCTGTCTTGAATTTCTTTACAGTACTGCTTTTCTGGTTTTGAAGGCATTGGACTACATCTGCTCAATTAGAAATCTCATTTTCTTTATTCCTTTGGAACAGAAAAATCCTGGGCTCTGTTACCTTCTGACAAATACAGACAAAGTCAATAAAGAAATGAAATGTTTCTATTGTTCAAGTATTTCCTGTGAAATAGTAAAACCATTATTTGACTAAATTAATACAGAACCCAGTCTTAGGATATTAATCATGCTGCATCAAAGACAGAGAAGGAAAATACTACTCCTTTTTTTGTCAAGCCTGTTACTAAGAAAAGACTCTACTTAAAGTAGAAATACTTCAGTATTTGTTCTTTAGATAAATAAGATTAAATTCTAACCTTTACTCTTCTGAAACCCATAGAGGAATGTACATTTATCTACAGCTGAAATTAATATTGAATTGCTTTACCGATTCATTGGCTAAAGATACAGACTAGCCATGAAAATTCCTCTCTGCTTGCATTGACACATTGAACAGGAACAAAAAACCTGACTTATAAAAGCAGTTTAGCCTTGAGAAAAGGGGCAGTCATTGTCAGGTTTGGCATTCTAGGAAAAACAATGTTCTTCATGTATCCCACTTAAGAATCAAGACATTTATATGGAGCAGCTTGACAGATATGATAAATAACTGACTATAATTACATTTCTTGAGGTACTGCTCAAAGGCAATCTTATACCACAACACAGAAAAGCCTTCAGAGGACATAAGGTTTAAAAAACAAAACATCAAAAATACATAAACAACCTCCCAAAGGACTCTGAGTTAGAGCTTCAGTTGCAGTAAATCACCATGAACACAATGGTGGCATATTGCTAACCTGTGGCCATGGAGAGCAGAGCCCCAGGGTTTATCTTTGTGCAACAGCTTGTGATACTGAGACTGCAAATTGGCAGCAGCAAAAGGGCAATCAGTGGCTCTGGTGTAGGTGATCCAGGTGACCCTGCTAAGGGTCAGCACAGTGTGAACTTCCTTCCCAGGCTCTCTGTTTATACCCTGATCCCATGGCAAGTGTGAGGTAATTTGAGGTAATCACTATTCTGTAGGGAAGGGGTAAACATCTCAGTTACCTCTGGGTCAGATTAAGTAAAATGATAGATATGGTGGTGTGGCTGCTGTATCCCTTATTTCTCCCCTATCTCCATAGCTTGTTTAAGTATATACACATTCACCTGAACCACAACAGCTTCACCTAGATTAATCACACAGCTGAAGTAGTGGCATAATATACACCACTCCCTGCCCTTTCTGGTCCTTTTGCAGGATGGCAATACCTGTCTGAAGGGTTTGATGAGAACAGGCTGTTTTATCATGCCACCCAGCTTCACTCCTAATGCCCAAGGAGTGGATGCCTCACTGCCCTGAGCCTCCTGGGCTGGGAGGAGTTGCCAGTCTTCTGTAACATGTGGGGCAGTTCCTCTCCTGATTTGTGGAAAGCATCTGTCTCCCCTGATACAAAATGATACTGCCCACAACTGTCAGAGAAGTCCATCGTGGTGTGGCTTCATTTTTTTGGATTCATCATGTTGAAGAAGGAGTTTCATCTACAGCTGCATAAGAGCACTCTTGAGCAAGTGACCTGAGTTTTATTTGAGAATGATGCCTCACCAGTTCCTTTCTCTTCAATGCTTGCATTTAAATCAGGTCAACTGCCAATAAAAAGGGCCAATGTTACAGCAATTGCCATTACCATTTCCAAGAGTAACTACTCTGTCAAATAGAGTACTGTAGTACCACAGATTAAGGCTATGCCTTGGAGACCTCATAGGGGATACCTGGGAGACCTTTGTAATGTCAGCGTACAGATTTGTCCAAAAAGCCATTATGCCTGGATGAAAGGAAAGGTTTTAAAGAAATTAGGAACATGTTTTAAGGTCAGACTTTTCACACAAAAATACTCCAATGGAGATGTAGTAAATTCATCCCTTTATACACAAGGTTCATCACTTGATCTGATATTTTGAACTAAGGGAAAACTTCAGTTCACTTTTTTAGGAAAATGTAAGTCATTTTTCAAGATCTAAGCTTGGACCCCTTTGTTTGGGCAGAATTTCCACGTTGGAGTTTGTCCTAGGTAGAATGATAGACCTGGATGTTCACCTCTGCAATGCAACTTACTCAGACTAATGAATGAATGGGGAAGTAATAACTGCATTGTTGAGTAGTCCCACATTTTCAGACAGGAATCCTTACTTAATGAGAAGGAAAACTATTTTTAGGAGCAGTAGCAGAAATTTCAAAGGTTGAGACCGAGTAAAATATTAATGTTTCATCCCTATCAAACGTGGGAGTTAAATTTGACTGGTCCATCTGCAGCAAGGATGGTTCTATGTAAGGGAATCTTGTTCATGTATTTAGACTCCCCTTGTATTCCTATTAATGGGTGTTTCAAGGTGTGTCTAATTCCATCTTCTGTCTTCTCCTTTTACAACATATAAACAGAGCCTGATGTTTATATCCTCCTCCTTGTGTAAGAGCTAGTATTTTGCCAGTAGTGCTACTCACTTCCTAGACATACCTCCTACCTTCAGTTTAGCACTTACTGCTGCTTTTTTGTGATTGTTTATTACTCCCTTTAAGGGGAAAAGAGAACATGCAAAGAGGCCCTGGAAAGAAATACTGAGGATAAAGCAGACTTCTCAAACACATTCAACACATGACACTATGTTGCCTAGTACGAAAAATGCTGTGAGGCCATGGCTCACATGAAGCAATGTTACATGTCAGATCCATCCCACAGGCCATAGTTTCCCCATCCTTAGCTGAAATGTTGTAAAACGTATGTTTAGATATAGAGATTGGATCCATCACAATTAAAAACTAAATACATAAATAGACAAACAAAACTCAGAGATCTGAATTTTCAAAAGTGACTGGAGACATTTTCCATCCCTATTATTTTAGGCCATTGAGCTACTTCAGACAAGTCCTGCTGAAGTCAAGATTCATCATAACATTAAATAAGAAATATCTATCACCAACTTTAAGTTAAATATTCAGGTCTCCAAAAGCAAACACCCCATTCATTAAATATAACCTCTATCTACAGAACCTTTCAGAGACTCTTGTCCCTCAGGAAAAGCCAGGCACAAGTCAGGTGAGTCTTGCAGTGCATCTTGATATCTCTGCAAGAGCTGGCTGAAGACGGAAAAGCCATCTGGGAATGACCAAAGCAGTAGTAATATACTGAAAGATTTGGTAGGTGGCTTGTTTCCCACAGAGCATGAAGGCTTGCATCTCTGGCTAAATCCCTTTGCACCCTTCACCAACAGCTCTTCCAAGAGCAGACTCCAAGTTGCAATTCCTCACTCAGCATAATCACAGAGTTCAGAATTACCATAGCAAAGACCTGAATCCTTTCTTTTTCCCATCCTCTTTGAGAACAAAAAGCAAGTTGAACAGCAGGAAGAGGTGTTGAAGAAGGCAACTTGCTTGTCTTATGTTCACTCCAGGGCCACCCCGAACTGGAGAATTTGGGAATGCTTCTAAAGCCTCCTGGCACTTTGTGCATTCACCCTGCACCAGTGTAAAAGTGACTATAGAGCATGTATAGGGCAAGTCAGTTCCCACTAAATAGGCTGCCAGAAGGACTACCAAAGTCTTCCACACACTTAAAATTGGAGTTAAATATTAAGACCAAATTCTGCTCTGAGTTATTTCCTCAAATACACCAACTTCACCCTTATAATACTGATCTTTTTATTCTTAAACAAGATTTTAAATGATTTCATGATTTTTCAGGAGTGTTATAAGCATTAAAGGAAAACAGGTAAGTACGTGCAAAGCAGTACAATTTATTCAGAGAAAGTATGTTTCCACATAAAAGAGAATAAACTGATTTTATGTGAACAAGCAGAAAAATCATCCCACTCCTAGAAAAAAAAACCAGGCAAACAAATACTTTACTACTTTCATAAATAATGTATTTTATTGCATATGGCTATTAAGGAGAGCATCCATGATCAATACAGACTAAATACAATACACTACTCTAGTTCCATTTATTCTGGCCTCCAGCAGCATCACATTTATCCTTATATACAGCGTGTACATTGGAAGACACAGCAAGATAAGTTAAGTCTCTTGTCATATCACAATAGCAAGAAATATATTTAACATCTTGATATCCAGAAACAATACGTACCCCAAAAGAAAACACTGCTTAATAACTGTTAAGGTTATATAGCAAAAAATATTTTAAATTTAAGGTAAGTCAGGCAAAATGTACAAAGACCCAATATACACTGTGAAGTTTTAGCAAACATAACATTTATACATTTTGGTTCCTTTCTGTAAACTAAATTAAGAATGTAAGTATTGCATATGCCTTTGTGAAATATACAGGATAAAGAAGAACTGACTATATGGTCAAGTTTTTGTTTTGAAGTTGCTGTATGTACTTTAGCCATTTCTTTTAGTGGCATGATTTCTTAATTGATATAGAGGGCTACTTCAAAATAGAAGTTCAAAACATTGAATTCAGCAGGTACCACACACAGTGCTATGGGAGGGTTCAGAGAGAAAATGTCAATGGTATTTGTTTTTTTTTAGTCCCCAACTTGAACAAGCAGCATTTTAGAATGTCTTAGAACCACTTATAGTATTATTATTAAAAAAAACCCAAACCCAGATAGATTAGATATTTAAATTGATTTCAGATCTAACATTGTATTAGACTATGCATTGCTGTGATTTAAGACTTCAAAAATTATACTGAAAAATAAAGTGTGTCATGGGGTAGGGAAGGAATTAGTTTACATTCATCTTTGTCTTGTAATACAATCCTCAGTTCTAAAAATTCAGCATGTAAGCAGGAAGACCTCATTGCCATTCATTACATTTGTAAGACATTGACTCTTGTCTTCCTCAAGAAAAAAAATCCCAAAAGAGAATGTATTGTTAATAGTGAAGTACAGGTTCCACCAAGCACAATGATTTCAAAAAAACAAACAAAAACCAACCAAAAAAACTCATGTAACTCAAATAACTTAGTTATAATACTTACATGTCTATCAGAGCAGGCACTGGGGAGTACCCTTAAAATGTATATGAATTCTTCAACAAATTAACTGAAGGAGCAACAAGACTGTATGACATTCTGCTAGTCTGGAGCAACAGTTGTATGTGACATTTGTGACAACAGCCACCACATCACCTGGATTTTCAGGCTACTGGAAACACGATGCACAGGTAGCCTTTAAAAGAATTCTGGAGAAATGACTGCAATGGTTCTTCTTCCCTGTAATAATACCTGCAGCTGCAATGTTGCTTTCCTGGAAAAAGGCAAATATCAGGACTTTCTAGACAGCAAGATAATACTGTGTTAATATCAGCGCTTGAATCTGCCTGTTACCCATGATCATCCCTGCATTCCTAGCATGCCTATGTGGATTTTTGGTAACAAGAAATGCAGCTAAGAACAGGGTTAGCTGACAAAAGTGAGCTTGTAAATAGGAGAAAAGGCTTTTGCAATCTGAAGTACCTACATCAACACCTACATAGAGAGGATTAAACAAGTGTGTCAAAGGTACAGAGATACCCCCAACACCGTTTGATGTTTATAACTTACGTTGCTTCAGTTACACATTTTATATTTTTTTAACTACTCTGACTCCTCTGTCCAAGTCCAATTCACAGAGTTTCATCTCATTTGAGACTTTTCAATGCCCTGGTTAGGCTTTGTCTGAGAAGTAAACCCTGTGGCTTCAGAACCCAGCAGCAGCAGCAGCTGTATGCGTTGCAAGTTCAGTAAGGCTGACAACCATTCTTGAGAGACTCAGCATAGAGATAAAGCAGGTCCTGTTGGACACCAACCCCGCAAATCCGGCTTTACTTTCAACTGAGGTAGTACTGTGGTAGGCTTGAAATCATGCCAGTAAATACCAGATCTTACTGCTTCAGCAGGTGTTACAGAATCCTTTAATATGCCAAAAAATAAATACAGTTTCTCTTTGCAGAAAAAGGAAATGAAGGCATTGGCCATTAAAAAGGCCAGCAGAAAAGTTCCTACGACCTAAAGAGCATCTCCACCTTCCGTCGAAACAGCAGCACAATGATACTGTAGATGCCATGGACAGGTAATGAGTTAGGCAGGTTGATTTCCCTTCCTCCCAGATTTGTTGTACAGTTCAGTCCACAACAGTTAAGTAACTGTCTGGACAAACAATAACAACAACAAAAAGTTAACCCTTAAGCAGCTTCAGATTAAAACAGAACTAAACACCACCCAAAACAAAACAAACAAAGTTATACGCCGAGCAGCTTCTTTGAATGTTGTACTCTGTTGTTTGAGGTCATGGTGAGAAAACTAACTCCTTCACTCTGAAAAGAAAAATGAAAGTCAGTTAATACAAGCTGAAAAGAAAAATAAGACTTAAACAACACAAAAAAGTACCATAAAGAGATTATTCAGAAAAAGTTTTCATTGGGGGGAAAAAAAACAAACCACCAAACAAACCTATGCAATAACTGCTTTTATATTTGTAAACATCATAGGTATTACAGAGGCAATAAAGGAAGTATTCCTCAATCCAATACCATCTCCTGGTCCTTGGAACTTTTTAGCTGTGGCTCTTCAGACCAGCTAACCACAGGAGACAGAGTTTGAAAACTCAACACAAAATCCCCCCAGTTCAAGTTGTGAACAGCACTGGAAAGGAAAAGAGGAAAGTATGTTTCCACATAAACTCAGTTGTTTGGTTTTTTTTAGTCAGCTGGGTTTTTTTAGTCAGCTGGGTGTTATCAAAAGCTGTCCATTTCCAGACATTAAAATTAAGGTTCCTGAGACTATATTATCTTTAGGGAAAGCATTCTCTAAAAACATAAGCAAAGTACAGAAAGAACATTCTTTTAATTTAGTTATTCCGGAAGTCAAAAAATGAGTAGGGATGCAAATGGAAGGAATCTTCTCCAGATTACTGACTACAAAGCTGCTTTAAACAGTCAAGGTGAATTATGCAGCAAACCAGAAACTGATTACAAAGTGACCCGTCCTGTTGTGAAGAATGTAGTTGACTTCTTTCACGCTTTTTCACTGCAAAGAATTAATGGATTTTATGTGCCACCACCATAAAGGGTTATTAATATATTAACTCACAAAATTAAGATGATTTGTGGTCATTTAAAAATTTATTTTCTTAGTATGGTAGCTTATTGTGTAGATTTTTCCTGTTTGCTATAACATTTGGAAAGTAGCAATCCACAAACACTAGTGATTAAAAAAATCAAAACTTAATTTTACGTGACCAAACATTGACACCTCATTTTGAAAGTTGCCAATTAAATGGTAAATCCTGATACCTTATGATAATGCAACTCTAAATTCAGGCTAAGCGCTGTCAATAAGTGTTTAGTTCATTTAACAGTCTATAGCTTTTTTTTTTGTTGTGTGGTGCTGTCCCCAAGTTTACAAGTGAGATGCAAATTTTAGTTTGAAAATGTATTACACAAATTTTGCTAAACATTGACATTATCTGAAACACTTTGGGAACTAATATTGTTATTTAGAAATGCCTATAAAGGATATAACCCACTAATTTTGACTGTAGTTGACATTTCCTCTGTGTGTGTATACATACATACAATATATATACATACATACATACATGTGTATACACACACACACACATATATATAAAGAATTCCTAAATTGCTGTTAAATCTCTCAGAGCTAAGGTTTCCTTAAAGAATTAGTCCTGCTGGAGTCTGAGCCACTATAACAGCCTGCCAAAAGGAGAACACCTCATTTCCCCCATCATTTATTTGCTGCCACTTCTCTGTTCAGACACCAAGTCAAATCTATCCACTCCATCTTCAGAAAATAAGCTTTTATTATTTGGGCTGGGAGGGTGTTTCAAATGAAGAACTTGAACTGGCCTATGATGCAATCAAGGGAGTCCCAAAACCACCATCACCATCCAGTTATGCTGCGTAAGAGAACATGTGGCATGATGGATGGCTCTCAGAAGGGAGCTGCCTAACTTTGTTCTGACTTTAGTTTGAGGAGCAGGCTAAATGTATCATGTAGGCAAACAAGTGAGCGTATAAAGACACATGTTGACTCCGTATTATTGCTTTCCTCCTCCAAATGGAAACCGACCTGACAACTAAATCTAGGTTCCCAAAAGTGCCTGCATCAGAGTAAAAGTCAAGTTAAAAAAAACCCCAAACCTAATAAACGTGCATTCAGATATCAGAAGAATATCAGAAGAAGGTAATTTTTTGGTCCATGTAAAGAACGCAAGTATGTTCGCAGAAGTACGTCAGCCTAGGGTGATCATTAGGGAGGATTCTTAGCAACTAAGTAAACTTGCCATTGTTCTTACAGCACAAGAGGTACTTTCCAGCCAGAGTTAAACTGGAGCAGGTGAAGTGACCAATGCTTCAAAGCACTTCCAAACTCTGTTCACAGGGTTTTGGAGGTGGACAATAGGACTGTGGGCACAAGCCTAACAGCCTATGATGCAACAAACACATCATCCAAAGAGTCTACAATGCCAAACCACAACTCAAAAACGAACCCAAACATAGTCTTCAATAACGAAACCATTTCCTCTAACTTCAATAAGCTTTGAACTAGATTTTGAATAACATTTAACCCAAGAAAGGAAAAATAACTACTGCTACCACTTCATCCTCATAATAGCAATGCCATCTTCAGAGGAAATCTACTTGTAAGTAGTTGCAAGTTCCATGCTAAAGTAAAAAAAATTGCATCAATATCACTGTTACTAATCTCTAAAGTAAAAATTATCTTTTACATATTTCAAGGTCAGCAAGTCACACAAGGATACATTGCCTTTGCCCAGGAACTAAACAAAATTCCTACAGGACAAGAATATATTCTTTGATAACCTCATTCCCCATGGGCACACACAAATCAAAATACAAAGTCCAGCACTGTGTCAGCACTGAAGTTTTCTCTTAGTTTTGGGTTGTGTTAAGAAAAGCTGAGTTTCCAAAACTACTTGAAGTCATCTGATTTCCACCAGTGCTTCTTGGGGAATAAGTCACATAATAAACACACACACACAAATTGCTAGGAAATACTCAAAGACTTGTTAAATACACTGTGAAGAGAATACAATGGTTGGTCAATTAAAGAAGTTGTAATCTGCTTATTAATTCTCAAAGTCAGTAAGCAATGAATACAAGTTTTCTTAATTCCTAAAAATAATTCTCATCTGCTAACAAGCACGCAGACAGAAAGAGCTATTCATGTGGCTGATGGCAAAACACATTGCTGGGTATTCATAGCCAGTAAATTTATTCCACTGGCAGTGCGACTGCCAGAGCGGATCAGGCATCGGATGCAGCACCCTCAGCTATGCCACAGGCTTCTGCCCTGGCTCCAGCACATCATTCGCTGGCTTTATCCCTTTGTTTCCCTTCCCCACACCGCCTGCCAAATCGATTAAAGCTCTGATCCCGCTAACTAACTTTTCCTGGAAGAGCAATCCCATTGATACACCCAAATCTGGAGGTTGACACCACATATGTCTGTGGGCACCAGGCCAGGCCATTAAACAGCACAGCCCAAGGAGCCAAGTCCCACCAGGGAGGTGGGGAGAGACAGCAGGGGTCCTGATGGCTAGGAAGTCTTGCCAACTTGGCATCAAGGGCAAGGGGAGATGGTCTGAACTGCAGTCTCCAAGGGCTTCTTTATGGGAGGGACTGCAGGAAGCACACACACACCATTGTAAGGGGTGTGTGGCCAAAAAGTCACCTAACGCAAATGCCAGGATGCTACCGGAAAGGTGCACAACAGGAACCAAATCCTGATCTGGCTCTGACTCTCAATCAATTTAAGGAACACTATACTTAATATCAAGTACATAGGTAAACCTGCTCAAGATAAGAAAACAACTCATGTGCCGAGCTACAGCACTCCACAAGTAATTCCAGGGAATCTGAGCTCTGCTCAGTGGGACTGCTCATAGCAAATAAAGCCAAGCTCAGCCATCACCACAGGAAAAGGTTTTCATCAGAGCTCAAGGACTACCCTTCCCAACACTGCACAGGAAAACAGAAAGCACTATGCCCTAACAGTTTACAAAGCCTATGAATTATATCCATCCCAAGTAAAATGTTTCCACATTTGATGGGAAAAACAAGTTAAACCATGAAATGAAAAAGCCATGTTATTGTTATTTTTTTTAAACAAGTCATTGTTGATCATAATTGGAGACATGCTGCCCCAAGAAAACAGGCTCTTTTAGTATGTTATTCCACTAAGAAACAGTACACAATGTTATTTAGATATCTCTGTTGTTTTATGAATTTAGAAAAGCAACCAGCAGGTCGACATAGATTCTTCATGACTGATAATAAACAAAAAACTCACTGAATTTCTTTTAAGCAGTAAAGTAGAGGTTTTGTGATAACAGTTAACTACATTAAATTGAGCATCATAATACTTTTAACTCTTGTGCCAAACAGTTAAAAATCATAATGTAAGTTCTCTGGAAAAAGATGCTGCCATGCAGCACTTTTCATTTTGGTTGGTTGGTTTTTCTGTTTTAGTTTAGGTTTTTTGTTTGTGTTTTTTTGTTGGTTTGTTTTTATTTTATTTTTTTGTTTTTGTCCTAGCAAACACCTGAGAGGCTAAAATGCTCATCTGATGGCATGGACAAATCCCCACAATTCATAATGAGTGTTAACTTTTGTCCAAAGGTACTAAAAATCAAAACAACCAAATCAAAGTAACCTGTATCTGATAACACATTTACAGGACTAACTTTACCTGCAATCTTACACTAGAGTTGAGGTAGCTGAATCTACAGTAGAAGTAGAGATGATGAGGAGGAGTATGCTTAATTGATTTCAGAATTTGACATAATCTGTGTTTTATATCATTTCATATCATTTTCTTCTGGATTTTGTCGTATGAATAACTGAAAAAGTAATTATGTGGAAAATAAGAGATTCAATTTACATATGTCATTATAATGAATTTATAGCTGAAGTGCTGGTCCAGAAATACATTTCCCATATCAATTATAATAAAAATAGGCACTTCAAATTTGAAATTAAGAAACTAGACATGCTCATGTTTCCAGGATTAATTTAATACAGTTGCTATTATTATATCTCTTAATTTCAAAGCTACAGCCACTGTGTACTATTAAACAAGTTTGTATAGATGTGATTTAATCCCATGATTGGGGATAAAATTAGGAAAAAAATCCTCAACATAGTACTATCTGAAATTTGTTCAATTATCCTCTCCCTTGCAAGCTGGGTGTACAATACTTCAAGAACATTACATGACATTATAAACAAAATCAAGCTGCTTTCTCTGAGCAAACAAAATGCTAGAAAAAAAAATCTTAAGTCCTTTTGGCCTTCCACTGGGATTTTGTAAGAGAGGCAGAAACACACATGCAGAAGCAGATGTGGGAACTATATAGAAAACGTGCCACTGAAGAGATTAGTCTGTGGCAGCCAGCCAAAGAAACACTTGATAGTTCATACACACAGGGTTAACCATCATGGAACAAGAAGTCACCTTCTTGGTTGATGACCATTGTCATGCAACTGGACTTGCCCCCCACCTTACAACCATCACACTGTTCCTTTATCAGTGCAGATTCCAAACACAAGCCTGTAAACCTGCCCTCAATTAGGCAGTCATCTTTTTACAGCTCCTTCCATCACACCAAGGAGAGAGAGCAGCTCTTCCCAGGAACAGACTGACAGCAATAACCAAACTCCAGTGAACCACTCTGCACACAAAATGAGGCTGAAAGTTTCTTAAGAGACAGTTTTTGCAAAACAACATGCTCACCTTACAAGTGATGAAGGGCGAGGGAGGAAGGAATTGGTGACTAATGCACTGAACTACTTACCAACCCCATCTTCAGACACAACAAAACACCTGAATTAGCATGTCTGCCCCTACAGCATACACCAGGCAATATCCAGCTAGCTTCTGCCATCCCCACTATGTACCTCTCCATTTCTGACCTACTCACCCTATGGGGAGCTAGTCATTCTAACTCTTTATAGTCAAGGAGAACAAACAAGCCTTTCCAAGCAACAATTCTACTGCTCTATTTCATGTTAGGCTCAGATGAATAATAAGAGTTATGAAAGATCTCCAAATATGAGAGGAAGATGACTTAGCATTCATTTTGGGAGTGGAGATCATATATCCTTTTCCACACCTTTACAATTGCTGGCAAGTTCTGCTCAGCTGGGTATTTGTCCCTCTTCTAACACATCAGTACCCATTAACAAGAGCTCTTTTAAGTAGACCTTGTTGTGCTGGCTGAAATGCCATCAATGTTGGCAGACCTATTTCAGGCAAGTTGCAGTAAAGGGATGGGCAGGGAGTATAAAGACTTCTGGTTAGATCCACAGATGAGAAACCGACTGCCAATCAGTAGCAGCCAATATCAAAGTCCAATAGCTTCTTCTGACCCACTAGGTTACCTTCATCCACATGCCAATGTTGTGCTCTCTAAGAGCTTAAAAGCACATTTTTCTCCTCCCCCCCTCCCCTTGGGAAAGAAAAGCAATCTTTTCCAGTGATTAAACTGAAGAATTATTTATATTAGAAATTTAGATATTCATAGGAACAGGGATAAGGACTCATATAAGTTATGGGAAGTCATGTTCACTCTCCCCTTCTATTACAGTGGGTATCCAATTATTCCATGAAATCAACTTCAGTAAGAAAAAACAAGAGCACTCTACCTAAGAGTATATGGCTGAGATGTGCTAGGGATGGGAGAGTGAAAAGATGATTGAGATGCTGGTCAGTTCTGAGTGAGTGCTCTAGCCATGTATTACAGCAAAACCTTGTGAAAAGGTGAATATCCTCATACTACCCAACCACTAACAAACCTTTCATGATGAGGGAGAGTTAAAAGCAAAGCACAGCCTTACCAGTCCATCATGGATTAGGGATGCAGCTCCCAGCTGCTGCTCAAACAGTAACCAGCAGGTTTCCTCCAGGTAGAGCAACCTATTCCTCATTGCATCAGCCCGAGCATGTTCCTTCACTTTATTTGCAAGACACCTTGGTACTTACTCTGCTTGTGACACCCAGTCACTAGCAATCACCAGATTCAGGATGCTATCATGGACACACTACACAACATAAAGATGAGAAACCGCCTACTTCATGCAGAACTTTTTTAAGCCTTAAAAACAAAATTCTGCAAGAACATTATTTCTGACTATTTATGTTTAGCTTATCACTGCTCAAAAACATTTACAGATTTATTTCTGCTCATTAGAGTATTACAGTTGCTATTTTATAATCACCTATGCGTCTTGCTGTATTCAGTTTTACTCCTTACCCCTGTGGCATCTGTTAAATGTAATCTATGTAACACAAAGTGAAAATACATAAATTCAGTTTTAGAAATAGATTTAGGTAGAGAGAAAACAGTTACAATTTAGGAAACTCAGAAATGACTATGGCTACACCTGAAATGAGGCAAGTGGGCTTGGGCAATAGTCCGCAAGTCCTGAGCCACAACAAGATCATTAGAGAAAGCCACCAAAGAACCCACTGCATTTCCACCCCCCCCCAGATGAGTATTGGGGGAAGGATGGGGGTTGGGAGATGATGCAAATCTAGACCTTTTTCTGTCACCTTTCATGCAGTCAGAAAGTGACTGGAGTGGCCATGCCACAAAGCCATGGCCTGGAAAATGTCCTGGTGCCATTTTAGACATGGGATTTGGGAGCCTGATCATGCCCAGAACAAAGAGTTGAGTTCAAGCAAATACTTCATAATACTTTCACAGAGTACAATCAAAACACCTTACCATTTTCTCAGGTACACAATAAGGTTATGATCATCTCTACAGATAATGTTTATAAAACTACTCCTATCCAGCTCATTAACCACCATGAGCTTTCATTAGCTTCCTTGGGAACAGGGGCTTACAACCCACTGCTAAACTTGGCACAGCGAATACTGTCTGAAAGCCAAAATCCCAAATTTAGTTAAGTGCCCTGTCCCTGTTGATTTCAACACCTCCATCCACCTGAGCCTTAATACTTATCACCACTTTACAGCAACTAAGTCTCCTTGAACACAGCCACTCTAACACAATCCCCCAGCAGATATTTCCTACTCTTCTTTCAATAAACAGACAAATGCCCAAGTAATAAAGCAAAATGAAGTCTCAAAGAACATTACTTATAGATTTCTTATTTACAAATTAATTATATTCTCCTTTCAATCAAATGCATTTCTGTGACATGCTAGAAAAATGAAAATAAAAAGTTATGTTGCATTTTTAAAACAAACAGGGGCACCTGTAACTTCCTGCTCTGAACTCAATCTCAAGATGAACTAGCATTTCTTTCTGGAGCCAAAATGGATTATGTTGCATACAGAAGCTAGTACTATGTTAAGATGTGAAAGGAGAAATGTATTTTTGTCACGTGGGCATCATAAATATCATCCACATATCACTCCTAGAGGATACTCTGATACTGATACTCTGCTGAAAAGCAGATGCAAAGAGCTTAGTAAACTGTTTAGAAAAGTAATTTTGGTGGTTAAAATGTATCTTCTGAGAACATTAGTTTCAAAACAGGAGGCTGGTCACAAAATAATCTGTGATAGCACAAAGCATATAGTGTGATCACCTCCTTTGTCTTACTCATTTTACTTTCTTTCTCAAGTAAGAAACGGATCACACTGAATGAGTGAGATTGTTCCCAGACCCACTGGATATGCCTTGAATCCTTCCCACCTAATAGTTCACCACAGAATTCAAGTCCAGCAAGCCCACAAACTCTGCAAGAGCAAACAGATGCTCATGCCTCACTTGCAAGAAAGGCAGCTAAGAATGCAAAATGCCAAGTTTTACCTACCCTAAGGAACAAGAATATCTGAGACATGAAAGGAATCTCAGCTTAGAAAACCAAATCATTTCATTGTTTTTCAGCCATGAGGCCTGTAGTATGAAATGTTATCTTCTTCAAGGAATAACAAAATATTGAGATATGAAAAATACTATGCTTTCACAGCACTTCTCAAAATTTCAGACTTAAAAAAACTATAAATTTTAAAATTCAGCATCATTTACATTCAGTATTGCTAAGATGCACCTCCTTTTGTAATTGCAAGAGATTTCAGTAAATATTTACACAAACAGAGTGGTACTCTACTGTTTCACCAGTTCTGGTTTCCTCTCCTCTCCCCATGTGCCCTGCATAGGTATCTGTTTTGTTTGTTCTATGGCTCCCCTGATCTGTTGATGGCAAATATGTTTATAAGCAACCAATGATGCTTCATTGTCTTAAAAGGCTCACCAGTACTTCATGTAGCATTTTGGAAAAGCACATTTCACTTATAGCAATGCATCTGACCACATAACTATATAACTGACACACTCATCTTTTTGAAATTGTATTATGTTGCTAGGACTCTTTCTATACAACAGATTAAAAATCATTTTTGTCACTTAGGATGGGATACTTAAGAGTTTGGCTCTAGTCCCATAATATTCAGTAAAGAATTCCCTGAGACTTCAGGAGGATTCCTGCAGAATTTCCATTACATAAAGACCTATGTGTATTTTCTCCCACTGCCAGCATCCCAGCACTTTGAAGCTGCTTAGGATATCTCAAAGAGGTGTGCTGAACACTTCAGGATGTCACATTAAGGAACTGTAATTCCTGTCAGATACAGAGCAATAGCTGAGACTTTATAAAGCTAAGATGCTGTTCTAAGAAGGATGTTCTGCAAAGAATGGGAAAGATTGCAGGCAACAAGCATAAAGAAATACTCTGCAGAATTTCCCCCAAGGCATCTGTGCCTTTAAAGCCTGAGCTGGTTTCCAAGGGCTAAGGCCCTGATACCATTGCATACTTCACATATTGTGATTGACCAGGAAATACATTGAAAAGCATTCAGCCAACAGTGCAGCAGCTGCATAGCTAGAGAAAACACAAATCCCTTTTAATTTCACATTTACTGAACAAGCACAATACATCATCAACTGACTAGAGTACAGTCCAGGTCAGGCAGGAATACTCCGCTACGCCAGCTGATCCACATAGGAATATCAGTCTCATTTCAAATCCTTCTGCTTAAAATAGACTCCACACAGCAAGTTTGATCTCACAAGCCACAGACCTCTGGAACTTAGGTGCTCCATTTATGCCAAGTGTATAGGCTCCCTCTAATAGCCAGGGAAGACAAGTTAGTGTCAATCTCCAAGTCTGGCTTTCACCAGCCTTTTCAATACTTAAAAGGCACCTGTATCCTTCCAGCAACTACTTATGGAAGCCAGATCCTTGTATTAAGAGGACTGTTTCAGTAGGCTCCTAATAAGGTACAGATGAGGTATCTACAGACTGGGCCAAACCGCTCAGTTCTACGTAAATCACCAGCACACTGGCTAGATGAAAAAGCTCACCATATATGCAGGAATCTAAAATAGGAATATGGACCCTTAGGAAACAACTGGAGATACTTGAGCTGGGATCTGTGACACAGAAAACATTAAGCAGCTTTACTCAGAACACCTATGTTAAGGTTCCCTAAGATTCTGAAGTCCTGTGGTCATCCTGTGGCCTCAGACAAAGATATCTCTGCCTTTTAATTATACTTTTGTGTTCATCAGACCAAAATCAGAGCCCAGGACACCTGAATTCCACGAAGTCTGTTAGGAAAAACACAGACAAATGGCCTCCTTTGGAATATCCTCTCTTGGTTTACAAATAATCCCATCCTGTCTATGATAAACAATCCTACCAAAACTTCCCTGCAGCAATCACAAGATGTCTGTTTACCAGGAGGAAAAAACAACCAGGCAACTTGAGGCACGAATAAAAGGCACAACAATTTTGGTAGTGTCTTCCACTTCGATGCCTTAGCCACTCCAACTGTCAAAGAAGTCTCCTAAGTTTAAAAAAAAAAGGAAAAAAGAGTCAATCTTTCAATCTGTGCTTGAGCTGAGAGACCACAGATACACTTTCCTGTACATCAAGAATAAGACTTGGATAAAATCACTCAACCATTTCCATAAAACACATATAAAACAAAGCAAACATGATCAGGCTATAAATGACTAGCTCTTCCACATCACAGCTTTCCAAATTACAGTCTAAAGACTACTTTAGTATCAGAGGTCCTTATTTCCAGTAGCTATTTTTAATTAAAGTACATTTAATTGAAGTAATTAATTATTACTATTCCAAAAAGATATTCTGTGGTCACAAATGGCCCAAAAAGGGACCTAAGAATAGCAAGAGAAAGAAGATAAATGCTTCCAAGCCTCCCTATATTTCATTGCTGCCATGAAAAAATCTTGGAAACCTCTGTCAAATTTAAGTTACCACATGAGAAAAACAGAGAAGTCTAAAAAAGGTGCCACCATATGCACCAGGACAAACACACATACTAGCAAAAAAAGCCCAACCCTGGTAGCATCTGATCCGATGAAGAAACAGAACATCAGAGCTGAAAGAGATGGCAATGCTGATCATCCTGATAGTTACACTCACAGCCCAACTATGCTACATCCTGTACTAATATGGGTACCACTTATTTCCTCTGTTTTTTTCCTTAACTAAATCACAGAATTTGGACAAGTGTTTCCTGTTATAGGATTAACTGGCAATTACTGAATACTATTCTTTTTAGCATGGTGGGTTTTTTAATTGATGAGGCAACAGGCTTTTATGTATCAAATACACTTCATTACCTTCTTCCAGGTAAGAATTTGCCTTGTTTGTATCTAATGCAACTAACAAATTAATATATTTTGAGACATACCAAAATGTGAAATGTTCCTTTGACTACAGAAGCAAAACAAAGCTCTTACTCAACTACACATACACAAAACTACTGCTACACTAATGAGTAAGATAAAGACACTTCACAGCCCATTAAAAGAGTTTACATTATTAAAAAAGCTATTACAAAGAACAAGTTTAACATGGAGTGTTGATAAAAGACTTCACTGTTTTGCCATCTTCAGCAGAACTTAATAGAACTTTGTCTCCAAGGTGGAATGAAAAAAGATAGGTAGCAGAATGTATGGGAAAATGCCTCAAGACGACAAGTAAGAAATAAGTGCCTGAGAAAGGGGCTGGGATCTAAAGCAAGCTAACAGTAAATACTAAGAACATCTTCAGAGTTAAGATACTTGACTAAGGATAAGATGTATACACTTCATTTTGCTCAGTGTGGAGAGTCTAAAGTTGTCTCCTACACATCAGTCTTCAAAAGAGCTCATTATTGCCTAGGTACATGTTCTACAGCCCCAGCACCAGTTTATTTAACAACAAAAACCCAACCAAAACCAAAAGCAAACAAAAATCCAACACCACAACTCCAGCACTCTGCTTTTCCTTAATTAAGGATGCAAGCTGCACTGTAACAATATGAAAATGAGTAGCAAAAATCAATACAACTATATTCTTTGGAAAGGTAACAATAGGTAGAATACAAGCCTGAGTCTACATGGTCAAAAACCACATGTAAATAACTTTCAATATTTTTTTTTTAAATGGTATGGTTGAAATATCACCTTGTAAAGGTGACAACAGCCAATCTATGAGTAAAAAAAAAATGGAAAACATATACTGAGGATCGAAAAGAAAAATGTTGCAGTATTTTCTCTTAGTATGACAACAGAGCATTCGAATGGTCAGCATGGCAAGGTGAAGCTTGCCATGTTTGTGACCAACAAAGCAGATTCAGGACTTGCAGAAGACTCTCTAAATGACCTCCTGCAACAACACCATCAGACAGCAGCATGGTATCTAAACATCCTACACAGCTCATTCACAGCACAGAGCAGCTCCCTCTGCATTCAAGCACACCACTTTGTCGATGCTCACTTAAGCTGCAAGGTCTAAGTCTATTGTTTCCACTTCCTAGCACAGTCAACTATAGATTTATTAAAATATAAGTCCATCAATTTATTTCCTGAGGGCTGAATTCTAGCCCTACTAAAAATCAATTAACAAAAAAGTCCAGCTATTTCACTACTATCAAGTTCTGATTTTTTTTCCTTTGTTTAACTAACAGATGGACTATCTCATGTTACCATAGCCTACAAAGCTTCTAGTTTACTGTCACTTGAACATTCATACTAACAGAAAATTAAGAGAGGATGTGAACTAGAAATTACTTACAGTGTTGAAATACACTGGTGCATTTTTATCTGGAAATCATCCTATTGGCTAACATTCAACAACTGATTTACTACAAATTTATTTATTTAACCCATGCAATCTACTATTTTAAAATACACCTGTTATGGTTAAAGTTAAAAGCTTATCTTGACATGATTTTCATTTGATCTTTAAAACAGAACAGTGTCATATGTTACCTTTCTGTAGATGTACAAATGAAAGCAATACTATCCTCACTCATTAGTACATGATAGAGTTGCTCACTGTTATATGCTAATCTGTTGGGATTATGAAGTCTCAAGTACTAACCATTTTAAGTTTATGGCAAATTCTCTCAAGTATTCTGTGCATATACACAAATTTATTCCTAATGCTACTCCAAATAGTTATTTCTTTAGAACTATGGCTTAAGTCATGAGCACTAATTTTGTAACTTCACCATTGAGGGAATTTTGTACCCTTGCATTAAGTTACAGAAGTTTGATTCCAAATCCAAAAATAAATCTTCAAATTTTATCCTGGATCAAAACTAAATAGTTGTAAGTAGTTTTATTATAAAGTGACTTTTCATAGTTCACAAACAATTTTAATATTAATAACCATCACAAATCCTGAACAACACTTTCCGTACGAGATTGTTACCGCAAAAAGGTGCAACTTCTCTATTATCATAGTTATGTGTCATCAGTTTTGGCAAAAAATAACTGGTCAGGAGTGAAAACTGCTGTAAGAGATGCCAGCCTACCCTCCTATGAACTTTTCCAAATGTTTACGTTGTAAAAAACAATGTTACAGCACAACAGAGTGCAACTTCCAAACATTTCCTCCACCATCCAGATCCTAATCTTGTCATTCCCTCGCAAGGAATCTTGTTTGAATATCAGTAAAAATTTTGGTTACACACATCACCTGACACTTGGTCTGCCTTTTAAAGTAAACTAAAACCACTCATGGGAGGTTTTTTTGGGGGAAAAAAAAAGTCAGTATCAGAGAAACTGGTAAAAAAAGTACAGAAGAAATTCACACCATAACTTCTCAATAACTCAAACACTGGAGAGACTGCAGTAGCTGAAGCTGTCAGCTGGGTAATGTACAAGTGTTTTACACTAACTAGAAAGCTGATGAGGTTTGCATCCATTTGTCAATACTATTCTTATTTCTTTCAAATAATGCTAAAAAGTAGCACCACCAGCTATTGCAAATACTTCCCATAGACTCCGTTACCTCCATCAGTGACAGCTAAGACAGCATCATTGTTTTCTTTTTATTGAGCAGTTGTTTAACACTACTGTTTCCCATGTAAGATTTAAGCCTAACTCTCCCCACAAAAGACTGTCAGATGTCTTGCTAAATCAATCTCCTATACCCAAAGGAAAAACAACAAATAAAGCATTCCAGATTCTGATTCTATACATCAGTTTGACAACACTACAGAATTTAATGAGGGGTTAAACTGGACATTAGGACTGTCTTAAGCACTGTTTTAAAATAATATACTGCCTGCGAGGACACAATGTAAGAGACAAACATCCTAAATAAAAATCCTAAAAATCCTAAATTTTAGACTAAATCTGAAACAGCTAAGATCTTATTTAACTGACATTATTTTCCCACTGTTACTGGAATAATTTATTGATTTGTCTTTGACTGAAGAGAAGTAAAGTCCCCTGTCTCAAGTTGCACTTACAGTGTTTTTCTTAGTCTACTTTAAAGCATCTCTGAAACAGATCTGCAAACTGAGACCCAGTGGAACAACGAGTTTCATACCTAGCACTCATCATCATGGCACACATCAAATAAATGTTACTAAAGCATCACTTGGAAAAGCTTGGAAAATTCCCCACTGTGCTCTACTTTTTCTAAGAAACTTGTGCTGTTTCTGGTGCCGGCAAGTTTGCTATTTTGGCACCACACTAAAGCCCCAGTGCCTTCATTTCTGACCCCTTCAAACAAAAACAAGCTGCTCAACAATGTCTAATCCGTGCGTCATGTAATCCTGCTTAATACTCTACAAACTCTGGGTAATATTTGGGTAGTTTTTAAATTTAGCAAAGAACATCCTGGCCTACTTCAAAGATACCCTCGCCTTGGGTAGTGTCACCCACGCTTGTTTCAAAGAGGAAAAGCAAATACACACAAACAGGTAAGAGAAATGAACAAAAGATAAAAGAAGAGATCCTGGTCTACTGACACAACAAAAACATGTAATATTACAAATCAAATGACTGAAACAGGAATGCTTCCTGCAAGCACCACACACATCACTCAAACAATTTAAAGAAACAGTCTGACTTCCTAACACCGCTCTGGCCCCATTTATCAGCACAAGGCAGAGCCCTGTTCAACTGTCTGACCTCCAGCTTCCAGAGAGGGCAGGCTCTGCTGCAGACGACTAAATCACACAAGCCTTCCTCCTATCCACACACAGCTATTAATATAAGTTCAGCAATCACTCCACCAGAGAAACAGAAAATCCCTTCTTTGAGACAGCACTGGCTTTCTGCAGCATCATTAGCTTAACTGTGGCTCACACTGCAAACTCTACCAAAGAGGTCTCAACTAAATACCATTATAATTCTTCAGCCTATCGTCCTGACTGTCCTCCCTCAGATCTCTCAAACCCTCACTGAAGGACAAATATGTTCTGTTCTGTTGAGGCTGTCAGGCAGACAGTCTCCCATCATTAGCCTCTTGTCAACAGCAATGCTGGGGTAGATTACTAGTGCGTAGTGCTTGTAACGGCAGGTGCATGGCCCTGGGGCTGCCATCTGCCAGGAAGGAAGTGTTCTCCTCTAGGATGCTGAAGAGATTGACAAATAATGTAAACAAAACACTGAATCCTAATCTATGGAATCAAGCTATTGCATTACTCTTCTGTAATGTAGATGTTACCAGCAGAGATGGGGGCATAGGTCTGGGACTCGGGTGGTTGTTGGTTTTTTTTTCTCTCTAAACTATTTCTGTGATTTATTTACTGAGATTAAAAACACACTCTAAAATAAGCTTTATTTAACTAAGACAGACAAATCTGGATTTGAAAACAAACAAAAACCCACCCTAGTAACAACAATGTTTATTTTGGAAAGTATTTCCCCACTGTTAACTTGTGATGTATCTCTTCTCAGAGACTGTTGCCCTTCATTGTGCAAAAGAACTGGATTTATTTACTAATTGATTAATTTATTTACTATTTTTGATATAGGTATACACAATTTTGGGCCATTATCACTAATTTAAAAAATATTTGGAAAAAAATCTGTTTTGAAAAAAACTCCTGAAAGTAAAAAAACAAACAAACAAACAACTGGATAGTAACAGAACTCATGAGTATTGCCTTTAGTCTTTTAAATCAATTTCCAAAGAGATTTCTCATGATCAAATGGAGCATCTTTCCCACACAGTGCTGGTTTAGCAGCCCATTTTTCACCTCAGCTACCAAGCAATAGTACAACTCCATGCAAACATGTACACACTTCCCAGACCAGTCACTGCTGTCATACCTATTCTTCAGGAAAGCTATTCATTACTAACTGGCAACACAGACAAGATTACAAGACTACTGCTGTCTTTGAGTGAACCTCAAACATTACTAGATGTGTTAGCACTTCAACAATCCATTAAGTGTATTTTTTAAGTGAGCCTCTGTAAAGATGCAAGCAATCTTTACATTGATTTCTCTGTGGTTTGGATCATGCTTGTAATACCCAAGCCTTAAGAGTTTAGTTTAAATACAAACACAACCCTGCAACTAAGGGTTGCATCCTACCTAAACTAGTGAAGAAACTGGAAATACAACCTAAATCAGTAATCCTGGTTTCCTCTACAGCTGACAGAGATGCAAGAGGAAATTCAAGCTACTTTATAACTTGCATTTAAACAACATAACTTTGCTGTCTCTGCTCACTGCTGCTGGCTCTCAGGTGTGCCTGGCAGACTGACTAAGCCAAGATGCTCACATGCTGTACAGCCAAAGGCAGTTGACACAAACACAAGTGTAAAAGAAATAAAACAAAAAACAAGAAAAGTTTTCCTTTGGAAAGGTTAAAAGAAGAAAAGCAGCCTTTTCAACAACCAGCAGCAAGGGGGCTATTCAGCTGAACTTGGCTTTTCAAGGCTGCCACTCTTGACCCCCTACAGAGACACGCACAAAAACATTAAAAATAACCACATGCCAGACCACAGACACACAAACAAAACATATCTGAACCCTAGGGTCACTACATCATCTCAAGTCCTAAAACATCTCAAGGGAAGCTACTGATTTCCTTGTATACACAGATCACTGCTAAGCAAATGCAAGAAACTAAACCAAAACCCCCAGAGCTGTGAAACTCTCCCAGTTACACACCCTGATGGATCAGACTTGCTGCTGTTACACACACTGTGCCAACATAACCCTACAACATCCACAAACTCTGCTGAAGTGTATCATGACACAACACACCTAGACACAACAATGAAACATATGGATGACCATTACAAAAGCATACTATACCTCAACAAATCAGGGGAAAAAATACCCCAGATACACCCATTCTCTAAGTGTTTATTACTTAAAAAAAAAATAATAGCACTTTAGAGAAAATCTGATATAAACAGAAAATACCTGGATGTATCTATGCTGCCATTGAACTGCTGAACAGCGAAGAAGTTAGATTACATACACCAACTCTAGCTTAATTTTTCTGTGGATGCTTGCTGTGTTTCAACTTTTAAACCACCTCAGCATTCCAGTGTAATTAATGCTATTTAAAAATAATGGTAAACCAAGTATAAAGAAACCCATGTTATTCTCTCCTTATTAAAAAAACCAAACCAACCCAAACCACCATATAAAACATGTCTTAATGCTCTTTCTGTTCAAACATTCCTTTATCCATTTTACTTACAAGTGAATGTTAGTCTCTGTAGCTATCTTGAAAGAAATCAAGTAATCAGAAGCAATCATCAACCTAAGCATTTCCTCTGCCTTGAGCAATGACTGTACTGGTTCATTTTAGAACAAACCCACCATTCAACTTGGTCCATAACAATTTATCTTAAATGACTCAAAGTAACCATGACATTCTTTCTATGAGCAGTATAGCTAAACATAATTTAAAGTATAAAGCAAAATAAAAGCCTAATAGATGTTACGCATTTTAATATTCTATCTGCTTGTAAAGCTGACATCCATATAATCAACATAATTTAAAATATCAAAGGCTTAATTTAATCTTTGATAACTTCACTTTACACTTTGTGCTTCAGAGTGCCACTACTAGGTTCAGACCTAATCATTTTGGTTTGGTCAGCTGTTAAAATGCATTCTGAGAGACACAAAGTTAATTTCTACAGGTTGTAAAAGAAAACTTCAAATTTTTAATTCTAAGTGTAAGAGGTTAAAAAAGAAATCAAACTAAGTATTCAAAGTAGTTCTTTTCTTTCTGCTGTTAATTTGACCTTTCCACAGAACTTAGCAGTAAGGGAAACTACTACAACTAAATTATTCGAAAAAAAGACTTAAGATGCATACATTTCTAACACAGCACACAGGGTTTTTTACTTTCAAGAAGTCATTTTGAAATGAATACAAGTTTTGTTAAAGACAATTAAATATTCTCATGCTGCTCTTAAAACCAAAATTTTATGGCAGTTAGCATATTACATGAGGGGGAAAAACCCTCAGTAATATAATTCATTGTGCAAAGTAATCCCAAAGAAGGAGAAAATGAGGGTTATTTCTTCAATAATCTAAAATGCCATCAGAAAGACACAGGAGGAGATTTCTTAAGATAGGCTTTTTATTATTTAGGTGCAACCATCAAACCCTCACAAAAGTAAGAGCTAACTGACAAGGCTTGGGAGGAGGCTTTATTACCAAAAATCACCTTACTATGATCTTAAGTAGCCACATTACAGATGATGACTTCTTTAAATTGACAAAAGAAACTGACACAAGAGGAGAGCAAGCCTCAGGGTAATTTTTGCACCATTACACATAGTATCTGTTCAATTTTAGAAAACTAGATCAACTACTAGAAACATTTACAAGTTACAGAGTATTTTGTTAACGGAAAAGAAAACAAAATCAAAGATAACCCACTGAACTCTGGAGTTTTCAATTAAGCAAAATTCCCTATTATACGCCCACTAAATTTAATGGGAATTTTGCTTAAGAATTTCAGGATTACACACACAGAGTAAAATCTCAACCCCACCAAAAATAGAGACAAAACTCCCATTTAACTTCACTAGAACTCAGATCCACCATAAAAAGTCACATCATTATTGGATGTAATGTCATAAATATACTGGAATAAATAAATAATTTGCACTATATGAGAAAAACTACTGTAAATGTTTCCATCAATAGTGAAAACCATACACATCTCATATGTTCAAGCAAACAAGCCATCAAAATTCAAGAACAAAGGCTAATTATCAGCAGGTAACAAGTTTTAGCTGATCAGTAACAATATTACTTTATTTACACATCAGATGAAGGCAAGTGTTTCTCCAATCTTAAATATTTGCAGACTTTCAGAACACAGTAAAATTAAATAAGCCAACAACTTCAAGCAACCTTTTAATTCTTCTGTTTTGACAGCAGTTGTGGGTGCATTCACTTGCTCTTGCCATGACAGGATAACATGAACAGAGATTTCCAAAAGCACAGCACTCCCTGCAGCAGGGACAAGCTACACATGAAAACCAGCAACCTTTATATGATATAAATAATTTCCCTTAAAACACTTATCCACCCAAAACCACATCTACTGCTACAGACCTATAGGATGAATTCAAACCAGTTTTTTTAACATGTGTTTTACTCACATCAAAACAATTTACTGATAAAGTACTGATAAGGAGTTTGTTTGAATACCCTGTATCTCTTGAGATTCTCCTGTTCCAAATATTAAATATATGTGGTGTCTCCATTGCTTTAAAATTGCAAGAATCTTCTCTTGGTTTTTGAAGAAGTTAAGCTTTGATAATATAGTTATTAAAAAAAACCTTGAAAAAAGTGTAAACAACTAAGTAAACAATGATTATATACATATAAGCTATCTCTTGTGTAAACCATTAATTTTCACAAAACTAGATCCTCTCAAATCTACCTGAATTAGTACTGTGTTAAAATAACCTAGCTTACACTCAAAATACACTTTTCTTTCAATTGCATAAGTGTTTCTCTGTAAAGCATGAAATTCTTAATAGTCTCTCAAATCACTATGTTTGAAATTCAAATACACTGGCACAATACTTGGTGACCTTTTTAAAGTGGCAGAAGTCTTTCCATAAACAAACTTCACTGTGAAATCCCAAGGAAAATCAAAAGAGAAACTAGGAAATTTGCAGAAGTTAATGATTTGATTGACAATGATAAAGTCCTTTGTGATATACTACTTCTCCCCCATGTAATGACTTTTCCAGTTTGCCTGCCACAAGTGCAGTCAACCTGCAATCCCATTTTTGGTACCTAACCCCACATGCTGCTGACTGATGATGCTCACGTGAGGTTTTTCCTACTGCCATGTCCTGATATTGGCTGTATTAATCCCGTAACCCCGAACGTGCCCAGCAGGCATGGCATTCTCTGGGAAGTGGGCTGGTGGAGAAGACAGCCCTGCCTCCTACAGAGAGAGTCAATCTCCACGAGCTTCCTCGCGCCACCTCTCGATGCGATCTGCGTTTGCGAGCTTACAGGAACGAGCAAAAATAAACGCACGTGCAGATTAAATAGTAAAATAAGGCGAGCCTATAGCCACCCTTTGACAAACAGAGCAGGACTGATCCCTCCCCTCTGTATGCCCTGCACCACTATGCTTATTGCATTCTCCTTTTGTTTACTGGATGGGAAGGACAGCAGTCACTTCCCCCTCCTCATCTGACCAACCAGCTCTTTCATTCCTGTTTTTCACCTGGATGGTGACCACGATTCCATCCACTCCAGGTCTTCTGGGTAACTACTGCCTGCTCCCCTCCCCCTGCCCATCCCTCCCC
This sequence comes from Bucco capensis, assembly GCA_013396975.1. NCBI lineage: Eukaryota > Metazoa > Chordata > Aves > Piciformes > Bucconidae > Bucco > Bucco capensis. The sequence continues at coordinate 111,317 of VWZO01013342.1, read as the reverse complement.
TCTTAAGAATCAGCACTTTGGGGAATGTTGTGGAAATAGCTCCTTCCCGACACGGGGCTTGGTTTGCAGCTGGGGCTGTAGGCGGCTCAAGAAAAACTCAGTTTTGTGAGAACTCAGTGTGCAAGGTGCAATCCCACGGCTGGGCGAGAAGAGTGGTCACTGCAGCATCCACACCGGGCTCAGGCAAGCCACGCGGATCCTGAAAACGACCCCACAGCAAAACTAAAAGCAACAGCCAAATAACACTCTGCCCTCAACCCTTCCAGTCATTCAGAATAAGCGTTCATCCTTTCAAACTCTGACATTTCATTCAACAATCCTCTCGTCTTAATTAGGTTCAAAGCTTGCTCTGCAAACGGTGAGTCTCTCATCTTTTCCATCTTCCTGTACTTCCTATCAAAAGAGAAAATATTTTCTTCTTCAAAATCAACTAGCTACTGAGAGAACAGAAGAAAAAAAAACCCTGCAAGTGGCTCTTATAAACTGTCGCTGTTTGCTTACTGTTGATGACTTCTATCAGTACTGTGAACACAGAAGCAAATAACTGTTCACCTCAAAGCAACTTTTAGGTGCCATGTCATTTAACCTAGCTAGACGCATAAACATCTGGTACAGATATGTATTCCAGTTTAAAGTACCATACCTTGCATAAATTCCAGAGTGAACAGAATTCCTACCCTGTCTCATCATGAACTTTTAACCCTTGCCAGACTGGCTGTTCTGTGCCCTCCTCAGCTAGCCCCCAGCTGTGTCCATATTCTCACTCCCTAAGAGGAAGTGAGTTCTAATTTGGGGGTGGGGGTGTACTTCTTTGGGGTGTTTTCGGGAGGGTTTCTTGGGGGATTTTGGCTTCTTTGGTTTTTTTGGTTGGTTGATTGTTTTTAACAGCATAACTAGCACCTCAACAAAGGAACAGCTACGTAACTAAAATCGAAATTCTCTCTCATCCTAAGTTTCAGATTTCTTCATTTTGCTTTTGTCTTTGAGCACCCAGCATTTGCAGTCCATGTAAAAGCAATCCAGCCAAGTAGTCACACATGCTGGGACTCAGCTGCCAGCTGGAACACAGTTACACATCACCCTCGGGTGGGCCTTCAAGTGAAATGTGTGATACAACATGCAACAGCTCATGCATATAGGGACTTTTGGATTACTTTAATTTACATTCCATGTTTGATTTACTGTTAAACTTTTGCAAGAGATATTTCAAAACCAAGATATTAAATTTATCCTTCTCATTTTGGTATGATTGACCTTCCCAGCTAAAAAGCCAAAGACTTTTTTTTTCTTGTAGTCTCATGCCCTCAGTCCAACAATCCTGTTTTTTCACTCAGATCATTTGACAATTTTAAATAGTATTTAGAAGCTGCATTAACATAAACTATTTTGGTCAGATTTTCCAAGCACTTCCCAAAACCTTACATAAGAAAATTCTGAAGTACAGCCCAAACATAGTAACTGTGTAAACATCAGCTTCTATTGGGGTACCCAGAAGTATACACTCATAATAGTAGCATAGTAGAATTCAAATGTGAAACAATATTCCCAAATTAAACTTTTTCTCATACAAAGAGCCAGCCAGAGAGTTCCTCCAAGAGTGTTTATTACAGGATATGTCAGGAGGAAAGAAAAGATTTTAAAAACCCTGCAGTGAGGACGGCTGGTGCCTTACCCGACAGTACACAAACCCCATGGCAAGAAACAGACACCATGCACAAACACGCGTAGCAGGCACTGTCAGACATAGTTTACTCACCTTTCACAGCACTTGCTTCTTTCAGGTTGCGAGACAGAAAGTCTATACTGGCATAGGCGCTCATCTCCAATCCATTGATACCCCTGTTCAGGACGTGCCTGGCTTTTGACCTGGCTTTGTCACAGTTTGCCAGTGTCCCATCCACCACATCGATGGCGATGTAGTTGAGGCCATTCTGGAAGCCAGCTGAGGTCTCCCGGCACATGGGGCTGCTTCCCTGCTCCTCCTCCAGGCCTTCGCTTTTCCTGAGGGACACGTTCTCCACCGAGGCCGAGTTGTGCCGTTTGGGGTTGTGTGCGAAGGAGGGGGACACGGGAGTCACAGTGGTGGTGGAGGAGAAAGTTTCCGAGCTGTGCCTCCTGCGCCCCTGGGGATCTGCTCGGATGACCTTGGCACCCCGGTTTGGGTCTGGGGGAGGGCTAGAGAGAATGAAAGCCTCTACCCCAGAGAGGGTGAGCCTCTTCACCCCAGCCGTGGGGCTAGTGACCCGGGCACTTTCTGACTTCTGAACAATGGGTTGGGGTGGGGTGGTGGCCATGCCAAAGGTCATTTCAGTGTAATCCCCAGCATCAGACGGGCTGGACAAACAAGCTACCCCCACAGCCGTCTTCAGGTAGCGACCATCAGGCTGACTGGTGCTGGAGGAAGAGCCTGGTGAGAGCGCTTCCAGGGAGCCCACCGAGACCGTGCCTGACTGGGAGGGCGACTGTGACCCAAAGTCAATATTCATGTAGTCAGAGAGAGGGGAGCGCCTCTGCCCCGTGCCTGAGCCCAGGGAGGAAGCGGGGCTGTCCGTGGGCAGCGAGGGGGGAGAATAGACGGCAGGATCCCCAAATTCGATGTTGATGTATTCGCCGGGGCTCTTGGGCTCGGGCGGCAGAGGGTGCTCGTTCATACTGGGCAGCACGGTCCGCAAGGTCTCCAAAGAGAGGCGGCTGGGCCGTGCTGCCCGCTGGCACCGCTGGCTCAGGAAGCTCTCAGTCCGGCTGTGCCGCAGAGGTGAAGGCACAGTGTGGCTGGAGGAGCTGAAGGTGCTGGCGGGCGACTGGCTCACTCCACACACCACCTCCTCTGGGATCATCCTCCCTGGGGAGTTCATGAAGACGTACTGGTCGCTGTCCTTTGCCAGGCCCTGGCTCTTGTAGGAGCGGGGTAAGGAGCTGTACGAATAGCAGCCAGGCTTGTGGGGCTCACCAGACCCGTTGCCCGAAGGGGCAAAAAATAAGTCCGGGGGGGTGAGGGAGGGAGCCTGGGGCCCATGCTGGGGGTCCCGAGGAGACATATTGATATAGTCGCCGTTACTCAGCCTCCCGTCTGAGCTCTCCACGGACAGCTTGGAGCCGCACCACATCCGCATGTACCCACTATCGTCAGGAGAGCTCTCCCCGGGTGAGCTGGTCTTGTAGCTGCTCCCGTTGCCGGGGGACCCGCTCCCCATCCCTGCCCGGGGCTGCAGGATCTGCTTGGGGGCTGACACGCTAGTGGGGCTCATGGGCACGTAGTCATCGCCGCCCCGGCTCCCCTGCCCTAAGGCAGCAGCCACGCCGGGGGTCATGGGCATGTAGCCGTCATCATCTCTCCCTCCTCCTCCTGCCCCTGCCGGAGGCCCCAGGTTGGTGCTGCTGCTACCGGAGCTACGGTGGGAGCCGATCTCGATGTCCCCGTAGTCTTCGGGGTAGGGGGTGTAGGTGACTTTGGGGGAAGCCCCGGCTTGGCAGGCGGGGAATAGGCGGCCGGCGCTGCCAGCGAAAGTAGCGCGCATCAGCGTGTACTCGTCGAGGGAGGCGGAGGAGACCTGGGGGGCGGTGGTTCGCTGCCGGCACGGAGTGGTCAGCGAGTAGGTCCGCTTCCGATGGCCCCTGTCTGCCGCGGCGTCAGGGCAGGGTCGGTAGCAGAGGCGGCCGCTCGGGGGCCGCTCCATCGCCATGTAGCCGTAGAGGTCGGTGCCGCCCCCGGGGTCCCGGACCACCCCGGGGGGGGTCTCGGCCACCGACTCGGGAGTGTTGCTGCGGTTGCTGGTGGTGGAGGAGGAAGAGAAGGGCCGCAGGTCGCCGCCCGGACTGGAGCCGTACTCGTCGAAGGACATGAAGCCGGCGTCGCTGGGGGAGCCGGAGACGGAGGCACTGCCGCTGGACGGGCGCTGCGGGTGATGCGGCTGGGCAGGCTCGGAGCCGAGGCCGCTGCTGGAGGAGAGGCTGCTGGGGCTGGTGGCGGAGGGGGGCGACTGGGAGACGGGCATGGACATGGAGCGGCTGCTCGGAAGGCCGCCGCCCAGCACCGGCAGCAGCTTCCCCGCCTGCCGGCCCCCACCGCCGCTGCTAAGCGTATGCGAGCGGCTGAGGGGCGTCCGCACGGGGCCCGGGCTCATGGGGCTGCCAGCCACCGAGCCCACCCGGCAGCCGTCGCCCTCGCTAGCCGTCCGCACCCGGCACGGCGTGCATTTGGTGCCGGTGCCGGCGGCGAGGCTGTCGGTGCGGGAACGGCGGAGGAGGCCGGTCTGGCTGGGAGGCAAGTTGACCAGGTGGTGGTGCCAGCGGCCGGGCACGGTGATGGGGTGAGTGGCGGAGGCACCGCTGCAGCCTCCGGCCCCGCCGGCACCCCCAGAGGAGGAGGAGGATGAGGACTGGCTCTTGCTGCGGGGCCGGAACTCGTACAGCTCCTTCAGCGCCTTCATAGCCTCCAGGATGGTCTCGTGGATGTTCTGGGCCACCACTGAGTCGTCCGCCTGCATCCAGAGCTCGCCGGGGCCGGTAGCCGCCGAGCGCCCCACCTCGATGAAGAAGAAGCTGTCGGAGTGGCCGCAGCGGCGAATGTTCATCAGCTGCAGCGTGACCGAGGGCAGCTCGCAGTTGAGGCGCACGAAACCGATGGTGCGGGCTGAGAGGCAAAGCCGGTGGACGCCGGTGAGGTTTTTGCTCTGGCCCAAGCCCTTGGGCTTCAGCGTCACCTGCCAGACCTCCCGGTAGACAGCGGCGGCCGGCGTGATCAGGCCGTAGTTGAGGTCCTCGCCGGCGGCGGCCAGAGAAGCGGCGGCCGCGCTGCAGGAGGCGGAGAAAGGAGAGGCGAGGTGGCGGTGAGGAGACCCCTGGCACGCCGCCGCCTTGCCCTCGTTGAGCAGGTCGGTGAAAGCCCGGTACCAGCCCTCCTGCTCCTGTTCGTTCTCGGCCGCCACGGCGAAGTACTCGTCCTTGGTGTAGAGGGCGATGAGATACTTATGCTTGGCATCCGCCCGCTTGTTGATGTTGAGGCAGGAGTCCAGAGCTATCACCCGCTTGGGCGCCCCGGACTTGTTCCTCCATTTCTTCTCGCTCTCATAGTACTCCAGCCGGGCTCCCCCCGCCTCCTCCCCGCCGCTCGGGCCCCNAAAAAAAAAAAAAAAAAAAGAGAGAGAGATGGAGGGTGAGAAGCGGTGAAATGAAGTTATTCCTCCGCAGGAAGAGTGCGGCCACTCGGAGCCGCAACGGGATTCTCCGCTGTCGCCTCTAAGCAGCAGGCGTTGCCGACGGCCGCCCGGCGTCCTCCCCAGCTCGGGTACCGGCGGCACCGCTGCCGCTCCCCGGCCGGTGCTGGTGCCGCTGCGGCTGCTGCCGGCGCCGGCGGGAGGTTCGCCGTAAGTAACACATCGCGCACCGAGCNGCAGCTCGCAGTTGAGGCGCACGAAACCGATGGTGCGGGCTGAGAGGCAAAGCCGGTGGACGCCGGTGAGGTTTTTGCTCTGGCCCAAGCCCTTGGGCTTCAGCGTCACCTGCCAGACCTCCCGGTAGACAGCGGCGGCCGGCGTGATCAGGCCGTAGTTGAGGTCCTCGCCGGCGGCGGCCAGAGAAGCGGCGGCCGCGCTGCAGGAGGCGGAGAAAGGAGAGGCGAGGTGGCGGTGAGGAGACCCCTGGCACGCCGCCGCCTTGCCCTCGTTGAGCAGGTCGGTGAAAGCCCGGTACCAGCCCTCCTGCTCCTGTTCGTTCTCGGCCGCCACGGCGAAGTACTCGTCCTTGGTGTAGAGGGCGATGAGATACTTATGCTTGGCATCCGCCCGCTTGTTGATGTTGAGGCAGGAGTCCAGAGCTATCACCCGCTTGGGCGCCCCGGACTTGTTCCTCCATTTCTTCTCGCTCTCATAGTACTCCAGCCGGGCTCCCCCCGCCTCCTCCCCGCCGCTCGGGCCCCGCAGCACGAAGAAGCGCTTGTGGCCGTGCTTCTGCTTGCGCAGGTACCCGCACTTCCTCACGCCCTGGTTGTTGTTGTTGTTGTTGTTGAGGTTGGGGCCAGGCGGAGAGCTCAGTGGGGGCAGCAGCCCCAGCACGGCGGGGCTCGCCATCCCCGACCCCACGGCGGGAAAGCCGCCCGGTTCTTCTCGCTGCTNTGACCGCCGCCTTACCGAGGCGCTCACACACCGAGACGGGGCGGAGCGCAAGGGCTGCCGGCACCGCCCCGCATTGGCCGCCGCGCCGCGCGAAGGACGGCTCTGCTCACCAATAGGACGACGGGGCGGGCCCCGGGGTGCGAGGCGGCGCGGCGCCATTGGGTGAGAGGAGCCTTGTCTCCCCCCACCCCCCTCTCCAGCCTCTCCGCGGCGGGCGCGTTCTCGCCCACAGCCTCCGGCCCCCCTCAAGGCGCAGCGGGCCCCGCCTCCCGCCCCCCCCC